>JBBBVU010000007.1:16827267-16844005 GCA_037177055.1 Atherinosoma microstoma | reverse complement strand
GTGTGTGTGTGTGTGTGTGTGTGTGTGTGTGTGTGTGTGTGTGTGTGTGTGTGTGTGTGTGTGTGTGGTGGTGGTGGATGAGGTGAAGCGAAATAAAAAGGAAAACCGCATATATGAAAGAGAAATGGGTAAAGACAAAGAAGGGTGGGGTGAAAGAGGGTTGCTGTTATTAAATTCCACCAACATTTATTCCAAACATTAATTTCATTGCTCTATCAGACGTTTCAGGGTCGAGGAGTGAAAGAAGACCAAGAATTGCTTTCAAGTTCCACAGAACGTTCCCTCTGGATGGCACAGACTGGGACGCCTCTCTCTCTAATTAAATCTCCCTGTTGTATTTAAAAGCATAAGATGTAATTAGAACATTTAGTTTCATTTAAAAACACTTGAATTTCTTCCCTCCTACATGCCTCAGTTTAATTATATTCAGCGCACCGCAGAGTCCTGCCAGGAACAGAGTTGCTATAGAGATGACCATGGCTGAGCTGTGCTTGGAAATCATTCAGAGAAGTGAGTCTTCACTCTGTAAACCACCCAGCACTCACGCACAGACACACATACAACCACTATATGCAAACAAACACATAGAAGAGACTACCACTTTATCATTTTGTGCTGCAGATGCACGGAAATATGCAAACACACGTATAAAATGCCACAATATCAGCCGGTCAGCACCTCCACAGAGCAGCAACATAAAAACATATTATTCAGTCAGGTGGCAATCTTCTTGAGCAGACACAGGCCACAGGAGATGGACTTTTATCAGCAAGAGCAGAATCCGAGCTCCACTCTTCCCCCTTTCTTCCTGTCTGAGGCAACTTTCTTGCCTCCTCATCTTCCTCATAACTACAAACGAGGAAAGCTGTGAAGAAGACAACTGTTTTCCATGTTTTGATGACGACTTTGACGCCCAGCTCAGCAGAAATCAATGGCTGCTGTCACATTCATTAAAAACCTTTTTCTGACAGACGAATGGGCTGCATTGTAAATCGATGATCCTCGAGAGCTAACAGAACTACGTCTCTATGCCGGACACCACACACACATATACTCACACTCGTGTTTTGCTGACCTGTTTGCCCTCCATTCTCTATTAGCTATTTTTATTCTCGCAGAGACCATTTAAGATTCAATACTAAGAAGAAACTTTGGCAGAGATTTACCAGTCATCCTGATGATTTACTTTCTACTTTACGAATGAATAGTTATAATACCCGGGAACTGGCAGCTGGCAAAAGAGAGGTCACAGATATAAAGGATAGGGGCTTCTGTGTGGTGTTTACTGTTCACCGTAATGCTCCAGTGTCTGATAACGCTCAGCTTAGACATGGTCGCTTACACAAACACCTCCTTCCATAAAGCGCAACATTGAGAAAAATAACTTAAAGTCTAACAACACCACTCCTCAGTCTACCAGCAGCATACTTGTTCTCTTCATGTTTAGTAAAAGCACATGAGTAACTACAAATATATTATTTTTTAAAAACAACTTGCTAATTACAGCTACTGACTGAGTCAAAAACCAAATCAAAGCTTTTTTTTGGTGGAGCTTGTACAGTGTACACAGAAAAAATAAATAAATAAAAAACGAAATCAAAAGCTGCTAATTATTACTTCTGACTATTGTGAAGCTGGTGTGTGTGATTCTCTTTTTTTTCTTCTTTCTTTATGGTGGATTAACTTGAAACACAAAACCCAGCAGATTATGGTTAAAGCTCTTGTTGCTTTTCAGTTTAAAGTCTCTGTGTGTAGTGTTCTTGTGTAATCCTGGTGTATTCTAAACGATTCTGATACCAAGCTTTCATTTATGGAAAGGTTCCTTTAAATTAATTTTGGTTTGCTGAAACTGACGTGTTTTATTCACTACTTTTAGTAAATTATTCAGGAATATTTTCACATTTCCAACAACTGGAAAAACCTCTTATTTGAGAACTGTTTACATGATATTAGAAACAGGACTGCAGCTAATGAGTATTCTTTTCAATTAGCCGACTAATCAGTGGTTAGTTCTGGTTTTTCTTATTGAAACAATTATTTACTGTTTACTAAATTAACATTTCTGTTGATTGACTAATAGATTAAAAAAAAACTATAACTTCCATTAAAGGGGTCCAAGTCATGGTTTTTCGTGTTTTCTGGTTTATCTTGTGTGAAATAAGTATATATCACTACTTTTGACAAAAGATATCTGTCAGGAGACCTTTTCCTTTATTAGTTTAACTAACTTCATGATTGGTTTCAATGTCATGTGTTTATCAATCAAATTTAGTATGCAGTTTGGTTGATCAATACCTTCCTTATTTAGTAGTTTTCATTTAATATCCATTATTTTGTCTTTTCATTTTGATTACTTCTATTTTCACTGAGGTCCACCTCCTTGTTGAGGATGGACCCCGAATGTGAATTTCCTCTTGCTCTTCCAGATGTTGGCACTGTTGATTAAACCAAGCACCTAAAGGTTTTTAAGCTGATGTGTAACAGATTTAGCTTGGTCTGAATCTATTTATGATATTTACCTTTTTGCCAGTGGCTGTGAATGACTATTTCCCTTGTGTCGGTGCATTTTCATGTTCTTGTAGCAACTTGCTTATATGGACTGATTTTAAGAAAATTCTTTAAAAAGTCAGCACTTTGAACTAATTAGTGGGACTTCTGTGTTCCTTGTTGTTCTTGAAACCTCTGAACACTGCTGGTACACATCCTGATCAGTACCAGCAGAGATATACACACATTTTATCATTCCTATGTAGTAGGAACTTTATTCATCCAGTCTCAAACTTTCACTCACAAGCCTCTAATTTTGTTTTCCAACCTCGCCACTATCCCATTATAATTTCCAGATTCTATTATATGTCCAGTTCTCCAAGCAGTGCATGCCAGGTAGGCCATGTAAGTTATCCACTGCAATCATTTTAATAGCATAGCTTCTTGCACTGCAACTGAGTGTCTGCAGTACAGGCTTCACACCTAATTTAGTATGTTATACAGAGTAGATGAAGTTGAGAAGCTGGCAAAAACCTCAAGAAGACACTTCTGAACCACTATTGAACAAAGACTGGGGGACAGCAGTGGTTGGGGGCACAACAATAACCTCAAGGTGTTGGTTCAGCCTGTGAACTCACCAAAACACATTCCTATCAAACATAAGCTAGATGTCCTGAAAGAGGCCTGATCTGTAAAGTTTCCATCTTCAAATATACAGGAGCCAAAGGATCCTCTGCCAACATCTGGTGCCGGACACCACCAAACTCCATACATAAATCAACACCACCAACACAAGGGACCTTTTTCTTTTTAATTGCAAAGATTGGATTAGATTTGGATTCATTTTAAAGAGGTAAAATAAATGTACTGGAGTCTGGAACCTAAATATAATACATACTGCAGTGAAAGTACATCAAAGAACTGCAGTGGATCATTACTGAATAAATCAGATTGCTTCACATGGTGGTACAGACAGAGGACTCCTGTTTTAAGAGAACCTCACCTGCCTCAAACAAGTGGGTGCAGCAATAATGTGAATCCTCAGCTAAATTACAGCAGCATCACATATTTCTACAGCTCGTACTGCAATTTAATTAAATTTGAGTCCTCACAGCTTGTCACAACAACTCTGTGCTCTTTCCTGCCAGCTGAACATTTCCGTTAACTCTCACCCACAGATGAGCTAACTTAAGAGTGCATCCTCTTCCCTTCTAACCCATCTGGTCTCCGTGGATTTAAACCACTTTAACAGTTTCCATTGAATTATAGTTTTTAATGACCCAACTCCTTATTATTTCGAACCAACCAGTCCTTCCATCACCTTTTAAATCATTCAAGATTCAAATGAACGAGAACGCCCAGCAGCTTCGAGTTAAATGCTAACGTCAGCATGCAAATATTCTCACAAACCTATTTGTAAACACTAACTCAATAGCAAGAGCTCAGAATACAACTCAGGCTGTTTTGCAAGTGTTTGGACTTTAACTAAAGTGGTACATTAAGGATCACGAAACATATTACGAATCATCCTGAGGTAAGGCTGAAAATAGAATTTCATTGAAGACCAGCCAATAATTGTTAGAAAATGTGTCTTAACCATTTAACTTTCACACTAAGAAAAAAGCAAGAGAGAAATGTTTCTTTGCATTTTCTCTTTTCTTTTGAACAAGAAAATATGAATAAATGTTTTTTAGTAAATAGTTAAGATAAAAATTAATAATAAAGTAATGACAGTGAAATGGTCAAAATTGGAAACAGCAACGGGATAACAAACACTTTCTTTTGGTATTACTTACCCAAACCAATTGGTAGAGACAGTTCAGGCAGGTTTATTTCATCAATTCTTTACTAAGATTCATGATAATCACTGAAAATTTTGGACCACAAAGGGTTAATGTGAATAACAATGATCTTTATTTATATATTTAAAAAAACAAAAAAATTAAACCACTAAGCTCGGAAACCCCTTGACAAGTGAACTATCTGATGATAGCAGCTTCCTGCAACAGGAAATGTGCCAAAATATGCCCTGAAACAGCTCAAGGAAAATAACAAGTGCACGAGGAATTTCCTTGGCCTCTTAACTGCCAAGATCCAAATCATCCGCATCAGCCAGAGGATCAAGAACAAGTCGGATCCACGAAGCACCCACAGGACCCAAATGATTTGCTTTCAGAGTCCCAGCTGTTCAAATGTAATCAGACACTCCGAGACATATTTCCAATGTCAAATATTGCATCCAGCAGCGTATCAGCCTTTGATATTCTGCCCTATCTCAAACTATCATTTATATCATTCCAGCCTAGTCTAATGGGAAACCTGTATTATTTATAGCCTTAAACTGTGATTTTTATGGCCATAAATCGTCAGATGGCAATATATTCGTAGGCTGTTGTTTTGTGTAGCAGAGCACCTACGAAAGATCACAGTAACCATGAACCATGAATAATAAAACATGTAAGCCTTTACCGTGTCTAATGATCTCACATTAAGGATTATGAAATTATCCATCAAACACCTCCCTTTTCCATGATAATTCATTTTGAACCTAAGCTTGTGTTTTTAAATCCTATCCTCCAGGTAACATCAAAGTTTAAAAGAGAAAGTACAGTTGAAAATGTTGTGGCTACGTTGTCACACTGAGACAAATCAGGTGTTTGGAAATGAGACTTAAAAAAATGTTTCCCCATTTTTCACAGAACTCTTTCCATCACTTCTCAAATTACCAACTGGTTCACAAAGTTTTCCCCATAAATGATCATCACGGCTTCTCCTGCCCTCCAGTTTGGACATTTAGAACAACTTTAAACATATTTGTCTTCCCACTTTGGTGGATGATAAACTAGTTGATCAAATGAAGTCTGAGCATTTGTGCCTTGAGAATTGCAGTGCCGCTTCTAAGCTTAGAGCTGTGACATTAAACACCCTCATTCCCACCCATGGCACTCTCTGGGTGGCTTGTACACATCTTAAGAATTAAGACAGATAAGAAAGTGAGAGGGGGGACATTCACAGCTTTAACACTCATAAGAGTGCAGCATGATGCTTGACAGGCTCATGGAAACATAAGAGGGTGTTGAGTGTGTGTGAGCATGTGCATCTTATGTGAACAGCCGTGCATGCATACATGTGCCTATGAGTTAAGTTTGTGTGTTGGTTTGTCCATGAATATGCACGAAGTGTCCAGAGGAGTCATGTAGCGCGAGTTATGGTGTGATGTCAAGTCTAATTAGCCAGCTTTGCCTAAGGCTCATTGCTCACAGATGATTGGGAGGAGGAAATAAGGAGGAGAGGAGGGTGAAAATGAAAAGGCCACACGGGGAACACTCACCACCATCTGAGCTTCATCTCCAGTGTTCTCACTGGGGACACACCAGATTTTGATAAGGGCACACGCACCTCACTCAAGACCTCATATCACCTTCCTCCTATTCTTTTATGCCTCGCCACGCTCTGAACCTCGGCTATACACAGCTGCCTCTTCAAGAACTTTCAAGGAGACTCAGCGAGGGGATAAAAAGTGTAGATTAAAATTATGTTGATACAGTACAAGATGTCTTTTAGACTCCACTGTTGCCTTGGAACAACATTTGCCAATTGATTAGAAGCCTGCCTCTTTAAGTATGAAGACATTTTCAAAGATGTTTAATAAGAAGGTTCTATCAAGATGGTCATTATAACTTTAGAGTGTGATTGCTGACAAGTTAATGCTCAAAAGTCTGCCTCAGTAAATGACTGTGCCAAACCAATTATAATCATGCTAGTCAAGGCTCAAAACAGTGAAAAAACAAAACATGAAACAACTCCAGTGTTGTGCCTCCTTCCTTCTGAACCACATGTGAGTGAAGGCGCCTAGCTATTGTATGTATTTCTAAGCAAGTACTGTAGCCCAGAGCTTCACCTGCTATTGTTTTCACTGCAAATACAAATACTTGAAAAGAACAAGAATAAAAAAACACCTTTTTTCCTTCTGACAGTTTTCATTTCATTTTCTGCCAGCGGGTTGCCCATCAAGCAGTTTGTTTAATCATCCATTCCATCCCTTTTCCACCTCCAGTTTAAATAGACACGTAATGCTTCACTAGAAACAAACACGCTCTGATTCTGTCATTGTTTTCACTTTTCAACACATCCGTAACGTAGAATACAACACTATAAAAGCCACCTTGTAACATCAAAGTTTAAAGCTCTGCATGATAAAAAGGATGGCTCAGTTTATCATGATGCAATACATAAATATAAATGGGATATAAAAGAGATATTACAGACACCTCTGAATCAAATTTAAATTGAAGCTTCAGTGCAGGACTTGACCTTTACATTTCATAAGCCCACGTGATAAAAATTCTGCCCCCACTATTTTTGGTTGTCAGAAGGAGGTGTGCATGAAGGCCGGCAAATATGTGTATGCATGAAAACTTGGCAGGAGTTTTGGAACGCATGGAGCCGGTACTGACAAAAATCTATTAACTGCAATCTATCGGATATAGAGTCAGTGTTGGGACAGTTGATTTCTAATAAATAAGTAGGTATGGAAACACATCTGCTTATTCTGTTCAGTCCTTTTGTGTGTCCATGTGTTTGTTTTCTCAGTTGCAGCGGTAAATAGCAGAGCAGCTCATTAGTTTTTTCCACAATATCCCAACTTTCCACAGGTTAGCTGTGAATTCTAACAGAGGAAAATGTAAACTGATAGTCCCTATAATGTGATAGGGGGAAAAAACACAGTTTTTTGTACACTCTAAAAAAGAAAAAAAGAAAAAAAAACACATATTTCATTCATGTTATTACACAATATGCTTAAAATAAAACAGTTGTTAACAGAAAAAAAAGAAAAGGTCATTACACATACAATGGAATAATAAATTAAATCTCCAATTACAAACTATTGATGCAGAGTATGAATTGTTGCTCCATATGCATTTAAGGATGCAGAGAATACGATTCCTTTGGAGTTATGTGAATGTGCTTTCACACTCTGGTCCGCTTCAAAACCCAGGGGTCTCAGTTCACTTGCAAGTGAACCCTGGTGTGGTTCGCTTGTGTTGTGAAAGCAAACAGACCATCCAGTGAACCAAAGAGAGGAAGTAATATAGAGCTCATTGTAAAGTAACATCCTGGTGCATCGGCTGCTGCTCATACAGAGGAACTTTTAGTGAAATCTGGATTAGGTTTGAGCACCACAGTTAAAACAAAAATCCCAAGACTTCCTGAATTTGGTGTTCTTCCATTGTTTACTTGTGGTGAATGAAGCTGATGAGGGCGAGGGATTTCCATTTTCAGTCCTGGCCAATTGATGAACTGGATTTTCTTCTTCCTCCTACTTTGTTTTCTTCTTGGTCAGTGGTCATTTCGGAGAAGACCGCCCACAGTGAGCAGTTGTTGTAACTGTGTGGCTTGTACAGGCGGTCTGATCCACTTGAGTAAAATGCAGTGTGAAGGCAAACCAAACTAAACCAAAGGAAGGTGCAACATTTTTCAGAATTCCCCACCCAATCAAACCAAGTCTCCAAGATTATTCTGGTGTGAATGCGCCCTAAGTGTTGAAGGGGTAGTGCACCCTAAAATAGGTTTTTTGAGCTGTAAACTCAAAAAAACATTTTATATTCATTATATTCATTTTATTTTTTATATTCATTTTATTTTTTATAAAGTCCTTTGTATTCTTATTCTTGTTGCTCTTGTTATCTCTTCTTATCGTTTTTAGGTTTACTTTATTTTATCTTAATATTTTAGTATATTTTTTTTACTTTTTAACACTTTTTTCTCCAGTGTTTCCTCAGGGGGATCCACTATGCCGGGGGCTCTGCCTGCTCATCTGGCAGGATTGCTGCCGCGGTGATCGCCCGTGTCTGGGTGGCTGGGGTCCCGCAAGGCAGCCTAATAGCTGTGGTGTGGGCCCCGGCTTGCCTGGATCTGGGCGGCTCCAGTGGTTGCGCCTGCTGTGGTCATGGGGTGGGCTGGCTCCCCGATGTGGATTGAGTTGGAGACAGAAACTAGGTATTTTAGTTCACATTTAGAATAGGAGGGGAAAAGATGGGGAAGTAAATGTGTTGGTTTCTTTTCTGTGTATGTGTGCGTGCATGTGTAACTGTGTGAGAGGGAGATTTCAATGATGTGTGTGTTTTGATTATATACTGTGTGAAGGTTTTTATGTATAAAATTTGTTTTTATTGTGTAAAGCACTTTGTGTTGCTAATCGTATTAAAAGCGCTTTACAAATAAAGTTTGATTTGATTTGATTTAAACATCATCTGACTTTATAGATATGAAAACCACCTATGTTGTTACAATTCGTATATTGTAAAAAAAAAAAATTAAAAAAAAGATTTAAACTGTGATTTGAAAATTGCTCAATACACTCTGTTGTTTTTCATGTTCAAACCTGATGTACAAGCAACCATGTGGGACGTCACAAAAAAGAAGCCAAAAAATTTAATTAATGGGTCACCAAGAGGCTTGTGCAAAACTTAACAAGCTGCTGGGGAACCGTTTCATTTGGATCAGGTTTGTTGCAGCAAGGTAACATCTAAAACCTGCAAGACAGTGGACCCAATAGGTCCGGGGTTAGTATCCCTGGTCCAGAGTATGTATGGAGACATTAATGTGGTTTTGACATGAGCTAAGTGCTGTAATGTTGCTGTCATTACTAATTTCAAAGTGGAGTATGCATTCCCCAAATCTATATCATAAGTATAGAATGATAATATGTGGGCATTTCCAGACCAATGGTTTTGGGGGGTTTTATGTTTAAAAGGCTCTCTGTAGGTGCCTTGTGAATCTCTATCACTCTCTATTTTTTGAATGCCTGCTGTGGTGACCATGTCACTGAATAAATTTTGTCTCGTGTATTCACAACCTACCTGCAACTCACGTGAACAACGTGCTGAACACGGTGCGTTCATGACTGGGGATTTCAACCACCCCTGTACTGATGTTTTCACCCAGTGCTGGTCAGACAACTCACTAACACTTGCTAATATCTGTCTTTTAAATACCATTGTAAAGAATTTATGGACATTCAGTTCCATGTCACATTACTTTGTAGATTAGCGGAAATTAATTGGCTCCAGCTCTGATAAACCCTGATGAGAAGGCGGCTTCCACATTTTCAATAAGGATGCTGCACGCAAGGCTGCAAGAGAGCACAGTCTATTTACTGTAAAGAAAAACACATTTATCCACTGAAATGCCTCATGTGGAGGATCTGAAACTGACAGCAACAACTCACTGACAGAAAGAGACGATATTGATCAAATTTACTGTCTGCAAGACAGCTGGCTGCCCAAGTTCAATCATACATAGCCTGCAGGATACAGTGTGAGGTCATCATTCATGTTGTCGTAGTTACAGGCTTGTCGTAGCCTTCGGCACACCAAGGATAAACACGCAAGTATTGGCACTGGGAAAGGATTTAATTGGCTTGTTTTAGCAAGTGTACCCAAGTTTTAAAGCTCAGTTTAAACACTTTTTGATGTAAAAACTGCATTAGTGTTGGCTCGGTTAAATTTAATATGATAACATGAAAGGGAGTAACCTGACTATCAGGGAAAGAGCTGCTGTTTCTGGCTTGTTGCTGCTCCAGTACACTTTTGAGGTTATGTTAATGTGAAGCCAAAAGGACAGCTTCACCTCTCTGTAGACCTCAGCTCTGCTTTGATATTCTGTCTGTGAATATCACACAATATAAGACAGGGAGCCCCTGTGTTGGAGTTTTGTGTCAAGCATATTTCTTGCTCTGACACAAGAATGGATGCAGCCAAAATGTTTTTTGTCAAAATGTGTCCCACGGGCTGCTTTTATAAACTGCGACTTCACCAAAGAAAAACACAGATCAATCTGATTACCAATTTACCATTACTCACAACAGGCTGACTCTGGGGAAAAAAACTCTGAATGACAAAATCGTGAAATATTTTTCTGTCTACATGTGAAAACTGGCCAGAGTTCAGCATCTTTCAGCAGTGTAGCATCAGCTTCTGAGGAGAGACTGGACATAGTGATCCCAGTCAGCTGTAACTGCAGGGCTGCATCACTTGGAGTTGGTGAAATTTAGGTATCATCTTCTTCATGTCAATACTGAGGCATCACTATTGTGAAAAGTTCTTTCTCAGACCACTTCTAAAAATGTGACAAAAAACTCTTTCCTTGCTTTGATTTAGACATGTCAAGGAAATGAATAGTTCTTTTTAATCTGGTCTGAGACAGATTAGGGTTTATGTTTGGATTCAAAACTCAAATGTTTGAACTTAGTTAGCCGTGGAAGCATTGCTCTTTTTAATTGAGTGATTTCTAATAGGCAAGATTAAAATGTCTGGAATCTCATTGCTGCCAAAGTAGCAGATGGTGCCTTTTTCTGGGCAGCTTCATGTGGATTACTGACCACTTTCTCTCAGGCTCCATGTCCACCCGCTGTAAACATGTCTTTGGTGATGCAATCAGTAGTGGAAATCTCTAAATAGACATATGAATGCACCAGCCACACACACTAAGATCTGGCAAAGTCTTTCCCCCTGCCTGCTTGGAAACCCATCTACATCCCTATCCAAAGAGGCTCATCTCATTTGTTTAATCTGTTCCTCCTTGTCTCCTCTTTTTTTTATCCTTCTGACTTTGACCCAGAAGTCAGTCTATGCAAAACATTTTGAAGGATGTCTCAATTCCTGAAGGACAGAAGCAAGACGACAGGGGACCTCTAAACAAAGATGCTCTGGTGTATCCTTTGCAGAAGGATCTAAAGGAGGTGTGACATGTTAATCATACATTGAATTTAAAATGGGTATTAATGTTGTTGCAAACACTTCAATCCTCATCTGACAGAATAAATCAAATACAGCAGTAGGCTGCAACAAAACAATGGTTCGATGATACAGCTGTCACACATAGAAGCAAGGACATTCAATTTGATAAATGTCTGTTGCCTTCACTCATCTCTCCTTGTGTCTGTCCTCCCCTTTTACACTTACTATCTCTACAGGAAGGCTCTAAGAAATGAGGAGAGGAGTCAAGGAAAGGAATCAAGGATGTGCCAAATGGGAACTGGATGATAGGGAGGTTTCAAAAGAAGCTTTTTCCTCACTGTAATATTTCCTTTTTGCACATGAAAATTTGATACATATCTCCTTTCTGAGTTTTCTCCTTCTCCAGCAGATGGCCATTTGGAGGTCATCTATGCTGGATGTGACTGCAATCTTTAGGTAGTGTGAAGCAACAACACATTTATGTGTTTGGCTATTGACCATTCACTTTACATAGGGCTGTTGGCCAGCTGTGGGGGTAAAATTAAAGCACCTTAAAGCCCAGCCAGGCTCTCTGCCAGCTTAAAAGGAGCTTTTAATACTGTCCAGGATACTTTGTGTCATTTCACTTGGGCTAACAAAGCAAAACACATGATTTTTTTTTTACATCTAATACCACGATTTGGGGCTGTGAGACAGAGGATCTCAATAAAAAATTTAAAAAAAAAGATTTTAAGAGAATCTCATTTTTTCCCTTCTCATAAGAAGTCCAACTTAAGTTTTTCAAGTTGAAGTTTTAATTTAGAATCAGGTCTTGTCTATACTTTGAGACCAAATAGAGATTCATAACGGCAGGTTTTCTGAGCACAAAGAAGAAGCTTGAGTGTGATGAGAAGGGCTCACATTGAAGAGCAGGACATTTGCACAAGTAACATAAAGTATATACACATATATTCTGAAAGCAGTTTTTAAGTTAAGTAGAACATATGTGCACATGATATCTGAGTAAAAAACAAGTAACCCTGGTCTCTGATTGGAGTAAATACATTTGATTTAAGATGGTATTATGCATCCAAAAACCTCCAGCGTCTATTTATGCTGTTACTGTTATATTTGTCTGCTTCCATCTGACCTGAAGACCTATATCTGTTTAAAACAGTACAGGAAATTATTGTTTTGGTGTTTCCAGGATTTATTCTTTCAATTCCCACCTCACTACAGGTGGGGAAAAGAGCACTTAAAAATACCACTTTTTTCATTTGGAACCAGCTGCAAATTCCCTTGAATGTGAAGAGGTTGAACAGCACATATCGACTGTAGTTTCGTTGATTTTCTGTATATGAATCTGTGTCTAATTTCAGAAGTGCTGCCCATCTGAGTTTCTGCCTGTATTGGCCAGAATCATCTTATTGTAAATCCAAAAAAAGATTTAGTTATTGCAAACAAGGTCATATCATGTGTTATTATTACATATTTTTGTAGTTTTGTAGAGGTAGTTTGTTAGAGGATGACACTCTGACCTGAACAACCCCCAAACCCTAACCATTTGGACTATTTTAAAAAGCATAAAATTGAAACGCCAAATGCTTAAAATGTGTGTAAAAGGCAAATGAACAGCACCTGAAGCAGTGTGCTACACATGCACATTGCTAAAGTTCATGCTAGTACAGATTAGCATTATTTGCAAAGTTTAGGATATGCAATGCCTAGCACCGTGTATGCAGATAAATGTGAGTTTAAAAAATTGGATTTTGACATTAGGCCTCAATTAAAGCTCTGTATGTGGCATGGGTATGAACTAAAGTTTTCTGTGAGAACTTTGAACTCAACTTCCGATGGGACCCCACTCCGTTAACAAGAAAATGAATAAACTTTTAGGTAATACAGTATATGCCAACTACATCCTAATTCTTCATTTGCTGCACTCATTTCCAGAAGATTCAGCAGACTGTGAAATATGGATCCAAATATCCAAATAATAATCTCCATAATAATGGAAAGTGGCATTGTGTTTTTCAGCTGTTCTCTGAAGTGTAGAACTAATCAAAATGTAATTAAAAGTTTATAAATGTTTGAGTGTGTATGTGTGCTGGGTGTAATAATAAGTAATATCTTCAATGCTGCAACTCATTTTACCTGCAGCTCTTGGATGCCCTCATTTTAAACTCCATCCTTCACCTGGACTGCCTCAGGCTTCTCGAGATGCAGATGAACCTCCTCATGCTGACACATCCATACATGCACATCTAACAGCATTTAGTTTAATGAGACACAACGCATACATTCCCATGTGGGGAGCATTTGTTATTCCCGAAAGCAGCAGAACAATTCCAGGATTGTCCCTCTGTCTTCCTTCTCTCTCTCAGATGATGCATGCAAAAGCACAAACTTACCCACACTCGCTGTTATGAAAGAAAGACAGCACCTAGTTTCTTTGAATTTCCTCCCAGGACCATATTACAGAGCTTGGCTGAAACAAGTTTTGCCAAATCTCTTGTGCTCTGAATAAAAGCATGAAAGAGGGCAGGGATAAGGACTGCTTGTCTCGATTCTTGAGATAAGTTTTGATGTTAGTGCTGCATCTATGGGAAATGTAATCGTACTGGCATTCAGAATAATGGCCATCTGAGACAGCTTTAGATAAACGCTCAGGTGCTGTTGACTGCCTTTCAAACTCAGCACCTGCTTCAACCTGTCATCCATCTATCCATCCATCTATCCATCCATCTACCTGCAGCTCCGCAGCACTCAGCTGATTAAACATCAGTGATTGATCTATGCAGCAATCTAAAGTTCACAGGTTTTATTTGTCAGGCTCATTTGCATACAGACTGAGCTCCAAGAACAAATGAGTCTTTGAAGCACTTGGTGTCTCCAATCCATTAGACAGAGCAGAAATCTTGAATATATCAATCAGTAACTGGCTTCAGACTGCATAGCTATATCGCCTCAGAGGGGAAAAGTCCTGTTTGGTCTGAACACCGAAAAGGTTTATGTGCTTTCAAATAAATACAAATCAGTGCATTTAATCATTTAAGCTGTCTCACATACGATTCAGTTAACTGATAATAATAATAATAATAATAATAATAATAATAATAATAATAATAATAATAATAATAATAGGAAAACTTAAAGATCAAATGTTAAAGGGAAATAAAGGTTTCTATTAACCAGCTCAATTTAAAAGAAATGTAGCAAAAAGCTTTGTAACATTAATTAAAGGCAAGTGAGAGTTTATAATAGATTTGTAACTAAAAGCAGCTTCACTTACACTCAAACCAGTCAGCTGACTTCAGTGGGTGGAAACTGCAGCCAAAGTTCAGAGGTGGATTTCTATCTAGGACCTTAAGTGATTTACAGATGAACAGCAGTATTAGAAGGGATTATCAGACTGATTTCAGTCTTCTGTAGACAACTTTTAAGGAGCGGTTCTCCAGAATTTTCTGAGACCTTTCAAAAACCTGCAAAAAGCTTATACGTCAGCCTTACCAAGGAACATACTCACCTTTTTTTTCTTTGCAGTTTTGTTTCTTTTAGCAATAAAGAGATAAAGAGTAAAGAGATCTGACTTTCTTTTTTTTCAATTGCTTTTCTAAGATTTTGCCTTTTTTAAAATGCACTACCCTATTGTCAGTTAGATGACAGGATCAATACCACAAATTTGTCCATGACATCAAGCAGCAGACAGACATAATGATCAATGTTATTTACCACATTCTTACATCAATGCAGACAGAAGTATTTATCAAAAAAAGCATGGTAATTCATATCAGTGCAGACAGATAGCTTTCAGATGGATTCAAGTTGCCCAGATTTTCTATTGATTAAGATGGTTTGATTTCACATTCATCGTTTTCTATTTCCTGCGAAGTTTTTCATCTTCACAAGGTGATATTGTCACGACCATGTCTGACTAAGGGGATGTTATCGATGTGGTTAATCTGTGGGGAATTGTGGCTAAATACTTCTATCTTTGTTTTGTCAGAACACAGGATTCACTCATCTTCTCAAAGCCATTCAGCAGTCTTTGTGGCAAACTCCCTGCAGGTTATTATATACCTTTAACAGAAGTCTGACTGCATAAAAGTAAAGACCTGACTGATGGTTGATGCAGCAATGGTTATCTATCCCATCTTCATCTCGTTCACAGTGACCATTGTCTTGTCAGACACCTCTCACCCTGATCATTCATTTTGTCTGGGCAGCTCTTTGAGGTCTTGAGGTCTGTAATGTTTCCAAATTGCTTCATTTCAGAAAGATGGAGGTGACTGTACTTTTGGGAACTTTTAGAACTCCTCAAGAATTTTATTGTAACATCATTCAGATTTATGCCTTTTCACACACAGACACTTTTCTCAACCTCATTACTCAGTTTTTCACTCTGACACTGGAAGACTCTAGCCAAGTTGTAGAGGCAGTGTAAGGAACATTTACAGATATAAACTGCAAAAGAGCTCAGACGTGAGCATAAAAAATGGTCCGAATACTTATGTAAAGGGGATATCAGTGTTCTGAATCAGATTCTGCTTTTCCATTGGGGAGAATTGTGCATGGACTGATGAGGAAGAAACAAGAGTCAAATGTGTACATTTTGAAAGCGTGTGCTTAAATGCTAAATAAGAGGACTGGGAAAAAAGGGTTTTAGGAAATCTTAGTAAAAAGAAAAGAAACCTGAAAGGAAACAGCCAGAGAATAGTTTCAGCACACAGCCTCCAGTAAACTTTTTCAAGTTTTGTTTTAAAAAATCACCATTATACGAGACTTTCAGAGATTAATCTATCTACTAAAACATCCTTTTCTTGCAAAACACACAAACAAACAAACCAAAACCTGTAGGTAATTTAAACTTACAGCAGCTTGGGATGAGTTTTTAAAGATGCACTCCATAACTTTTTGACCTTAAAATTCTGCATTCCGGACTCGTTTGATGGCACAGTGACATCTATTATGTGCATTTCTGAAGCCGTCGCGGCCCATCAGGCGAGACCCTCTATCATAAACAAAGTCCAAGAAAGTCCTATCTTTTTCACTGAGGACCTGCCCTATGTGATAGTTGCATATTATAAGTGTGGCGTGTTTTTTTAAATTTCAATCAGTTATGACAGTTATGACATATTGTTGCAAAGTCTGATTAGATTAATAAATTAATTACATTGGTTTGAGTTGAAGCAGAGTGGAGTTCTAGTTTGGATTGTGATTTCCAGAGTTTCTTGGTCTGCTCTCTAACTTTTAGACCCGAAATCCATGCACTTCTATTCAATATTTATGGAAATATATCACAAACATTTTTGTTCGTAAAGTAGGCTGGGGAAATTTTATTAGGCCAGCAAACCTTTTTTTTCGGTCTATTCAGGTCTTTCACAAGTTGAAGAGTTCTTTTCCGAAATGCTATAAATCCATTTTAATAGTTTTCAGGAAAATGATATTTTATACAGGACAGAGCAGACTTTACTTCTTAAGGAAGCTAAGATCATTCAATGTCTGCACCAAAATGTTGCATATCTTCTATA
>JBBBVU010000007.1:16796365-16827167 GCA_037177055.1 Atherinosoma microstoma | reverse complement strand
TAATGGACAATTCTTCACATCCTCTACACACCACAGTGAAGGCACAACAGAGTGTGTTCAGTGGGAGGCTTCGTCAAATCCGTTGTAAGACAGAAAGGTACCGGAGATCATTCCTGCCAGCAGCCATCACCCTCCGGAACAAGGCCCTTTCTTCTTCATCTTGAGATTAATTTTTTTTATAGTTATTATTATTATTATTATTAAATAAAAAAAATAAAAAATACTGCTACAACAATAATTTCCCTCTAAGAGGGATAAATAAAGTATATTTCATTTAATTCATTTCATACCCAGACTCAAACGGTTTGCAGAGGAACTGCATTTCCCATTACATTTAAACAAGGAAATATTGCGAAATTGGCATGAAACGTTGATAGAGCAGTGAATAGCTTCACTACTCAGCAAAATGGCATGTCAAACTAATTTTTTTTTTAATTTGGCTTTTATAGTGTATTTGAAAAAAACATTTTGGATGGGATCACTGCTAGAATAAGGTTTGTTATTAATCTATATTGTCAACATAATCTCTGAGAGCTGCAATATCAATATAAAAATATCTCTAATGCCCCTTTCACACTAGCACCTAGTCAGCCCAGCCTTCATTCAGCCGACACCACACTACCCCGGTTTCGTCTGTGTGGGCGGGGTCTTCATAGCGAGGTTTCATGAAGTCATTTGTCGTGGTCCGGAGTCGCACTAATGAGTCATCCCATGAAGTCACATTCTGGCCAATAGCGGCCTGCAATCTGCACACGTCACCATTTTTGGCCCGACTCGGCCCCTTCAGAACCTCGACGGAGTAGGTGCTAAAAGTGTATCGACTCGTCCCGGGAAAATTGTAATGTGAATACAAAAAAATCAGGCGGTGTGGTACTGGGCTGGGCTGAGTAGGTGCTAGTGTGAAAGGGGCATTAATGAGCGGTGATTCTGCCCTATAGCTTCATTTCCGTTAACACATTTTAATTATAGTCCCAGATAACACCAGCAAGCATAAAGGCTTCATTTTTCTCTGCTTGGTCTCTGACTCACCAGCTGATTGGGTCCTTGCAACTTGATGTCATCACTCCTCCACAACTTCCATCTATCTACCCATCTTTCTCTCATTCCCCAATCATTCATTTAAATATTAATAGCAGCCTTTTGCAACTGCTTCCTGCCACATCACCATGTTGTCTATTGTTGCCAGCTTGTCACTACTTGAGCCACCTTGACATAATCCATTTCACGTTTCCTCCTCTTTCTGCATGTCGATCTTCTGATTATACCTGCTTGCCTTTCTCCTCTTATAGTTTGGTCACGTCTGTACTTCCTTCTTATCAGGCCTGATTATATGAACATTCATTCACTAAAATCTGTTTAATTGTTCTGCTTCACCACATTCAGTTGAGTGCTCTGTTGTTACAAACAAACCTGTGGTAACTAGAGAACCATGTTTGTCTGTCATTCAGACAGCACAGTGCTGCAGTTAGCTCTGTCGCCTAACAGCTGACCTGCTGTTGGACATCGGCTTTCTGTGTATGGCTTCTCTGCAGGCGCTAAAATTTACACCAACAATCCCAAAACATACAGATTAGGTTAAATGATTATTCTAAATTAGCTGTAAAACTGTGCAGCAGGGATAAGCTTCAGGCCTTGTGTTACCCTCAACAGGATAAATGGATGCATGGATGGATGGATTTTGACATGCTAATCAATACCTATAAGCTTTAACTGTTGTTGCATGGACAGTGTCAGAGTGGTAGATAATTCAGAATGTCTGTCACTAACAACAGAATACAGCAATTCACACACAATTACATAAGCCTTTTGAATTTATTTGGATTCAAGTGGCAGACCTTCAACATCCTCAGCCCTCACCAGCTGTAAGAGCACTGGAAAAAGACATTTAAAATCTTTTTTATGTGTTTCATTTGATCCAGACTATACAAGTGCTCCACCTGTGAGTCATGTAATATTTCCTATTGGGATATTTTAAAAGCTTTATACCAAGGCAAGCAGAGACATCAGAGATCTACAAGTGGGATGGACAGACAAACTACAAAAAAAATTGTTTTCTCTCAGTCATAATTCAGTTGAATTTCAAGCACATTTCGTCCATCACAAATAACAAAAAAGAAAAGATGAATACAAAAAGAAAAACTGAAAAATAAAACTACCTTGCCGAAGTCCACAACTTGCCTGAGAATCATTTGAAGATAATATTTAAATATTTTAATGATGGTTATTCATGAGTGGGTAAACTGTAAAGATAAACAGCAAGTCTGACTGACTTGTTTCACTTAAAGAAAGGTTTTGATGTTAAAGCAAAACCAGACAGTTAAATAAATGTGAGCATAGTCGTCCAATCAAAAACCTACAATTCTAATTTCTCAAATTCTTTCTACTCAGTCACGTAGCTGAGGAATGAATCACTTCTGCATGTATATGCTCAACTAGATTCAAACTGGCTGAGGCACTCTGTATCTGCTCCACAGTCCCGTCCTGGGCTTTGACCCGGAAATAACAGAAGAGGCTGTTTCACAAAAGAAGAAGTCAGTAACAATAAAAAAATAACCACAGGGATAACATCTATCTTTCTGTGAAAACAGTAATGCCTGAGGCAAGTACAAAATGTACAGAGCTGTAAAGCTGTCCAATTCATTGCTCAACAGGGTAACAACTTGCCCCCAGCTAATCTGTTTGCATGTTGTTTAGGCCTGTCATGCAGCAGGTCAACCAGAAGAAGCCCACTAGGAACAAGCTGAAAAGGGGCATATGGTCGCCATGCGTCGCAGCGTTGGACATACTTCAGTCAGTTAATCATTACTCCTTCTTTGACAAGGACAGTGGTCCAGTTAAATGGCCATGTCAAAGTCTAACTGTAGCTCAAAACAATCAAACATCTAAATATTCTGAGTTAACATCTTGCTTCACATACTTTAAATTGACCGCCACTCTCCTAAAATAAACTTGGCAATTAAAGTAATGAGATTTGTGTTCGATAGATTATTTCTCCCCTTAAATTATACCAATTGATGTTGTATCATACATTGTTGGAACCCCTGGCTAGTCCCCTTTACAATGAGGTGCAATTTGTAAGGATTGTGCTTCAGTGGAATGAGCAACGTAGTTAAACATGTTGGTAGTTCCCTGCAAAAAATGTACCATTGTTATCATTAAAGGGGAGAAACAACTGACCAAATACAAATTTCCTAACTTTTTGTATGATGTTTATAGGTAACCATAGATTGAAAACAAAACTTCACTTCACTGCTCACAGCTACCTCTCTAAAATTATAACACATGTATAACCCTTAAACAGTTAGGTAAACAGGAGTTTCAGCGCTTAGAGATTGACTACACCAGATTAAACTCACTTAAGCGATAAAAAGATTTAAGAAGTCCATAAACATTTTAAGATTTGACCATCAGTGTTAACTTTTTACATCTTTGAGACCCACAATAATCCCTAAAACTCAAGGAAAATACTCTATAAGTGTTCATTGGATGCATCAGTTTCATGTCTTAAGTCACTTGGTTGATAAGTAGCTGTTTCAGCAAGCAAAATAAGAAGGCACTGCTTGAAGACTGAGTGGGTGTTTCAACTATTTTGTGAATATCCTGCTTCAACTCATTTGTGATGCAAAAACACAAATAATTTAGTCCCCAATTACAGTTACATCATGGCAAAACAACACCAGGATTTGCCAGCCAGACCTTTTTACTGCCCAAAGCAACATCTCACATCTGGTGGGAAAAAGAGAGATTTTATTACCACTTAACAATACAGACAGGAGATGCAAGGTTTCTATCACACTATGGGGGTTTGGCAGTTCACATTCATCGTTTTTTTTTATGACTCACTGCCTCCTCGCTAAGACTGAGTACCAACAGGAGATTGACTCTAAAAATAAAGACCAGTCACCATCAGCATTTCCTCTCATACTATACATCTTGCCTGGGTACTGATACAGCCACATGTACAAAAAGCCAGAACACTCACTCAATCTGGAAAAAAGGCTGAGCTTTTGAGCAACAATGAGGATTACAGGCAGCTCTTGCTGACACTCTCACTGAATGTTTTTGGGGTATTTCTGGTGATGCAAGCATGGATATCTCTCAAGAATGTGTCAGGACTTAATATGTTAACCGCCAAGGCTAACAGCAGCATCTTCGGGCGTATGGAAAGGTCAACATAATTGGAAAGAATCCAAAAGGTCAAAGCAGAAAAAGAATCAAACATCTGAATAACTGTAGTTTTATTCAGGCTGCACAGCTTCTGGATGGTTGGAAAAATATTGCTGCCTTCATTTTAGTGACTTCACCCCCATGTCAAAACATGTAGTTTTACCAGAAAGAAACGCTTTCCGCAAATGCAAAGACTTTTGCAGTCCTATAACATTTTTTTCAAAAGAGATTAGTCTGAATAATAATTAATTTGATCTCTTAACACTGCAGTTTCCATAGAAACTGAGTGATGCGACTATCTGTTTACTAAAGGGTTTAAGAATGGAAGCAAAATTATTCATGTTCAAAACAAATCTAAAAGACAAAAAAGAAAACAATTTTAGCGTTTGTGATGAACTTTAGGAAACATATTGAAATAACTTGAGATTTTTTAACATGCAAGTTATTTCTACAACGTAAACATCACAAAAATAAATAGTGCCTGAGGCAAGCTGCCTTGTCTGAGATGGAAAGTCTTTCCCATCAGAAAACAGAACTGCAAAATGAGAAGAATTTGTTGTATTTGCAAGGGAATCCACAACAGGGAGTTATTTCACTTGATCTGTGAGAACATTTATTTAAATGATTCTTTAATCATAAAAAAAATCTGCAAAATTGTATCAGTGTATCTCAGACTTTTCATGCTTATTGTGTAATTCAGTTAAATCTCTTAACTATTTATTATTTAGTATGGGTATGTTTTTATGCCAATAAGCCTAAAATCTTTTTGTTTGTTTGGGTTGTTTTTTTTTAAGTTCTTGCCTTGAGAAAGTGTCATAACATGATATGCAATAAAGGGTATCTGTACCAGTTTGAAAATGCACACGTAAAAAGGCTTTTGATGTGGGAGAGCTATTAACTTTTTACATTTGAATGGTGTATTATCCTTAGTATTGTCTTAAGGTTAACATAGTACAGTTGCACTATGTGTAATAAGATTGTACTGTGCCTTCCAATTGGAACTTCATACTGGGGTTCCATTTCCATCATAAGTTCCCGAAACTCTTATCTCCTTCTCTTGTTTCATCGTTGGTGACTGAATTTTTACAAGTTGCTGGCAGAGACCTGCTGTGAGCTAAATGTGCCAAACAGCTGGCAGTCAGACAAGGCTGTACCCTACAGTGCTTATAATAAGGGGCCTCTGCTATCCCGATGTGTGTGGCAAGCTAGCAGTTGAGTCAGCAGATTTGTTGTCATTGTAAGATAATTGTTAATTTCAGTCAACAAACTATCTTATTGTTTTTCTCTTCTACACTATTTAAGTAAGGTGTAAAATCCAAAATATTTCCAAGCTCTACTGCTCATACTAATTTGAATTCTTGTTTTATTTTTAGCATAGCAAGAAAACAACTACATTAAGGAAATAAGCTAATCTTATTAAGTAAAAGCAAATTTATTTGTTACTTTTGGTTACCTCTGAGTGAAAAACAAAAAACAAAGAAAAACATGATTGTGTTTGTTATATTTGGTGACCTCTTGTATAAATATACCTATTATGTTGTGTAGCAAACAAAATAACATTATTTTACAGAGAGGAAAGCATGCACTAAGGCAAGCTGATAATAGATCCTGATCCTAGTTGGACCATATACCAAACTGTTTGGTAAGCCTATAGTTTAAGGGACTTGGATTGTAATTTTTCTTATTCAAACAGGGCAGTGATGTTCAAAGTTTCTCCTCTATATCGGAACATAAGAGAAAGTGACAGCCATAGTCCACACTGTAGTATTCCAACTTGTATTAGATGGATAATGAAATGAAATGCACTTTATTTATCCCTCTTAGAGGGAAATTATTGATAACATTATTGATAACAGATATTCATGGCTCCCACGGAATATTCTTACCAATAAACTTCACTTTAATTTCTTAGGTTAAGTAAATTAAGCTTTGTGTAGATATTAATTTGATAAGGATCAAGTCCCATAACTTTGCTAAGTTTTCCTACATATCTCATATCATGGTTGTATACAATATAATGAAAGCCATAATTGTGATTAATATTTTAGTCGGTGCACAGCTTACCACAATTAGTTTATTACAACACTTTTCTTTTCCTTTCAGCTTTTCCCTATAGGGGACAGGGGACGATTCCCCATAGTGAATCAGCTGCCTCTATCTCCAAGACATTGAAATGATTTGCATATTAATTTGGTATAGGTTTAAGGTCGGATGCCCTTCCTGACACAACTCTCTGCATTTATCTGGGCTTTAGGGCTGCATTTAATTTAAGACAACACTATCTTGTCCAAATATACACAGTACTGGAGGGGATTTTTCCTCTTTTGTGTTTTATAACTCTTTGAAATTTTAAACCAGGCTTGTGATACCACTTTTCATTGTGATTACAGCTGAACATTATTAACAGTCACATAAAAATGATTTTATAAACACCACTCTTTCCTGTGCTCTTGTCCTGAAGACAAACCATGTAATGACACATGCCACTGATGGAGTGAGCACTCTTGAGCAGCACCAAATAAAAGGAGACAGAATTAATTGCAGCTTGCCATAGTGACCTTTTCTGTTTGATAAATCATAGAGCCTTAGAGACTGTCATTAGCTTCGCAGATGGAAAATACGCAGCTTTGAGAAATGATCTCGGATCTAGGGATCTAGAGCTGTATCGACCCAGCTAGTCTGTGCTTGCAGTACTGTACAGCACACACACACACACAAACACATACCATTGCATGCAGAATTTGAATTATTCTCCCCCTTTTCCACTTTAAATGGAATGGAGACACTGCATTATTGTCTGGAGAGAGGTTTAATTCCCATTTCATCACTCAGTTCAGAGAAGGACTCCCTTGATGCTCAATTAAAATTCAACAGGAGGAGTCACAGTAATGTAGACTGTCATTGGACTATTTTCTACCTCATTTTAGGAGGAAGCCAAATTTCCTCGGCATTATGAGGCAATGTCAGCATAGCATTTTAACATTTGTTCCCGAATAAAAGAAAAACAAAATCAAACGGGAGAACTATCAGGAGCCAAATATCATATTAATCCAATCAACTGATCATACGTTTAAAGTCCAAGTTATTAAGCTGAAACACACAGGTTGGTTGTCAGGTGTGATTTCAGGCAATATCATTATGATAAAGTGGTTTGTCTTTATCAAGTGTACAATGTGAAGTCTGAACTCTAAGCATTATTATGTCTGAGTTCTGTGACAGCTTTGTTACAGCTAAAGACTCAGGTCACCCAACAATCATATGTAAAATGTACATATGCAAGCCTTACAGTAGAGTTGAGGATATGATTATGTAGTTAAGTCAAAACATGTGATTAAAATGAATGATTAAATCCAACAGAATAGTCACCGCAGTGAGATTTATGCTGGTAAAATTAAACTTAAAGGACTACAAAAGGCTAAACATGGATTTTTATGTGATGTAATAGTTTAACTCTGTAAAGGCCCCAACACACCAAGCGGTTGACTAAATGCCCTCTGCTGTGTGTTCTCAAGTCGACTGTATCTTTTTGTATATTTCAAAAACAACATCCAACTGCCAACCCAGAAATATAATCTTTGCCTGCATTAGAGCATATAATGAAACAGTACTGATAGGGTCAGAAGATAAAGGAAACCTAAACGCCACACGGTTTTAACCCCCCAACTGTTTATGTGTCTTATAGTCACTGTAACATTAAATTGCCCAATCTTCCATTCTTGGTCTGCAACTGAGGATCAGTTGTCAGTATCTCCAACTTACTTCCAGTCACATGCAACAACTTGCAGGTCCATCAGTCGCCACTTGCCAGCCACTCAAACGGCTGGGACAACCAGAGGTGTTATATACAGTAGGATACAGAGCATCTAGACCTCAAGAGCCGGGCTCTTCATCTCCAATCCTCGAGGGACACTGTCCTGCAAGTTTCAGATAGTTTCCTGCTTCAACACACTCAGACTTAAATTAATGGGTCATTGTGTAGAAGCTGTTGGATTCATTTAATTTGAACCAGGTGCCTTGTTGGAACAGCGGAACATCTAAAACCTGCAGGACAGCGGCCCTCAAGGACTGAAGCCCTGCTGTGTTCTCGGTCTCACTGGAGAGCTCACATCTCTATGTTTTGGTAGTCTTCATCTTTAGTAAACATGGCGGTTCAACCACAAAGACTGGCTATGAGCCTGCATGACAGACAAGGAGATAATGACTGAGATAGTCAGTAGTAGTGACTATTATGCCCACTTTTAGCTAAAGAAGGAGGTGTTGACAACTGATCACAGAGCAGTTTATCAGTTGGAGAGTGATTGCAAACAAGTTGACACCTCCCCTTGCTAATTAAGGTGATTGCTGCAAACTTCTAAACTAAATCAGCAGCACATACAGCACAGTATATTTCTCTGATTTCACCTGACAACTCCCATCATGCCCAGTGTGACTGGGGGCTGAGCTGTATGTCTATTATAAGAAGAAAGTGATTGCTCTACATTCAGTAAACCTGGTCCTGGCTCACAGGATCTGTGGTAATACCATCCTGATATTGATCAGCTCCCTATGATGATCCATATAAAATAAAGTTTTTGAGACTTGTTAGAAATACACAGCTGTTCTATTCTCATTTCCTGTGTACAGTTAAATGTCTCTGAAAATGTGGATTGTCTGTAAATGTGTGCAGGGATTCCCTCAGTGATTAAGGCCATTAATACAAAACATGAACACTTCTGCCATTTAACATGATCACACAGCACAATGTGCAAGCTTGTTCTTTACTATCAGCCGTCAAACTTTTAAAAAAAACCAATATAAATACAGTTGCACATGCTCAACACAGACAAGACTTTTTTCCTCTTCTCTGGAAATTACTTTTGTGATTCATATGAAAGGCAGTGCCCTTTAAGTGAATATTGCAAACACAGGCAGTAAAACAATTTCATACAATGCTGATAAAAAAAAATCAATTCATGATTGAATACATGCACATCAACGTTTGATTTGTCCAGATTTTGATCTTATTTATTCATGCTACTACTTCAGCTGTGAGAACTATATTATCAAGCATCAACTACAGCAAACAGATCACACACAAAAAATGTTGGATTAAGAGATTTTAATCCAACTTTTACTTCTTCTGATCACAAATCAGATGGATTTCCGAAGTGCACAAAGATATACATGACAAATTCCTTTAATATTTCTACAGAAATTACTTTTTTTTTATCCCATCTCCATGAAATAAGGTTAATCTTCCATCATACTTTCATCAGGCTTTACTTCTGAGATTGTCATGTATTCAGTGCTCTCTTGAACTCTATCCATAAAAGTGCTAGTTCTTTTTTCTTTTTCTTTCAAGTTCTTTTTTCCTGACCTGACTAGAGGTGCCAGAAAAAAAGGACAAAAAAATGAACAGAAGTGAAAAGGAGAGTAGCTTAAAGAAAGAGGATATTAAGATACACCAGATAGAAGGCAATGGCCCTTCAATCCAAACAGAAACACTAGACAACCAACTCCTATACATCTGTAGAGAAATACAAATGAAAATGTCCTACGGCATTTACAGGAAAACAAAGGTGACAATCATAAGGAGCACCTATAAGGGACAAAAAAGCTGAAGAAAAAAACATGAATCACAGCAAAAACCAGAGTACCAGAAACACACACACACAAAAAAAACTTTAACTTTAACTTTGCAATTAAAATTGAGGGGCAGTAACCACACCATGCTGGAGTGACGCCACATGGGCAGCTGTTTGTGTTGTTTGTGTGTTGTAAGTGTTTCTCGTGAAGCATGAACACTTCTGTGCTTAACAGCTGGAGAGGTGATAGGTTTTTTTGGTGTTTTTTTTTTCATTTAATAATTTACTCCTTTTTTTCTCCAAGTCCAGAAGGTCCTTTTGAGTACAAGCTGGGGTTTTTTCATTTTATCCTTAAATCCCTTGTGCCGTTCTGAAAATTCTTTGTCCTCCAGATTACAACTTTATCTTAACAGTTCCTGTAAATTGCAATTAAAAACGGAAAAACTACCTACCAGAAAATACTTTATGCTCTTTTATTAGTCATTCTAATATTTCATTAATTATTTCAATGATTACAGGGCAGTCACTTGAGGAACCCATGGCCAGTGATTGTTGGAAAGAGGTTTCAGGAGCCTTTTTAAAGCCTTAAAATGTACATTATCTGTCCTTCTCTAATGATGATTGTGAACAAGCCATAGCTCAAAACTCTTTGCATGATTTTTGCATCCTTTTTTTCTGCTTTTAAAATCAACAAAAAAGCACTAATCTTGAAAAACTGAACCAGGGTGCCCTGTGAGAATTGCCAGAAAAATAGTTTTTAGCACTTCTGTTCTCTTGACAGCTTGAAGGTTAGACTGGGGAGGGAGACTATCAGGAGTCACTTCTAATGAGTTCATCACCTTGTGTGTGACAAGGAGGAATTTCAAATTGCCATAAATATGCAATTATGCCTGCAAAATGGTAAGAAATGACGATGATCCATCTGAGTCTATCCCATTTCCTGAATTTAGAAATAAGGGGAAAAAATGTAATCCCTGATTGAAGTGTTGGCCAGGAGTTTTTTCACAACAGAAATACATCGTTGCAGATTGCAAATAGCACCTGCATCCCATTTCATTCAAAAACTGCAGATAGATTACTGGATCTTCTCTCCTCCATGCACATGCAACTCTTAGTGAGTTGCACATAAACATGATACTGTCACAAATCTCAAATGAGTCTGAGCAACATTATACAACTCACACCTGCAATATCAATGATATAAATTGTATTATTTCAGCAAAGACAAACCGAGATGGGGTCCACTGAGGATAACTAAACTCAACAGAGGTCACACTGCCAGTCATGACGCTCTACTGATCAGAACATCAGAACATGTCAGCTTCAATTAGACTATGTTCACACACGTGTAGGAAATTACGTATGACCGGAGGAGAGCAGATCCCATGTTACCCTAACCAGACCTGACACAAGAACGATTGGTCCACTCGAGAGTAAAATTTGCTGGAAACATTATGGGAGCATTTGGGTTATTCAGCAAAAGAGGCTGCAGCCAGGGAAACAAAGCCAACAGGATCCACAAGAAGTATACTGCACTCAGTGCAGGAGACATTTACCCCAATTAGAGAGTAGCAGCTGGAGAGCACTGCTGAGTGTTTCTACAAGCTGAAGATCTATCCTGAAGAGTAGTATATTTGAGGGTCCATTTGAACAGATGATACAGCCTTGTATATTGAATGATGCATTTTATTTCAAGCTGGACTAGAATGGACCATTAAATCACCGCTGTGATCACTGCCCAAAAGATCAAACATTTTTTCTAATCAGTGCATCTGAACTCAAATAAGGGAGAAAACAGTCATCTATGACTATTTTTCACATGATAACATCTGTCATGAAATGTTGCTGTCAAGAGGGAGAAATGTTGTGCCATTTATCATGAAAGCTGAACTGTTAAGGAGACAGACATTTAGTCATAGTCCTGTTCCACCTGCCGACAAATATAGATAAAGAGCAAAGAGCAAAGCCAGTATGTCTAGTAGGGAGGATAGAAGGATTAAGATATCACCTTACATCTTTAGTTCATCCTATTGCTGCCTGGTTATCATATTGGGAAACATAGAGCAAAAGATACATATGACCTGCTTCTTACACTTGATGAAAAGTCAAAGAGCCCCCAGAGTCAGAACAACTCATCTTCTGAGGGTGTGTACCAAAACATGTGTACAAAATTTAATGGCAAACCCCCCAGTTACTAAAGATGTTTTAGTTTGGATTAAAAGCATGTGTTGATCAACTCCCACTCCCACCAGTGCAGTCTTTCCTGATTAAAACCACAAGTTAGCATGCAAGACCACAGAGAGATTTATCAGCACATACTGCTCTGCACACATGCAAACTCATATATTCAGCACAACATTCCCACAAACTGTAAACTAAGCAACTGGTCGGCATAGCCGTCCCCCTCCCTTCCTGTCATATTACGGATGACTTGCCACACAGGGCCACACTGTGAGCTGGCCCTCAGAGCAGCACCCAGAGCAAGGCCTGCAGCCCTAGGCAGTAAATAACCAGCATAAATGTGTCGCAGAAGACAACCCGCAGATGCCAACCCATTTAATGTTAATAGGAAAGCATCGGTTACCAGATTCTAAATAATAGCTCGCAGTCACTGCGGCCAAGGATAGTAACCACAGGTGCAGGAATTTATGGAGTTAGCAAATTGCTTTTCTATCCCCATTCATCCCCCATTTGTCCATTTTGCCAGTCTTTGGCACTGGGATGGGGGATGATGGAGAGGTGCAGCGAGACGATTGGACTGTTGCAGCTTGCTTGACAGAGCGCACCTGTCCTACGGGTGCAGAGCTCAGGTTGATGATGCTTCAAGGTGTACAACAACTATCTGTTCATCTGGGTCTCAGGTGGGGCCGCCACTTTACAGGGCAAGGATATGTTTTTATTCCAGCAGGACCTGAGGTGTTTGGTACTGACAGGTGGCACTTTTTTTGTTGGTCAGGAAATGTAGATGAACGCAATACAGCTGGTCTGTCACCACCAACCATCTTCCTACATAGAATATCTTTTGACTACTCCTTACCGTCTTCCTGATCCTCATGTGTTCTTAGACTCAAGATCTGCTGGAAATCTTAACTTCTTGTTACAGTGATGTAAATGTGTCCTTCAACATCTCTGATATTGTATTTAGTTGTATTTACAGGTACCAACAAATCACAGTGACCCTAAAATAATAATCAGGCAGACATTAGCAGTATCATAAACCAAGGAAAAGCAGACTTTTGGTTTTTCCCCATAAGCTATCAACACAAATAAAGGCTGCCTTTGTTGGGCCCCATTTTCAGCTACAGGTTTATTACTTTAATGAATATCCTTTGCAGCGAGACTACAGACCACAGCCGTGAAGGAAATGGTCAACTGTGCAAGGTGATACTGAATCTGCAGAATGTCAGTCTGTAACACCAAAGGCTAAGCTGTGTCAAGTTTTGGCTGCACAGGCAACTTATTAGTGGGATCAATCCAATCTTGAGCTGCATTACGATTTCCAAGTCCTTCCCTGTGAGGAGGAATGCATTCAGCCAAGTTAAGCCAGGAACATTCAGGTCAAAGGGAACTGTTACCTGTGTAGAGAAGAACTGAACAGTTTATCACTTCATATCAGACTGAACAGCACGATTACCTATCAGCAATTACATTTCACTTGAGTTCCAAACTAATGAGATTACATGTGTATTTCTCACAGTAATGCATTATATTAATGGGATTAAAGAGGTTGTATAAAATAAACAATGTTCAAAAATTCTCATATTTCTAAGAAAACAAGATTAAATTAACTAGAACGAAGGACCCATCACAGACCAAGAAAAGGGAGCACATTACTCCTGTTTCAGCATCTTTGCACTGGCTTCCAGTATGTTTTAGAATTGATTTTAAGATTTTACTGTTGACTTGACTTAATTAGCCCTCCATGGCCATTCACCCTCCTATTTCATCTGACCTTTTACAACCGTATGAGACTGTTAAAAGTTTGACATCCTCTGGCAGAGGACTTTTCGATGTTCACACCCAGATACTTATAGTCCTCCACCGTGTCGATGTTCCTCCCCCCGATGCAAAATGGGCTGTGGAGCTGCCCTCCCTCTCCTGAAGTCGACCACCATCTCTCTGGTCTTATCAACATTCAGCATCAGGTGATTTTCACCAGCCCACTCCACAAAACAGTCCACCACCTGCCTGTACTCCCCCTCCTGTCCACCACTTATACACCCCACCACTGCAGAATCATCAGAGAACTTCTGCAGGTGGCACCTACTGGTGTTGTACTGGAAATCTGTGGTGTATAAAGTGAACAGGAATAACATGCTGTTAATAATATGGCATCCATTTTGCATCCTATCTATCCAGCCAGTAAACACGGTGTTATTTTAACTCTTGTCTTAACTCTTGCTCTATTCCTTTCAATCTTTCTCTTCCTCATCACTGATAATGTCTTGCGTTTCTTTGCCAACTCAGCCACGGTGCCGGTGTGTTTATATAAGCTTGCTAGTGTGTGACACGTGCTTATGAGGACATCCACAGACCTCTTGGTTGAAAAGTGAAATGTGAAGAGATGTCTTTTTCACGACATAGAAGACACAGCAGCCCGGATGAAAAAGTTGTATAGTGCCGTTTCTCAGCCTCGGAACGCTGCAGGGCAGCGACGGCTCTAGAAAAGCACATAATAGATGTTACTGTGCCATCAAACGAGTCCAGAACATTGAACATTAAGGTTGAAAAGTAACAAATCGCTGTTGTATTATACATTGCTGTAAAAGCCTTATTAATCACCTTTACACTAAAGTAGAACCTGTAAGGGTCATGCTGTTGTAGAATGAGCAACACTGCTAAATATGTGGAAAGTGCCCACAAAAATGTGCCAAAATCCCCTTGAATATTCTCCTGTTGGTATTCAGTCTTGTTATGAGTCTTTCGGTTGAATGGATGATTGTTCTCTCCCAAAGTAACAGGCAAAAAACAACACAAATTGGCCATTTTTACACTTTATTCATTTAATACTATCAGGGACCTCAGTAGTAGCTTGGCACCTCCTCCTCATGCTGGTCACATTTTGCTGTGGGACAGCATCCCATTCCTCAACCAGGAGTTGTTTAAGGTCAACAAACGTTGTGTAAAGGATGGTCATTCCAGCACATACACCCAAGCTGATTCCACAACCCAGGTCGTCATTATTAATGAGAATCAGTTCTCAATTGACTCATCTGGTCAAGTAAAGGTTATAATAACGGGGTCCTCTCCATTCCCAAACTCTGGAGGTACTCTGTGATTTGAATTTGCTGATTTGACAGGGACATGCACAGCAATACATTGACCTCAAAGGGAACATGTTTGGTGCCAGGCTTTAGCAAAGTTTAAGGTAGGGTGGGAAATCCTGGAAAAACTGTTAGAGGAAGCTACATTTCGAAAATACACAATTCAAAAGTCCAACCGCTTTTTTCAGACTTTTCCCCGAAGCCACGCCTCCAGAGCACGTGAACTGCATGGCCCAAACCGCCCACTACACACTACCCCTTCACTGCTGAGTGTCACTCCAAATGACCTCACACCAGCAGCCGCCGGAGGGCACATAATTGGAGGGGGAGGGCATAAAAAAGATGGGCAGGAACGAGGCGCCCTCTTCCCTCCAACGGAAAAGGAAACCATGCGTCGCCATTGCAACACAATGTAGCGTTGTGCACAGGTTGCGAGGTGCACCAGCTGCCTTGGTTTTTCCCCTACTGCCCCTGAAACATCATAAATTCAGCAACCGTTACAATGACAAGAGTTACATTATACTTCACATACTTTTAAGTGACTCCACAAGTCTTTCAACCCCATTACCATTTGATATTTCTAATCAAACTCATGAATGAATGCTGATAATTGTGTTTACATTAAATCAAACGTCAACATAGAGAACGTTTTGCTAGTTTCGTTTCATCTTCCTTTGCCTGGTGATTTTCTATCAGTATGACAAACATGCAGGACAAACGCGGAACTCACATCTGAAGATTGTTTCCTCCGTTTAGCCGTTGCACCAGCTGCAAAGTGTTGTAGCAAATATAAATCCTTATCTGATTAAGCAAAACATATGTATCTCTAACACAAACTATGGCAGCACTAAATCAAGTGTTTCCACCTCCTTTTTCATGACAGATAACTTTCTTTTTAAGCATCCTGTGTGCTTTGTAAAAGACAAAGCATCAAACAATGGTGAGATGAAACTCTGACTAAACTCAAATGAAGTTTCACAGAATATAAACTCATCGGATTATTGAGCTTCTCTTTCTTTCCTTCTCACTGTTTTTCATACTGTACTCATACGAATAAGTACAATGACTAAATGAGTCCCAATATTCCCAGCTGTGCTGACTGTGGAGTAGAGATTCCTGGAGGAGTTCACTACATTAATGCTGATTATACTGATGTAAAGTAGAAGGACAGCAAAGAAATGTCACTCTTTGAAACTATCCTTCAAATACAGACAAAAATTGAATCATAAAATGCAGACATTCAGCCCAATTATGTAAAGTTATGAGGACAAACAAAATCTAGATCTTAATTGCTCCACTTGGTGACATCAAAGAACTGGGGTCAACACTAATTTAATCTCAACACTAGTTCAACTCCATGATGTCCCACTGAGGTCATGACTTGTAAACCACTAGCTTCTTAAGAAAGCCAATATGGGACCAGCATGATTATTTATAATCACAGCATCTGCCCTACCATCACCTTTTTATTGTAAATAAAGAAACTATTCAGGCTAAGCATATTTAATGTCACAGCAGTTGGTAGGCTGCTAATTCTTAACGCTCTGCTAGAGTTACTGAAGACCTCAGGCAGACTTTAACAAAGGATGACATTTTCAGATCACTCTCCTGAATTAAAAATGGGAGGGGAAAAGAAAAACATACCTGAAATAATCTTAAACGCAGTTTATTTTATACATAACAGAAAATAATTTAACTTTGAAAATTACAATAATATTGATAATGTTGCAATTCAGTAGGGGAGATGAAAATAAACCATGAAAGAAAACAGCTCTCTACCTTGAGAGCAGAGATTACTTTTTAGGATTAACCTTTTTTCCCCCCTCTCAAAACTGAGACTTATGAATCCTAAAAGGTGAACTTGGCTTATGCCAGAGGGTTGCATGGGAACAATGCAGCTCAACATTTGTAAAGCAGAAAATTGCAGGTTTATACACAAACTGAGTCACCTGGGCCTCATAGGCAGCAAGTGAGATTGACCATAAACAAGCCAGTTAAATGAGCTCATAAAGAAAAGGGCATAAAAAGGTCACTTAAGATAAGAATAAGCAATGTGTATGCAGGTAAAATTGGCCATTAGATGGCAAAAACCATAAACAACTAAAATAGTTATTACAAGTAAAAGGTTATACATTTATGGTAATATAATCCACATGTGTCTGGAATAAGTAAATGGCTGAATAGTTTAATTAGATGGACTTATGCATTAGCAACTGAGACAGTTATGTTAGGATGCAGTATTAAGATAGCAGCTGAGAATTTTCAACCAGCAGCACAAATGGAAAAATAAAATATAGGCCTATAAACCAACCTAAAAATAGATTTTCACACATTTGCAACATGATGTTTGGTGTCAATCCAGAAAAGGTTAGGAGGTAGTTCATCTGACAGATAAAGAAAAAGGCTGAGAACCACCATCTCAACCTTATCCAACACATTATGGTACTCTCCCCTTAAGAATTACTTACTGTAAATAAAATGAACAGATCCTGGATTATCTTATCTATACGTTACAAAATACTGCCAGAGGGAGGGTGCTGAAAAATGCATTAAATAATGACCAGAAGGCATGCAGAAGAAGAGAGCTAGTGACAATGGAACATCCTCGTAATCCTGTTAGTCTCTCACAATTATAGTTCACCACTGAGTGGAGTCTTGAGAAACACTCTTGTTACAAAGAAAAACACAGACATCACAGCATGTGATAGTCATTATTAACCATTATCAAACCCACCATGTCTTCCTTACGCTGCATTTGCTTGCAGCAGGACCTCAAGATAAAAAAATATATGTGCAATCCCAACATCACACCAAATCACGAGAGGAAATTCTGTTGTAGTCTTTGGGATTCGTGTAAGATACTCTGAAGCTACTTTAAATAAATAGCACTGTTAATGCAGAAAGGTCCTGCTGAATGGCAATGTATAAATCCTCTTTCGAAAGAATATCTCTGGGAGACATGGTGTCACTTCAGGCCCCCTTTTTGGGAAGGTGCTGATCCTTTTTAACACTTAAGTAAACCGCTTAATGTATCCAGAGATCATCAGTTTAATCCTGAGCTCAGCCATGAACCATCAAAGATGAAAAATCTGCAGGTAAAAGGGGAATAGGCTATAAGGATGTTTTTAATGACCAAGATTATATATGGAGGGAACTTAACGGGGTTTTTGTATTAATCAAATGTGGACCATCATTTCCAAGCTTTCCATGTCATAGAACAGTCAAATCAGGGACATGTATATTAAAAGCTGATAACAATACAAGCCAGTCATTCCGATTGCGAAGTTTACTGTAGTTAGTGAAAACGCTGAAGATCATGGGGTAACAGTAGGTTCAGCTCATTGCATAGGCTGCTGCAATACATTCACACCTACGGAAAAACGCGGAATTCACCCTCCTCCTTCCAAACAGTTGCCTAAATTTTCCCACTGTGTTGCATCGTGGAGCCCCTCAAAGAGGTCTCGCGGCTTAAGACGCACACCGTGTAATTGTCCCCCATAATTACTCTCCACGTTCAAAAGTTCAAATCCAGCTTAAAACCCTCAGTCTTCCTTCACCACGTCAGTCTCCACCCAGACTAACTGATGAAGAGGAAAAGCCCACTAAATAATGCTGATGTTATTCTGCAGGGAGTGAGACTCCCGGGGAGATCTGTCGGACCCCACTAAACAGTCCACATTGGAGCAGCGTCTCTACATATACTTCCTCCCATCCACAATTAGCGAAAGGAGAAACTGGTGTGTGTTGCATTGTTCGAGCGCTCACATTGACAAAGAAGTAAACATAAAAGGGGAGACTGTTTAAACATACAGTTGGGGCACATTTTCCAGAAGCGCACATTAAAAAAACAGGGGGTTGTGGTCGTCCTGTAGCTCATCAGCAAGACTCCATCCATCACATGAATGTCGACCAATTCTAGAAAATCCAGCTTGAAAACTGTGACCAGGACGATGCTCAGTAACAGAACTGCAGCCAAGGTGCCCCAGATGAGATGTGAGAGCTGTAACAGCACGCTCCTCTGTTTCCCAACAAAATACATTTTTTTTCCAGTAGTAATCAAGTAATTAAAAAACGGGCTTGAACAACAGTCTTACCTTGCTCTCCCTGCGGCGAGGATTTGGCCCGGAAACGTTTGGCCCGGTTCAGTTAAACCGTGTTGGCGAAGACGCCGCTGAATGAAGCTACTCCCGTGGATGCAGCGGAGACACGAGGAAAGTGAGGACAGGAGAGAAGCGGCGCGAGATGAAGATTTGCGGCGGAGTCTGTGAGACTTTCACACTGACATCAGAGGGATGCTCTCTTTAAAGTGGCTCCGCTCATTCACATCAACCAGCCAACAAACGCCGAAGGTTGCGTCTCCCGGGTTTAACAACGGCGAGTGTAACCGATGCTGGAGCGAAATGAAAACTTGCGTTAGGAGAGCTGCAGGAGGGCGGCTCTGACTGAAGTCACAGCTCAGAGGTAGCAGCGTCCAAAAACGAAAAAAAAAAAGGCTTGAAGTATTTGGCTCAAGGTTGAGAGAGCTCGTTTTCAATGCAACTCTTCATCATCTGTGACAGTGGGCTGAAATTTGCAACAAAACCAAACCTTCAACGAAGTTTTGATATCCTTATGTGTCTTTTCTGAGGATGTGAGCAATGAATAAACTCTGCAATGCTTGTCTATCTGAAAAGGCTCAGAACTAATGATTAAATAAATAAATAAATAAATAAGCTTGTGAAAAGATGAGATGGTTATTTGTTTTGATAATTGGTTTAGTTTCCCCTCAAATTATACAATTATCAGTCTAAATATCCTCTATTTGGGAGCTTGGATGATGCATCACGTCTCAGTATGCAACATTAGGCTTTCAAAGTCATCAATAACTCTTGTCAGCTTAATTGATTCTTAAAATAATTAAACACATGCTGAAATTGATTATTTTCAGGCTACCTGTGAGACAGCTTAAACAGACAACATTTTGCCAAATAAAAAGGAAAAACATCAAATTAATAAGTGTGGACGATATCCAAACACAAAAACAGCAAAAGACAAATATTTCAGGATAAATTCACATCACAAAGAAAGCTGAAATGTACCTGCTGTGATTTCACCCAGTTTATTTAAAAAAGGATCCATGAGCCAATTAACCACCCAGATGGTTTTAACTTGCTTTTTTTTTTTTTTCCAATGAAGCTACAATCTGCATTTACAGATAATTGTTCAGGAGCGTCTTAGACCAGGCCAGGGTTTTCAAAACAGAGTTATGTCTGAATTTATGCTTTTTTGCTTGTCTTTTTTCTTGGAAAGGATGTAAAAGAAGCATCCAGTAACTGTGGCATAACTAGTGACGCTTAAATCTGGTTGGTTGGACCAGACATCAAATATGAAGGCAAAAACAAATCTGTCATTCATAATTCCACCTGAACAGACCATTTTGCTTCCTTACTCTCTTTGCCTTTTTGTTTAGCATATTTACCGACAAACAGGAAGCCTAAAAGATTGATAGCCTAATTACTTTACCTCATTATAAGTTTTGTTGACACTAATGTCGGGAATTTAGGGTGATGTAGAATGTTATTATTGTATGCCAATGCTGTTTTGCTTATTAATCCATTGTTGAAATGTTTATTTATTATTAGTCTATTAAGGACAATGGGACAAAGAAGCGACTATCATCTCCTACACTACAAGCTTGTAAACAAAATTCCATGTTATACCAATCCATACTATTTTACTCTTCCTCATTAAACACAAATATTTAACATTAATAGTTTATTTGCATGGTGCTATTCATATGCAATATAAACAGTTCAACTTGCTTTAGCATTAAAAAAAGAAGAATCTATGTACATAAAGATATTCTCTTGCAAGTAGCACGCTTGAAAGAGACAAAGAAATTAAAATATAGTGAAGTCCGTTAAAAAAAAAAAAAAAAAAGGATAAAAGTAAGATCCAAGTGGTTGTCCTTCTGTCCAGAGTTGAGTTTCTACCTCTGCTGCGTGTCGCCTTGCCCGTCGCCTGCCTTCACCTGCCGACTGATGTTACTCTGAACAAAGTCTTTAAGGCCATCAAAGCCCTGAGTGAACAGATACTCCAGATACCAGCTCCATGGCTTGGAGTGCTGTAACACACACACACACACACACAGTCACATCAAAGACACAAAAGACTTCTATGATCAAAAATATCCATAGTAGTTTGTGATAAAGGAGGACATTTTATACCTTTATGGAATTAAGGTCCATGTCCTCTCTGTCCGGCCAACACTGAAAAAGAGAATATTAATATTCACTGTCAGAAAAAAAAAACCCTGGTACATCTCCCAAGATCACTGCTCAATGCTGCAGGTGGTCTGAACCATAAAAAGATACCTGTATAATTAAACATGATGAAAACCCCGTCTCATACAGCACCCATTAATAATAAAATATCTCTCTGTATTAATGCATTGTCTGTGAAAGATATATTGATACTAATTTGTCTAGCCTTTAGGTCCATTAAGCAAAGCGTATAGAACATCTGCATCCTGAGCATACAGTTTGGAAAGTAATCACAGACCCGGCCCAAATGATATACACTCACCTTCTGGTGAAAGTCAATAGCATAGCTTATGAAGGCCGGGTGGTGGATGAGGTCGAAGCTCGTCCAGTACTCTGGAACTTTGCTCTTCAGAAGTATCTCCTCTCCTAGCTGAATGTCATCACTGGGATGAAACATCCGTGAGTTCCACAGGCAGTTCACCATGACGACAACGTAGTGGTTGAACTCATGGAAAGTCTGCCGGCTGATGTGAAAGGTCTGCTGAAGAACAAAGAAAGAAGAGTCCATCTAACTCACTCCCATCTAAGTTCTGTTGTCATGTTTGCTTTGCATGCCATTTAACAAGTTAATTTTTCTTAATAAAAACGAGTCCGTGACATTTTCAGGAAAGCGTGCTGGCTGCCTGACACGTTCTTATAAATTCAGAGCTCACAGGAGCAGCTGAATTAAAATAAAAAGTTTTTAGATCCTCATGAGAGGAGATTACTGTTATCAGGTTTAAGCAGATGCGTGTGGATTCCTGAAAAGCTGGACAAACATGCTGAATATAAAACATCTACCACGGTGAATTAAATGCTCTATAAAACAAAAGAGAGCAACAACAGCATGCCTAAAACATAAATCTATTAGCAAGTGGCTGATCAGTGTATATACAACCGTAAAGTCAATCATTTTCACACACTTCCACACACTCGTCCTCACCTCGGCCTGCTTCTCTTGATTCTTAGCTGATATCAAGTTCACTTTGTACCTGACACGGAAACAAGAAAAGAAGGAAACAGTCCCCTCTGATCATTATTCACTACACAAGTGCCTATTCTCTAGAGTCTGTCAACAAAACATAACGCAATTATGGTCCAATTTTCTTTTGTCATGTTTTTTTGTTTTGGTATTTTCTACACTTAGCTTTGGTTAAATTTTTTCAAAACCCCTTGGATGTCATCAATTAATCAGCAATAAAAAGGATTTGTGTTATTATACCCTGGAGTTTAAAATGGTGTTGAAATTTTACACAGAAAAAGCACACACAAAAAAAAAGCAGTGGAGCGCTTAAGTGTCCTGCTTCTTAGCCTCTCATTGTCATAAATCATGACATGAAAGTGCAATGACAAATTTGATTCTTCTCATTCATTAAAGTAAGCACAAGATTGTGACATGCCACTTTACAGTGTTGCAAACGTATGCATCGAGACAAGCTTAGCAGAGGAACTAGGAGTCCCCACCTGTGCATGATGCAGGCCAATCTGTCCACACTGACGGGGTCCGTGGCAAACAGGGCTGGGTAAAACACTCCTGGTGGAGGCATCACCATGAGGGGAAGGCCAAACTTCACGAATGTGTCACACACCTGAGTGTGGGAGGATTATGAAGTCACCCGCAGGTAGTGAACAGTGGAAAAACCTGATCCTCCAACATATATGGTATGCAACTGCTGAGGCTTTCTTCTCTGCATCCCTTATATTACTATGTTTGGTTAAATAAGGCTGAGAAATACAGTTTATGCAAGCAAAATCATCTTTCTGTTCTTACAGTGAGTACTAGGCGAGGGAATAGGAGCTTACCCCCTCATTCAAGATTTAGTTTTCTTAAAATGTTATGAGACGTTGCCAAACAACCAGCATAGAACTAAAAAAGTCACTGATTCAATGATATTTAATCATTTTATCAAATTTTAAAGCTTTAAAAATGTTTTTAAGAGTCTATTTGATATGGTTAACTTGTCTATGAATCACACACATCATGCTGCACAGTGAGGTTGAAACATCCAGCTCAATCAAAATTAATCAAAATGCATTTGTATAAGAAGCAGACTTTATAATAACGGTTTCTGTCTTGTCCTACAAAGCACGCTAAGTTAGCAGCTGCAGCTCACTTACAGTCTCATAGAAGTCCAGGATGAAGCTGAGGAGGAGAGAGTGGCAGCCTTCAAACTGAAGCCCCACAGAGGCCAAACGACCCGCAAAGTGAACCAGCTCCATCACTGAATCCTTGAACCCAGACAGAGTTATGTTTCTGGGACAGAGAAAGCAGAATTACACACACACACACACACACACAAGCACTTACACAAAATGGTTGGATGTAGTAACTGATGCCAAGTTAAAAGGAAATTCCTGTTTGTGTCTTACAAAGGTCAGAGAATGCTTAGTTTAAAGGACCGTGCTTTTAACACCAGCTGACTGATTTCATTTGAGGCATTATTTTCTAGTTTCAGGCAAGTCAAAGGCAAACACCCACATCAACCACAGTAAATATTCATTACGGCAGAAATGGACAAATACAAAGTGTACACAAACGCAATCTATAATCAGTGATTTTTTTTTTCAGAGTTGAAAAAAAATACCAGGGGTAGCTTTGGAAATGATGGTAAATAAAAATGGATCTATGTAATTTCTGGAGCTATATTGTGGACAACTAGACTTGTGATGCAGCTTTGGTATTCAACATGACCGACACCAATTTCACCCTTTAATTTGGTAGCTTTAAAATCTCCATTCCTCCTTTCTGTTTACTGCAACTGATGTGCGAATCATAACTTTTACATATCAAGTAAATTCACAAAGTGCTTCAGATCCGTTTCCACTTCAGCCTTTCGACATAAACAAGAGACTCACATAGATGTGTGGCTGTTGAGACTGATGTCCAGGTCATCCTCAAGCGCGTACACCGAGTGCCATGTCAGCCACTTCAACAGCATACTGTTTAAACACTCCATCAGTCCACACTGCAGACACACAGATGCAGCATTTGTACAGGATCTACTGTGTGAGTGCTTCATGAACACAAGACAAACACTGCTGCATATTTTCTTTCAAACTTGAAGCAAGCAGAGCAGTAGCAGCTCTGACTGTACCCCATAAGGGAAATCCTACCTTGAAAAACAGTGAAGATGTGAAGAAGAGCTGTGTGAGGGGCTCGAACAGAAGCCTTCCGATTTCTGAAAAGAAGACAAAAGGTCACAGTTGTTTCTGCTCTATGATTGTCCTAACATACAGCTCGTTATGAAAGGCATCACCAGTGTGTTCGCCCATTTATGCTTGACACCCAAAGAAAGAAAAATACTTTGTGAGGAGAAGGTCAACAAACTCACGTGAACTTGGGATGACGGGGATGTTGCTGAGAAGGCCAAGGATCTGCGGACGGAGAAGAGAGCCGTCCCAGACGTTGAGGAATTTGTAGAGGAATGCGTCGGAGCTGGAAAACCCCTCCTGGTCGGGGAAAGATGACAAATTAGATGACAACATGAAATCGATCGATGACTGTGGCTTTTACTGATTAGTGTAAAGCGGGTGTCAGCTAAGCGTGGAGGAGGTAATGAGCAACAGGCGTGTGGCGCAGACGACAGCGTCGGGATAAAAATCTCACCTGGAGGAAGTGCTGCGCTGAGAGCAACTTGTTCAAAAACTGGAGCGCTTCCTCTGAATTCTGGGCGCCTCCTCCGTCGCTGTAGAGCAGAAATTCTGACCAAAAACACCATGAGAGAAAAACACATTTAGAGACTCAAAAGAAAAAGCTAAAGAAATACAAAGAAATCAGCAGGAGATGCGCAGAGCGATATCCCTTCGGTGTCTTTTAAACTCTTTTCTAGAAACCTCTATTTGATATAACAGCTAAATATATGGTTCATCTCAAGGTCAGTTTTGCTGGGGAAGCCTTTTGTACAGACAGCAGAGAATACAGTTTTGTTCCCCCTCCTCCTTACCTTCGTGGAGAGTGCAGCCTAGCCAGAAATTGAGGCGTAGAATGGCAGACTCATCCTGCACACAGTCCAGGTACTGCAGAGCCAGACTGGAACCCAACAGAGAGCCCATCTGAGCGGGCAGCTAGCGGAGGAAAAATGTCGAAAAAGTTTGCCGTCAGGCTTGAATATTCACATATCAGTTCGCAAAAACAAGCACAGAGATGAAAAAAAAAAAAAAAGCAAAAACATGCTAATTAAAAATGATAACGTTTTACAATAAAAATAAAACAAAAACCTAGTAATCCTCATAATAGCAGTACTGGGACGTTTCTTCCACCACATGGATCATTTATATTGTCTTTTACTGTTCATGAGCAGCAGCCTTTCAATATGGAGACTTTATCAGTAATATAAATATATCAGAATGAAAAGAAGACAGACTGTGAATGGACACATCTCAGCTCTTCAATAATTATAGAGCAACTGTCTCATTAAACTGAGAATGCACTGTTCTACTTTTGACAGTGAGACCGCAGGCAGTCAAGGAAACATCAATAATCTTTTGTCAATGAGTCAAACTAATTGTTTTATGACAGTGAAAGATCGTACCCATCCATGTTTTCCCCCCAACACGTGGGAGATTAGAGTTTTCTAGATTTTAAACACATTTGGTGCCATCGGCCTCTGAAAGCCTCATTGTTCCTGTTGGCTTTGTGGGCAGTGAAAGAGGTGAATTTATGTTGCATGACACATAAAAATCTGAAATCCATTTAAAATGACATATATTAGTTTATCAGGTCACTGAATCCACAGGGCAAATAGGCATTTATGGAGAATCCTCTTTAAATGACCATTTGCTTCATAACTTTGTTCACTGCTTTACTGAGATGTATCACATCTTTGGTCTCTTATACAGGACACATAAAAGGCTGATGAAATCTGTAAAAGAGTAATAATAAAGCAAATGACAAGCACTTTGTGCATGAATTAGGTTTATGCTCTAATCTCATAAAACAATAACAACTATAGACCGCCTCTGCTGTGGTTTCTCTGGGGCTAAGTAATGGCTTTGCAGGCATACAGACAGAATTAGAACAGCAGCACAGTGCCACTCAGTGGTTGTAAAAATGTATCACAACTCAGAGGTTGTACAGTGGCACTGCGTTTGTAGGCCATATTTATAAATCATATAAATATACCCCTCATCTCCTTACCTGTGGAGCTCCCTCTGAGCCTAGTAAACATGCTCATGTGACTCATGTGTGTTTGGGTTGTAGGTGAATGAAGTGAAGGTGGATTAAAACACCAGGCCACATTTTTGCTTGTACTTTTTTATGTTTTCATGTTTAGAGGTAAGTTATATTTGTCTTTGATGAGCACATTAGTAAGCTCTTCTAGGCTATTAATCCCCATTTTGAATAGTTTTTCTTTCTTCTCTGTAGCACTTTGAGATTTTATTTTTTTAAATATATAGTGCAATACAAATAAGATTATTATTATCATCATCATTATTACCATTATTATTATTATTATTTGTTTTACACCCATTTGTGCATTTTGAAAATGAACCTTTATCAAAGGAAAATATTTATTTTAAACTGGAGAAAAGCTGTAATTATTGTGTGTGGTTCTCAAAGGATCAGCAGTTAAGTCACTTTCAAGTTGCTTTGAGACTTTTAAATGCAGGTACTCAAGAATGGTTCTTAACGCACTAGAAAGAGACAAGTGAGGTTTTTGATTAATTCTAATGCAGCCAATAATGCCATTTCAGGGTCTTGGGTAGATAAATCTGATAGAATTGGCCTTTCAACACTGCTGGAAATGTCAAACTGATGATGATAAGAATAATGATGGGAAGAAGAAAGAAAAGAAGGAGGAAAAGGAGAGGCTCTTAAGTCCAAACTTCTAATAGTCCCTTTCTTTCCTTAATGGAATTAATCGATACAACGTATAAGGATCACTTGCATAAAGACAAACATATTTAATGATGTTTCCTTCTAAGTTCTTTTGCAAATTTTATGTTTAAACATGCAAATGATGGATTGTAAAACCAAGTCCAAAACCGGTCCAGCATGGGGCAGCGGAGTATTTCTCCACCGGTGTTACACTGAGACCGTCATGCCCATCACGGGAACATGCACAGCCAAACAAGCTGGATCTACCTTCATTGTATTTCTGGGTTGTGCTACGACTCAAAATGGATCCAACATTCTTTGTAGGTTTTATTAACGTCAACACGTAATCACAGATCTAAACTTTACAGCGATTCCACTGAATGAAAGAGTCATCATCAGGACTTTTTTCTGTCCTTCGTGGGGTTTTTAATCACAGCATCTAGGTCATTTATGGAAAATTGATCTAGCATTATGTTTGGAAATGTGACGCGACTTCACAGCTGAGTGAAACTGTCACACGATGTTTAAATTAGGTTATTTTGTCAATATCACAAGTGTCATATTTACACTTTCATACTGTAACGGGTAAGAAAGCTGCTACAGAGATCAGAAATACATGATCAGATTTAAAGGTTGCTATTATTATTATTATTATTATTGTTATTATTATTACTATTATTATTATTTATTAATTAATACTTTATCAATCCCGATAGGGAAATTGCAACATGTGCAAAAATAACATCTAAAGTGAATCCCCTTCTTGACCGGATAAAGAAAGACCAAAAGCATTTATTTAGGTAAACTATGAAAGTTAAAGTATATGAACAGCCTTCCTGGTGTTAGCACCCAACAGATGCTGAACTCAGGAAGAAATTACCTCAATGCGATGTATATTTTCCAAAAGCTGAGCAAAGGAGTGGATCTGCACCAGAGGGACCACCTTTCTGCCAGACTTCTGCTCAGTTTGAGCCTCTTTGTTGGTGACAAGACTCAGTGTCGGCAATTCCAGGCAGCAGCGTTTCTATGAAGGCAAATAAAACCAAGTAATTAATTAATTAATATAAAATAAATTTAAAACATGTCAAAAGTATTACGCACAAAAACTTTAATCAAATTAAATCTGAAAAAGGAAAGGAAAAGAAAAATCAAGAACATAACATGCAGATTAAATAGTGACGTAAATATTGAAGAGTTTTAGGTGTGTACTTGGCTTAACTGTCCAACCACGTCACTCTGAGCATTCATGCTTAAGTATTTCATACAACAACAGAGCAGAACCGACTTTTAGCTGTGGAGAAAAACCTACAGAGCCTGAAGGTAAATACTGAGATGGATACTGAGGGGCTGGCCAAATGATGCTGGAAAGCAGCAGCCATTAACCCAAGTGTTGCGGGATATATTTGAAAACACAGTAAAAACATCATCAGACAATGTACCCTTTTCCTTGAGCTGGTTTTATCTTTTATTGTGAAGGCCAGAGTGATGCTAGACGCAACAGGCAAACCATTCCTCTTCTGCACAGCCATCAGCGCCGATTTCCAGGGGGAAATGTGGTTCTTAAACCCACTCTGGAAGAAAATACACAATATTTCATTTAAATTTTATTGGAGAGATTAAGATCATATGATATAATAGCAGCATTAACTTGCATGTACAAACCCTCATCCGTGATGGAATGGAGAGCGTCACAAGCTCAGGGCAAAACACTTTATAAAGTGACAGTAGATGCAGCAGGAAAGGTTGTCTTCCCTGAGGAAAGAAACAGTTACATCACATCAAATAAGACAGAAATTTGCTTTCCTGACCACGACTTCCTTAAATCGAAAATAAGTCTCAGACAATTTTATCTGTGTCAATGCCAAATTTTGGCAATCTCTGAAATAACAGTGTGTAGACCGTTACGATTCGTGGTCTCATATGTGATGCCAATTTATGGTCAGATTATCAAACATGCTTTTCAGTTTGATGTACAAAACAAAAAAAGAAGAAGAAGAATGGGGTGATTTTATTTATTGTTTTGTGGATTACTGTAATGCCTCTTACTCTGAGATCAAGGCTCTTTTATCTGCTTCTGCCGCTTGATTCATTACCAGGACAAAGAGGTATGATCACATCGCTTCTGTGTGCTCCACTCTGCGCTAGCTCTCCCGTTAGGTTTCATATTGATTTTAAATCTAACAGCTCGCTTTCAAAGCCATAAACGGCTTTGCTCCAAAATAAATCTTAGCCTTATTGACCTGGTATGTGCCCTCATGACCGCTAAGAACTGTGGATGGAGGTGTGGTGATTACTCTAAGGTTGCAGTTGATGAGAAAGGTGGATTAGGCTTTTGCTGTTAAGGAACTCTCCACCCTCTGAACGTGTTAAAACAGCTTTAAATCTCTTCTTTTTGTAAATGTTTTCATTCATTTTTCGTAGTTCACTGTTTTAGGGATTCTAGCACTCTGCACATGCCATTTGGCCCCGTCGTCTTTTTACCCTCCTTATCGGAAATTACTCTGTTGTTGAGCTCTTTGTAATATTGTGAAAGAAAGTGCTCTCCATAAATAAAGTTTAATATTATTTCGAACAGGATTACCAGCAAAATTGTTTAACCTTCACTGCGTGGGATTCCCCATGCAATGGATGCTGAGTAATGTTGCTCATGACTGTAAGCTTGTACATTGACAAGCCTGTCTGAAAACAAACCAACATGGGTAGGGTACAAATGACCCAGACAAAAAAAAAAGAAAAAAATCCCACTCAGCAAGTTAGTGTTGTTGAGAGATTTTTTTCTGAATGAAAAAGGAAAGTTTCACATTAAATCAAATCAGGTGATGTTTACCAGTTTAGACTGTAACTCCAGTAGCTTCCTGACTCTGAATACACGAACTGCAATAAACACAGAAGGCTGCAGTTAATAATGTTCAGAAGTGATGACAAAACTAAACGAGGGAAACTATGAAGTGGAAATAACAAGTAAATAAAAGGTTAGAATAAAAGAAAAAGAAATTAGGAGAAACAGCATGTAGAGCACATAGTATGCAACCTATATTTCAGGCATAAAGATATTTGACTTACCACTTTCTTTTCTGGTCAGAAGGTACAAGAGATGGCAAATGAAAGGACACTGAAAAAAAATTTGATTTGATTAACTCACCTACCATTTTATGATAATGGTATACAACATACAAATAAGGAATAAAACTTGTAGCATCGTGAAGTGATCATTAATTATATGGTAAGCTTCAATAATAAAGTCAACATTAACATCATAAATCTTAATTTGTTATTGAACAGAAATTAGTAAAAACAGTTAACTTGATTCTCGCGATGGCCCGAGGCTACGATCCAACCTGATCCAAAATATCCATGTTTTTACCTTTCAAGCCTCATGTTATGTGAACATCAGTGTTTGAGGATTTTATTTTTTGTTCATGCAATATGTTATGATGTGATATTTTATACTTTTTGTTCATGTGATATGCAGATAGAATGAATTTTCAAGATGTCTCGCGCTTACATCAGTTTAATAAGAACCAGGTCAGCATGTGTGAGAACAACACAGACAGCTGATGTAAATACCAATAACTGTTTGCTGTATGCTGAGAACTACAGAAGAGACAATATTCCTGTGTGCAATAAAAGATGTATGAGAGAGAGAGAGAGAGAGAGAGAGAGAGAGAGAGAGAGAGAGAGAGAGAGAGAGAGAGAGAGAGAGAGAGA
>JBBBVU010000007.1:16734425-16776368 GCA_037177055.1 Atherinosoma microstoma | reverse complement strand
AGACACAAGAATTTCACTGCCAGTGATTGCTTCATGTAACTACTGAGTATGTGACAATAAAGTCTTTGAATCTTGAAGAGTTTTAGCATACAGACAGTTAGCTTAGCCTGAAGACTCAAAATCTGATTTCAAGCTTTATAATAAGCTAAACAAACCAACTGAATGCTGCAGCTCCATATTTATTACACCCTCTTGGCAAGAAATCACATAAACAAAAGGAAGCCGTGTGGTTTATTTCAGTTCCCTGTACAGAATTTGAAACAGACCGGCAGTGTACTCTTTCACTGACCTGACTGTCTGGCAACACAGTGTAGCACAGGGCATGTAATGAGGTTTCTGTCTTGCACTTCCCCCCGGTTCCACAAACACACAGCCTACAGTCTGCAATCACTGACCCACACCGCTCTTTCACCCAGCACATGCATTAGTAATGACAAGCCTTCATACAATCTGCTGACTTTAGATAAGATCTGATAAGGCAGGAACAGGTCTCCACATGTAGGTTGAGCTTTATTGAAATGGTTGCCTGTAAAATGTACACAGAACAACCCCCATTTGTTGTCTTATAGTTCAAGAGGAAGTTACACCAATTTCAAAACTACCATTGCTGAAGAGAAAATTTGTTTTAACCCAGTAAAAAATGTGAGCTTATTTAAGGTAGCACATAATGATAGGAAACTGTTTGCAGGGGGAAACTTGAAGTCTGCCACCATATGTTATCAATATACTATCCAACTTGGAAACAGCTCACCCATATTAGAAGTTGAGCCGATGTGATCTGTTCATTTTTTACAAAATGTCAACTGAACATATACTGTTAAAAATACCATTTACAACAAGTAAACAGCTGTGTGGGAGTGAATAGGAGGACAGAGTGGAGTTTTAATGAACCGTCCTCTGTTTGTTGTTTGCACCTGTTCACGCTCCACTCAGCCTAGGGGTTACTGTAACAAGGCCAGGCCCGCCCTGCTGGTTGAAACTAAAAATGGATGGGCTGAGAAACTGATCTCTCTGTGCTCGCTCCTCACAGTGGTTTCTTTTAGACAGGACAGATATGGTTTGTAATAAAGCTGTGGTGTAGTTTTGATAGTATTTTCTAAAATTAGAAGCATTTAGTTTGAGCCCAGGAAGTACATGAAAAAAGGTTCTGTTGGTGGTTTTCCCCACAGCCCACAATAGTTTTGTTTGTTATTGTTTTTGTACTGTTGTTGTTTGTTATCAACCCAAAAGATCATTAGATTTTGCTGCTGTGACCCACACATCCACTGGTAGCAGCTGTAATATTATTTGTAGTTGCATTAGTCATAAGTGGCTTATGTAACATGACACATGTAGAGGTGCTGAAAAGCCTCACATTATTAATATACTGGATACACTTTATTCTCAATTCTATGGTGAGGTTTATTTTTTCTTAAGATTTCTACCCAGTTTAATTGACAGTAAATTCAGTCAGTCAATGACTTGTTTGACCAAATGACCGGTTGAAGTTTGGGGTGTGCTTGCTGACACAACGTTCAAATCATTAGTTTATGAATAAATAACATTGATAAGCATAATTCCCTTTTTTCTATAATGAGCTTCACATGAATAGTGAAGAGGACCTTTAGACCAAGGCTAAAAAAAGCTCTGATTTCTTTTTTTTTGTTTTTTAACTTTAAAGCGACACAACTGAACTTATGTGTATTTTCTCATCATTAATGATGGCCAATTCAACACCCGTCTTGCATCCTATCTCTACTCTAAGCTCTCTTCAGCCAGTAATAGTCAGCCCAATTGTTGACTCTTTTTTTACATCCTGTTCAGTCCCTTTCTCTCCTTGCTTCCTCCAATAACGTCTTCTTGTGTTTCTCTAATTAATCAGACATGGTGCATGTTCAAATTGGCCAGTACGTTTATATCCAGTTGCTGTGAAGTGTGGTTTCTCTGCACCAGGATGTTGCTGGGAAACAACAGATCCAGGAATGTACATGATAAATGTCACTGTGCCATGAAAACGAGTCAGAAACCTATTTTAAAGGTCAGAAAGTTATATAGTAGTCAGAATTGGTTGAAAGTCATTACCGATCAGGTAATGAGAATATATCCTTAGCAACACTTCATGAGATGTGTCTGAACAATAGTACATATGACCAAATACTGTTTGTGGGCCAAAAAATAACCAATGTATCATCTCAATGAAGCCTGCACCACCCTTTAACAAAGGGTGTAGCTCAACTGGTTGAGCAGCCGCCCCATGTAGAGGTTACAGTTCCTCAGTGATGCCGGTCCAGGTTTGAAACCCAGCCCTTTGCTGCTCACTCTCTGCTCTCTCTGACCCCTTTCCTGCTGAGCTACTGTCAAATAAAAGCCATTAGAACTAAAAATCCATGCTGCTCATTGTGTTGCTCAGTCAGTGCAGTTGAGCTTAGTTGGCAACGATGGCTGAAAATGAACGATGGCTGAAATGAACGATAGATAGATAGATAGATAGATAGATAGATAGATAGATAGATAGATAGATAGATAGATAGATAGATAGATAGATAGTAAAAGTCTTAATTGTAGCAACACTGAATATGATGAGGTAATGATGAAGCAATCTGAGGAGAAAGATGATTGGAAGGGAAATCATTGCACCCACTATGCCTTATTTCACATATGACTGTGGTAGGCAGAAGAAGAAGAATTCCTAGGTCTATCCAGAGAGAGAGTAAAACTCAATCATATTATGCTGGTATCGATCAATATCAACACCGACATTTGTAACTATATTATCAAAATTTGGATCAATATGCTCTGCAGAGAAACTTGAAAATGTTCCAACTCGATTAGTGTTGGCATGTGGCCTTTAAGTAGGTATAACAGATAACTGCTGACTGATAACTGCGTTTTTGATCTGATAGTGACTTTGGGCACCAAAATAGATGCTCCAAAACACATTTTAAAAAGGGATTTGTGCGTATATCCCAAACACCCTACCACTGGGAGGCGCTGTAAAAACAAAACAAACAAACAAACAAACAAACAAAACCCCACTTCCTGTCAACTGAAGTACACCAAAGTTTCCATGGTGACAGTGCCGCGAGTTTATCTTTTTTATCTACTTAGTTCTTAGGTTTGCAGCATTCACATTCTTGGTATATCTATCCCAACCAAATAAATAAAATAAACATTATTTATGCAATAAAATGCGTGTATTTGTAGGCTACATAAAGGTAGCATAACGGTTATACTGCCTTTGGGTTTTATGCTTTTTGAAGTCTATTTATGCCCAGCCTATCTGATCTATTTGTGAATAATTTTGAAAATGACTTGTCATTTCCGGTCTGGTTCTGCTTCTCTGCCCGACTTGACGCAGCTGTTGAATCAACACGGAGAACACGACCCAGGCCAGCTGACAGCGCCTACAAGTATGCTGACTCTGAAAGTAGGCTACAAGACATCGGCTGCCCGCTGTTACACTTCTCTGCGTGTTTATAGTCTGGAGCAACTAGTTCATTGATGCTGCTGATCACGTATGATTATGGCTGCCTGCATGGACTATCTGTGGAATTGATTGTGTCACAAGGCTGAACTTTCCCGATCCTGACCTGGACGCTGACAGCGCAGAGATCAGAGCCGACAGTGAGGTGATTCCTTCTGCATTGAAGTGGCCACGCGGGACGGTAACGCCACGTATAAGGCGTTATTGTGTGCCTACAGAGGTGTGGTGGCTCAGCCGAGGAGTGAAGTTGACTACAATGAGAAACTTACAATGATAGACTTGGTGGAAAGTTGGGAAAGACGGCGCATTAAATGACAGTTTTACAAAAACTTGGGTTTTTAGTGGAGAGCTCGCTTAAATAGCACTACTTTTTCTAGTCGTTTGGTTTTAACAAAGCTCAACATTACCAACATGTGCGAAATGGCTGTGGCAGAGGAGCAGGACAGGGAAATCACAGACATGGAGCAGCCCTCGTCTGTGGAGGAGAGCGAAGTCATGCTGGTGGTCAACCATGGCCGGGTACGTCCTCCGCTCAGCGTCGTGCTGGCCACCGTCCTCTACTGCGCAGAGTTTGTTGTCGCCGCCTGGCTTAGCAGCAAGTACAGCGAGACCGACGACACCATTTGGATGGGCTTCACCATCGCCTTCATGCTGGTGCCTGCTGTGCTCATTCAGTTAACACTGACGTTCATCCACAGAGACGTGGGTCGGGACCGGCCTCTGGTTCTCTTCCTGCACCTGCTGCTACTCGGCCCCGTCATACGGTAGGAGAGGGTCCGATGGTAAAACAAAAAGGCACAAAGACCTTTTTTTTTTCTATATATAACATGTTAACATTTTGAATTAGTGTTAGTAATGTAATGGATTAACGTATATGTGAAAGATAGAAGGTTAAGACAGCCCTGGTACAGACACATGGGGCCCAAAGAGTCATGCTAAATGTTTGGACGCATCTACAACTGAAAATGATTTGATATATGTGGCCAAACTTTTGACTGATGGGGAAAAAATGGGGCATGAATGACAAGAGATAAGTGATATGGAAATATGTATTTTTAAATGATCAAACATCATAGGCTATATGACTCAACAAACAAAAGTAAACCAGGACAACCAGAAGAAGAATAGTGAGGATTTGTCATAAAATATGATGCACAATAAGCAGAGGTGCTTAAAACTAAAATGTATCCCCAAAAACAAAGTCATGGAACCATAACATATTGAAATAAACAGAACCAAAGACACATAAAAAATCATTTTGACACAAAATATTCAGCATGAAGTGCAAAGCAACTCTAAGGACATACAATATTACCTTGATGAGGAAAATGATGAATGCTAACAGTTGTGAAATGATCAAAATCGGAATAAAAGTGACCAAAATGGAACACTTAACAAGCTTTAGTTCATATAAAAAGACCACAAGGTGATTCAAAACACCTGCATGATGCAAAGAGACAACCACAAATTGCATCTGTATGGATTGTGGTTGCTTCGTTGGCCATCTTTCAACTCTGATGGCTTCATAATCAGTTGAACAAGTATTAGGCCTTATACACATCTGTATCCACAGAGGCCCTCTGTTTGTTTTGATGAGAAATGTTTATTATGGGTTTAACACATTTCAGAGAATTCATCTAATGGTATTATAAAATTGGGCCCTGTAAATGTTCAGTGTTTGTATTATTGGTCCATTTTTACTTCTCTCTCCATCTTATTGGGTTTGAAGTTTCCACTTTCCATTCAGCAGCACAGTTCTTTGGACACAAACTGACACTATTGTCATTTATTTGTTTTCATAAAAGTGCCATGATGACACTGCAGCTTTTTGTTAATGAATTGATTAAACATGACAACACAAATCAATTAGCTTATCAGCAGAAAAGTTTTAGAAATAAATTTATCACCTTTTTTAGATAAAAAATATGATAACGTATTGAACTTGAGGTGCCAAATGTTTCCATCCACAATCTGTTTTTGGACGTGGGAGACGCAATTAACTCCAAGTGGACATTCAGCTTCCAGTTTCCATTAACAGCTTGTTGGAGAATGGGAGACAAATGTCTGCAGAGTGCATTAAAGCCCTGCAGTGATCTTTTAGAGCTGACAGGCTAATGTTGTAGTTTAACGTAGATTGATTGATCATTATTGTAACTTGGTTTTAACCAGTGTTTCTGCACTGGATCACAGGAGAGATGGATGGCTTATCCAGTATGATGAACTGGATGCATGACTAAAAATAACAACCTCCCACATCATCAAACATGCTGAACAATGGTTGAACTAAAAGCTAAAAGCATCTCCTGTCTTCATTGAATTTAAAGTCTCCCTGATGATGTGGACGTGAACCACTGCCATCTAGATTCTGAAACCACTCTGCAGAGCTGGTAACTGACCCAGTAACACATCTCTAATGCTTATGACTTGTATGACCTTATCTCGGGACAACGGCACCCAGAGTGTAGCCAGACAGCTGACTGGATCAGTGGGAGGACCAAGGAGGGTTGTATATCTTCCCAGAAAGGTTTTTGGAAATGGTACAGCTGCTTGGAAAAGCGATTAACCAATATATAAAGAAAATGAAACAACAACACTCAATAATCCTGGCAGGAGTTATCTGAGGTTACTTAAGAATTTCTGTTGAAGTGTTGTCAGTTGAACATAGATACCTGCTTAGAGGACGGTGACTCATGTAGGAAGACGTAGGTGGAGACCGGTACTTTATTCAAAACCATTTTGCCTCCTGAACTTTGATTCATAAACACGGTGAATTTTTAAAGCTGTAAGAGTTATTCGAAGGGTGTGGTGGTGTTCTTTATTTCTTTATTTTTTTCCAAGGCAAAGACTTCAACCTTGTCTTCAGGCGAGGCTTTGCTGCCATAAAAATGTTAAGCAGGAGAAAATCCCCCCAAAAGGCATAAGACTGGTTTGAGTTTGGGTTCAGCTTTCAGAGTGTGTACCTAAAATGTGATATGTCTTTTAAAAGATACTGATCAAATGATGTGTAAATAGCTACAGATGAATCAAAGTTATTGTTTTGTAATGCCATTCAAAAGACAGGAAATGACCATGACTGCTGCACGGGGAAATTTGATATGAGCCTGTTAGTTCTGTGATACAGATCATGAAAACAAGATAAGGGGGGGGCGGAAAGTTGCATTGAATGTTATTTTAGCTTCATAAATCAGTTCAAAAAGCAATGTGTGCAGTAAGTATTTACTTGCATGCACATTTAGAGTTCCCACTATAACTGGGCCAAGGTCGTGGCATCTGGGGTTTGGCACCGTGTTCACAATTATTCATTAACACATTAGAGATAAATCTGGATGGAGGAGACGGACCACATGCAGCTCTACTCCGGTGGGCAGAATGAAGTTACAGCCTCCTTCTAGTTTCTGGTAATGAGGAAGTATTGATGGTTGTGACATTGCTGAAACTTGCAGAGTGGCAGACTTATTCATGACAGTCTGTTGTGTGACGAGGTGGAAATTTAGGAACGGCCTGAAATGCCATTGGTGCAGGCAGTTGTTTCAAATCAACACACAGCTGTTCTGATCAACACATTTGTGTGCTGATGGGATGTCTCCTCCAGGATGACAGTATCTCCATCCATGACTGTGTCTGACATTGATGTGAATTGTGGACTTTGACCTTTATGGTCAACAGATCTCAGCCCAGCTGAGCATATTTTGGACTTGTATGTTACTCAGTCAGCACTCTCCATCACCGAAGATGTTTTGACAGAATGGTGTTTGACAGATTTCCACAGGCTTGTAGAATAAGCACAGAAGAACGTTGAAGCTGTTCTGGAGGCACACAGTGGCTAGGGATGTGTGATACTGCAGGATTTGGTAATGATCTGTTTCCAAGTAAATAAAGGACCAGTATCGTAGATACCAATGCTTTTTAGTAGAGCAAAATCTACACGTTAATGGACCTTGTAAGTTTCAGGGCAAAGTCAATGGGGTACAGCTGGCTTTAAATCAGTGTTGGAGAAAGATTCTAACACAGCTGAAACCAGTTTTCTGAAGCAGCTTGCACCCATTAAACAGAAGTACAAGTATGTAGAATAGTCCTTCCAAAGAAAGTGAGCACCTTAAACCAAAAGCAGGTGCATCTGTCAGCTGTGCATGCCTGTTGTCAGTTCGTGCTTCTTTTCTTTTTTTATGCCGGTGTTTTAAAACGACCTTAATCGTGAAATGTGTTTTTGTTTGTGCAACAATGAATGACTGCATCACTAATGTGAACACTTTCTGAATACATCAATAGCAACACGGCTTTAGGAGCTCAGATTCATCCTTGTAACATAGCAGTGAGAGGGTTATTTCAGTTCAGTTCGCTTTGTTCAGTCTGTAATGATCTCATTCTCTGCTGCGCTGCTCTAAACAAATCACCTCTGCTGACTCTTGGCAGAGATGGGAGGTTTCCTGTGTGACTGAGGGATGGTGTAACCGCTGATCTTGTGGCTAAATAGACACCAGCTCCGCTATCAAATGAGGAATTTCAGCTCATGATGTTGAGAGATAACAATAAACGGTGTTCCCATCTGCATCCTGCTTGAATCTATGGTTGTATCCTTTAAAGACAGATAAAACTGTGGACTGCGCCCTGACTTGTCTCTTTGGGAATATGATCTGTCTTCCAAAGCATGGACATAAGCTACTTTAATTACACTGTCAGTTTGGACCAGTCTCAGCATGCAGTTTCTTGTTGTCTGTCCATGACAGTGAGCCTGATGGGGTAATCTCGAGAGACCAAAACAGGATGATCTTGATAAAGAGCTGTTGAAAGAATTTCCTGAATATTCCGCTGCTCTACAGTCAGAGAAAAGCAGGTTTTTTTTTGTGGAATGTGTCACACAGTGCTGCTGTACCCATTCACAGAGGCAGCAAACATGCTTCCGCCTGTAGGCCTGCCTTGAGAGTCAGTATTGATTCTCTTGGCTAATGCATTCATCTGTTGCGCTGTTATTTTGATTCCTCAACTGAAATCCAGTCTGCCTTTCAGTTATTTTTGCAGACTTAGTGCATGCTGGCTTGAGTTCAGTACTATCACGCTGCATACTGACCCTATTGTGTTGCCAGACTTGGCAAAGGATGACTATAAATCAGGTTTTTGTGCCTTCTTTGTGATTCTGCGGTGGTCCTTGTACACAAACACCAAAATATCCTCACCTGCCTGTAGCTGTTAGTGTGAAGAACACAACTATGTGTGTGATAAAGCACTGCTAGCGAATAACAACAAGATCTGTCCTGTCAGCTCGTAAAGGCTGGGTCAAACTCAGTTCAGGAACCAGTATGGAAGCCTCCCTCCTACAAGCAACAGTGTCTTAACGTTGCATTCCTGCGCAGTTGTGTGAGATTTAGTGCTGCAGTGGGAATCCCAAGAGGGCTGTGGGTGTGTTCTGAATGCACAAATGTCCAGTGTGTTAAGTTTCAGGTAATTCTACCTTAATATAAGTACATTGTATGAGGTATCCTGTTGATAGCAAATGGAAACTTGCTCTTCCAGTTAAAGCGTGTTTACTGCTACAGGCTGAGCACTTGGCTCTGAAATGGTGTGAATAAGGTTTAAAGTATTTTTCCTTCAACTTTTGTTTTACTTTCTTTAAAGTAAGCAATCTGTACTTTATAGTCCAGATTTGTAGTGTCTGTCTCTTCATGAGTGGTGTTGCTGTCAGCTGAGACCAAACAGAGAAAACATTTACCTTGCAAATGTAAAGGGAGCCACACCCAGAGATTTTCAGTTAATCCATTCAGACAACGGAGGTCTGCGTTTCCTTTCTCCCGACTGCCCTCTGCTGGAGTCTGGTTGCTGAACTTGTGTGATTGTGATTCACAGAGAAGGAATTTTTTAATTGAATCCTTAGATTACATTTCAGAGATGAATGTTTTATCAGTGATTAATGCATAAATATCACAGTTAACATTCCTAATCCAACAATTTTTTTTACAAATAACCTCTTATACTTGTATTTCTATTCTATTTGCTCTGTTGCCCTTATAAGTTCACAGAATGGCATTAAATGTTTCACCCATAGTGTTCTGTAACTACCATAACACAGCATTGCCCCCTGTTGGTGATCAAATCTAATGTCAGTCTCATTTCCTCTATTCCCATTTTTCCTTCAGGTGTGTTGAAGCTCTGGTGGTCTACTTTAAGACCGGTAAAAAGGAGGAGCCTTATGTCACCATCTCCAGAAAGATCAGTTTAAAGAAGGGGAAGCAGACACCCATGGAGCTGGAGATTGGCCAGTCGGAGCGCAAGCTGGCCACACACAGGAATGCCTTCAAGCGCACAGCCATCATCCAAGCTTTCCTGGGCTCTACACCTCAACTGACCCTCCAGCTGTACGCCACCATTCAGGAGAAATGTATCATGCCTATAAGACGTAAGGAACACTCAGGGTTGGGTTAATGATTTTGTTCCAAAATAAGGATATTTTTAAAGGAATCAATTCATTACAGTAATGCATCCAAGTTGCTATTCTTCATGAGGTTGAACTGTCTGGACAAGCAGATATCAGATCCTCTATTAAACAATGCTAACAGATGAAAACAAACACAACAACAAATTTGCATTTCCCCAGTTTCTTTCACCACAGTACAAACAGACATAATATTCTTCTGTGAGAAAAGTTAATTGCAAATCCTCACTTGAAATTTATGGCAACTTTTGAAACTTGAACCTTTTACAAATCATGAACAATTTTGCTGTAAGTTCAAATTTGTGCAAATTGTAACTTAATTTCTTTGCAGTTTATTTTTTTAAAATCACCATCCAGATTTATGGTCATTCTTAAGAAGTTTTTAACTTTTTGCAGGATGAGATCAAACATTTCAAAAGCAAAGAAAACCAGTTTCAAATACTAGAATGTTATCTGATTAGAAAAAAGTCTGCTAAATTTCTCCCCAAGATTAACTGTTTTCATTTAAATTATTACATGAGTAATTATACATTATATAATGTAAGTTACATTTTAATCAAAGAGGATTAAAATCCACTTTTTGAAAAGGGGGATCTCCCCCAGTTGCCAGTCCAGGGTTACTGTCTCTGATGTCCATGCAATGTTGCAGAGGCGTGTCAACCAAGACAGCCCCATGACAGCCCCACCCCCCCCAGGGTCTTATACCCGAAGGGCTTTTTAACCATCCAGAAGTCAAAGTCCCAACCCTGAGTTCTTGTCCCAGCGACCAACTAAGCCGCCTCCTGCTTAGCTGCCTCAATCGTCCCCCAGGTCTACTGAATCCTATCTGATTCCAGATATTCCTTTTTCAACACTTGAAATGGGATTCAGAGAATACCATGATGACAAGCACCAACCACCTTATGGCCACAGCTTCGATCAGCCACCTCAACAACACAGCCCGCTCAGACTCAATGTCCCCTGTCTCACCTAGGACATGGCTGAAGCTCTGCTGGAGGTGGAAGTTGAAGCTCTTTCTGAGAGTGGACTCCTCTGTACATTTCCAGAAGACCCTCACATTATGTTTGGGCCGGCCATTGGCTGACAGGCCGCCTCCCCCACTATCTGAGCCAGTTCACCACTATGTGAACTACAACTACAAAGTCGATCATCGAACTGTAGCCTAGTGTCCTGGTTCCCGGTGTTCATCATGGACAATTTCTGACGAGCACCAAAAATAGTGGGTACTCTGAACTTCTGTTTGATAGATAGGCACAAACAATAGTAAGGATCCGTTCCCCCCCACCTGAAGGCAGAGGGAGGCTACCCTCTACAGGGAACGGGAATACCGGAGACAACTCCAGAGTGAAAGAGGGTCCAACCCTTCTCAACATAACTGGTTCCAGAGTCCAAGTCATGCGTGGAGATGAGTCCAACTATATCTAACTAGAACCTCTCGCCCTTCCCCACCATAGAGATGACATTCCATGTCCCTAGAGCAAGGGACAACCTCCGGCTTAGAAATGATAAGCCTATGCAGAAGTGCCAAAAATTGCAGTTCAGCCCTCATCCGCTAGGGTTTGGCTCCAAAACAGAGCAGATCCCCATTGACTCCAATGTTAAAAAGGCCAACTTCACAGCAGAAATAAACATATTTACAGCCTGGTACAAAAAAACATTTTAGGTTTAATAGGTCAAGTTTACCTTCGTGACAACTGTGGGGGGAGTGAATTAATTCATAACTCATCCGTTTAGCTGTTATTTAATCTTGAAAATCGTCATAATTAGGGGTGTGTCCTTTTAATTGACAGGTGCCTGATATCTGGCAAAACAAAGCAGGAAGTAGCACAACTGCGGTTTTTAGCCGGCTAACAGTGTGCCTTCGCTTTAGCCCGCCTACCTCTGCTAGCTGGTTAGCTCCCGTTAGCTCCGGGTTAGCCTTGTTAGCTCGTAGCTACAGGCGGTCAGAGTTTGATGGGTGTCAATCATCCCTCCCTACGCTCACAGCCCCCCTCTCAGCGCCACCTCTTCGCCCATTTTTGGGTTTTCCAGGAGTCACGAGTTTCATGACGCTACGAAGATGGTGAAGGTAGGAACTGCCCAGTGAGCTTCTTTTCAGCTCTTCAGAAACCTACGGGTCACGTGGTCTTAAGGTTCGTCCATTTCTTTTACAGTCATTGCCCTAGAACTGACTTCTACAGCTGAGGATCAGACCACCAGGGTCCACGCCTTCAGCCACAGCCCAGCTCCCACTGCACCTGACTCCTGTTGCCCCTCCAGGGTTCCTGAGCCCATGGGAAGAGGGGCCTCTACTCATTCGGGCTGAGCCTGACCGGGCCCCATGTGGATAGACCCATGAGCTGTCTTGGGTGACCCTACCAGGGGCATGACCCCTCAGACAACATAACTCCCAGGATCACTGGGACACGTAAACCTCTACATATGATAAGGTGGCGGCCCAGGGAGGGTCAACTTTGTTCCTGAGTCATATTTAAGCAGACACGAGAGATGTGACTTTCTATGGACTTGTTTGGCAACATCTAGAATTAATTAGTCTAACAGTGTGTAGAGTGTTAATCCTCCAACCAGAAGGTCAGCAAATCAATCCTACCCCCCTGCCTGCATCAAAAGTGCCTCAATGCATGAAACTGACCCCTCACATTTCTCCTGAAAGCTGGGATTGTAGTCATTTTTATTTATAGTTGAAAAAACATTGCACATATAAAGTCAGAAGCACTGTATGAATGTCTGTGTGTGAATGATATATGCATTATAAGGCTTCTTGTTCAATCTGAACAGGACTAAAATGGACCATTTTCCATTTAATTAGATTGCTTGCAATTAGATTTTTTTTTTTTGGGGGGGCGGGGGGTTATTTCAAGACTCTATCTGATGATGTGCTCAGCTTATTTTAACAGAGCTTGCCAAGTAAAATCTAGCCTGATTGGTATTTTTTTAAGAGCAAGTAAGGCTATTTCTAGAAAACCTGGTCTTAAATTTGACACTGCATTTTTTTGCTGTGTGTTTAATCTCAATTAAATGTTAAACAAATCACTGGCATCACCCCACAGTGACTGTATCTTTCTTATTATTTTTACACTGAAGGTATTGCCTCATGCAAACAACCAAAGAAATGTATCAAATTGACACAGGTGCAGGTTTCAAAGTAGAAACACAACGCAACAGATGTGAATACATCTGTAATAGTTGACAAATAAGTTAGAAAACATGTTATAACTAGAGTTAAACTACACTTGTCATTTCCAGTTAGCCTACATGTGAACATGATTAAAACATTTCCTGTAACACCAGAATTTGAGCTAATTTTAACCCATTAAAAGAAAAAAATACAGGAACCGAGAGAAATTGTAAGTCTTAGCAAAAATGTAATCGGTCACTGGGATATTGATGAGCAAATGGAGAAAAAAAACAGTCTAGTATTGATCAGGAGAGCATGACCTATTTCCTACATTTATAATCTATCATCCAAACAAAGCCTCTCATTAGAATATATAAAGTCTGCATGGGAGGGGGATTTGGGGGTGACCCTAACAGAGCTCAAGAGAGGGTGCACACAGCCGCTATCTGTGCCCAACATGGCCTTATCCAATTTAAGATATTGCATTGCCTTCACTCTTCCAAAGTTAGACTCTAGAGTCTAAAGACTGTTCCCAGATGTGGACCCATCGTGTGACAGACCTGGGTTCTCACCATGCTCTCTGGCGCACTCATTTTGGCTTTGTCCTAATTTGTGCACCAATTGGTGCTCTATCACAAGCTTTCAAAATGGTGGTTCAACCATTAAGCTGGCTGAAGGAAATGATACAGCTCCTTAAACTTGGGAACGTGAGATTCACAATATCTGGCTCCTAAGGTCACTTAGAGAAAATATGAAAGTCTTTAATGGACTATATTAGAACTAGTCTTTAATTCCCCCCTTCTCACCTCAGATGTTGTGGTCCTCTACAACTATGTACCCTGTAGCCATTTCCCTCATAGCCCATCATAATGTGCTAATCTTTTTATTTTTTATTTTATGCAGCTACAAAATGCGAATGCTTGTTCGTATGTTTCTGTTGGTTTTGTCTATCAATGTACTTGTTCTTCTTGTACTGCCTCTCTAATTTAAGCTGTTCATATATTTCTTGAAAAAGCCAATAAAAATATTGGAGAGAAACTTGAAAAAAAGGAAAAGTCCCAAGAGGTGAAGCATGGGGGTGGGAGTGTAATGGAAGTCAGCCACAGGCCAAACGATAGCATTGCTGTGTTAGAAGCATAACACAGCAATGTGTGCTGTGTGTTTGACAAAATATTTGGTGGAAGGATCACTGTTGGTCTCCAAAACCTTGATATCATCCAAACCATGTTGTCAAGGTTACAGGTGAATTTATAAAAGAAAGGAGAAGTAAAACTAAAACCTCACCAAGTAAACTAAATCAGACAGACATCTGACGTTTCTCAGAGACAAAAGTAGGGTAAGATCGTCCAAAGGTTATTCACTTCTGTTGCATACTCTATTGATCCTCTGAAATGGTTTAACTTTTGACATATTAATTGGGTTCAGAGTTGTTTCACGTATCGTAAAACTTTTTAGTGAGTAATGTTCTGCTGGGAAATTTGAGGCACACCCATATTTATAACGGGTGACTACCTGTATATGGTTATTTAGTTAAACATGCCAAGGAAAAGACTCGAGGAAAGATGTGAACTATTCTACAAGGGAATTGTTATAGCAATATGGAAAAGGAAGAAATCTTTTACACATACATTACAGATACACTGTGTCATTATTTAACCAAAACTAGGCTTTTTATGTTTTGTAAAACAATTTCTGTTAGTTTGGCTGTTTACATGTAAAGTCTAGAGATGACCTCTGTCTGTCTTCACAGTGGCCCTGATGATCATCACCCTGATCTCCATGACATATGGCGCTCTTGTGTGCAGCGTTCTTGCCATCCAGATCAGATACGACAACTACAAGGTGCGACTGCGGCCTGCGGCTTACCTGTGCATGACTATTTGGAGAGGTTTGGAGATTGCCTCCCGGGTCACCACTCTGGTCCTCTTCAGCACAGCTCTCACTCACTGGGTGATCCTGGTCGGCATGGCCAACCTGCTGTTCTTCTTCTTCCTCCCCTGGGCTGAATTCTGGGCCAAAAAAGGCTCCCTGGCTGAGGGTGTTGAGAAAAACTTCTCTAAAGTGGGCACCACGGTCGTGCTGTGCATGTTCACATTGCTCTACGCCTGCATCAATGTCTTCTGCTGGTCGGCGGTGCAACTTGATCTTACCCATAAAGAGCTCATCGAGAGGAGGCAGGGCTGGGGCCGCCTGGCTATGTACTACTCTGGACGCTTTGTTGAAAACTTCCTCCTCATCACGCTCTGGTACTTCTTCAAGTCAGACTTCTATGAGTACGTCTGCTGTCCCCTGCTGGCCATCCAGCTGCTGATCTGCTACAGCCTGGCTGTGTTGTTCATGCTGCTCTTCTACCAGTTCTGCCACCCTTGCAGGCGCCTCTTCAAATACAACGTCCACGACTGCCTGCACTGCGTCTGTTGCCATAAAAGCAGGCCGGGACAGAGAGGGAGGCAGGCAAACATGCCACCTTCATACTCCACAGCTGCCACCATGGTGCTGATGCCAGAGGAGCCACTTGAGCTGCTGGACCCTCAAAACTCGCATCCTCCTGACCTCACCAATCAGCTGGGACAGCAGGAGATGGCTACTCTTGATGACATGATGGAGGCAGCTTGAGGACGAGGCCTTGAACAGTGAAACACAAGCTACCACTATTTTATGGTTGGGGGGGTTGAGAGAGAGGATATTTTAGAGTACAAACTTTTGCCTTTTTCTCTCGAGTGCAAAAAAACTACTCATTTAGGATTCAGAGAGAGATGGAGAAGGTTTTTACATACGTGGGCACCAACAAGGGCCCAGCCTACCAAAGAATGTAGCATGTAGAGATATGCACCAATGCACAAAGGCTGCTGTTGAGAGAGCAGCAATGAGCCAGGTGTGAGGGAAATGTGCCAAGTGTGTCTGAAGTGGTCCTGGAACACTGACCATGACACCCCCAGTTTACTTCCTCTCAGGGTTTCCATGTTCTCCATGAAAGCCCATTTGCACATGTTTGCATCTGCGCTAATCAGAAAACAAACACGCAGCAGGGAGGCAAACAAAGGTCAAAAGATCGATTTATCTTCCTCATACCCAACCGCTGTCATGAATGACTTCACTGTCCAGTTGCCTTGAATGGAGAAAAACAGGATTTTAGTGTTGCGAAAGAACAAAAGGAAACATGAAAACATGATCAATGTTGCTGAGAATTTTCTGTTTTATGTATTTAAAAAAAAAAGCTCTTAATATCTGTCTTCTGTTGCAAAGAGGATGTATAGAATGAATTTTGATATTTTTGCATTAACAAGACTGACACTAAATGAGCTTCTCCTTTATTAAAGTGCTTGATGTTCACTTGTTTTTTTATGTTTTGTCCAGTTTGTTATACAGTGCCTTGACTACTATTGTACTACTTGAACCTTAAATAAAATGGCAAAATGCTGTCAAAGAGTCTCTTGTTTAAAAAATGCAATTAAAAAATTAAAACACATTCTTGCAAAGTGTGCAATAAAACTTTATTCTTTTCCTGTAGCACTTTCTTTGCGTCACTAAGCAGGAGGGTAAAAAAAAAAAAAATTCCTGGATGTTGAAATAGATACTTCCTCATTCCTGGCATCTGTGGAGTTTGTCCAGCCTTCTTATTTTCCAGAAGGTTGGAATGTGGTCATGCAGCTTTCCTCTGAACTCCCTGAACAGCACAATTTCACATGCTGCAGATTGTTGTTTCCTTGTGTCTCATCACGCGTGCACCTGCGGAGGAGGAGGAGGGAGGAGTCTGGACAGGTGAGTATAAAACCAAAAGCACAGGTAAGGCTGAGGATGCAGTGAGGCTGCGGCACAAAGCGTTCATCATGGGGAACTGGATTATCAACAACGGATTTACAGCTGTCATGCTGGTGAGTCCATCTTAATATTTAGGATGAAAATTTTTCAATTTCTGGATAAGCCTACTTGTATGTGCACAGCTTTGGAGCATTTCTGACATATAAGCAATGCTCATCTGGGATGGAAATATGATGCTGGTTGTGCTTTCCAGGTGGTCTGGATGGGCATCAACATCTTTCTTTTTGTCTGGTTTTACCTCTTCTATGACCAGGGACCTCAGTTTTTCTACACTCGGCATCTGTTAGGGGTGAGTAAAGAGGCCCGAAACACCTGGACAGAAAGGACATGCCAGCTGTCATGCTTCATTTATTACTTTTGTTGAGAGGTGAAGAAAATATTCATATTGAGGCTTTAGTGACGGCACCAGCAACTAAAAGTCCTGGATTCATTCTCATATTTGAGTATAAATTGATGTTTAGAAGAAAAAGTTCCTGTAACTTTGACTAAACGTCTTTGTTAAATGGTTAATGTTGATGAAGGAAGCCATAAGTGTAATTATTGTGTTGGAGCTAGATATGATTTACTAACATGTCAATATCAAGTAAATAAATTCAATTCCTTTATTTGTCATTGTAAGACAACCAAACAACGAAATTGGGGATTTCGGGGAAATTGGGGAACGAAAATGATAAGCCCATGCAATAAAGAGAGAAAAATTACATGTGAATCAGAATATTTGAGTAAACATCTTTATATATCAATCTAAAAGAAAGAACTTCTGTCATATTCATCTGTGCTATTTTTCTCTTTTTATTTGATAGACAAAAGCCAGAAGTCCTTAATGTATTACATTTATTGCTTATTTGATAAGCCTTAACATGAATAATTGAATAATAAATTATCCACTGCAACTCATCACACCAATATAACTACTGCTAATTTTCAATTTCCATCATAAGAATAGCTAAAAAAAAAAACATTATAGAAGAATTATCATAAACATTTTCAAATGTGGCTTCCAAGTAAAATAAAGATTTAAAAAAAAAAAAAGTTTATAATTTTTCTAAACAATCCCACACTTGTATGGTCAGATAAATATCATGGAGTAAAAGCACGAGGAAGCATTGCCAGACAAAGCACCTTAGTACCGCAGTTGCGTTCATGCCTTTCAGTAAAAAAATAGATTCAATTTCCTCATGCAAATTTGTGTGCATTGTTTCCGTCAGTCGGCCCTGGCCTGGGCCAGAGCTCCTGCAGCCGTCCTGAACTTTAACTGCCTGCTGATCCTCCTCCCAGTGTGCAGGAACCTGATGTCCCTTATTCGAGGCTCCTTTGTGGTAAGATGATGTTTACATGTCAAGGCAAGGCGAGGCACTCTGGCACACTATTCAACTTGTTGGACTTCTTTACAGATGTCCTCACACCAAGCCCCTGTTTCTTTTTAGTGGCATTCATGAAACTAATTATAATATTTGTTTATATTTAACATTTGAATGTTGGTTTTAATGCAAGAAATATTTCATTGAAAGTTGTTTGTCTCTGCTAAAAAAAAACTGATGCTATACAATGAGTTAGCTGTTTTTATACTTATCAAAAGCTTTCTCTAAATGATGAATTGGACACATTTCATCCCACCACTCCCCAATCTGCTACCCCATTGAAAGCACAGGTTGGGTAACTTTCTGCTTTGGAAATGCGTTTCTGCCATCTGATTTATTCCCCACTCTCTTCCTTTCTTTATCTTCTCAGTGTTGCAGCAGAACAATGAGGAAACAGCTGGACAAAAATCTGAGCTTCCATAAGCTGGCGGCATACATGATCGCACTGATGACAGGTGAATCCGTGCATCCGTGCGTGCATTTGTCATTCAGGCTCACGTCTCAGTCGGTTGGTTTACAGCAAAAGGTTCAATTTTACACGTGCTGAGCATTCATTGTTTAAAGGGAAAATTTTTGTGATCAGTAAGTTAAAGACGTTGTTTTTTATTTATAAACATCATGATGCCTTTTTGCTGAGCTGAAGTTGGTGACATTATGTTGTCTGGTTGTATGCCTGTCCCTTTGTTTTGTAAGCTCAAAATCTGATGATTATAATTATAATAATAATTGGAGGCCTTGTCCTCAAATACTGCTTTGCTGATTCATAATTTGGTCAGGCTGCATTTGGTTGAGCTGCAGATTTGAGGACAAGTGGAGCATTCACATTTCAGATTTTGCAGCTTTTTTGCAGTGACATCTATGTTGAAACCTCACCTCTTATCATAGTTACACCTTATTTTAGTCAAATGCACATTTAACATCTTTTATCAAACTTATCAATACAGCTATTGATGTTACCTGAAACTTCACTGGTCAGTGAAGGCAATCCACTGGGCAGCAATTCTTTGTTCACTAGTGCTAAACAGTTCACATGAACAGAACGTGTTCTTTCTGGACAGCACACTCCACAGTGTGCAAACATGCCTGACTTGAATCTTATCAATGTCACGATAACCTGCAGGTTACGAGGAAATTTCCTCACAAACCTGTTTCAGTCCTGATTGTGCAGTGAAACTGAAGTACATCCAATAAAATCTACAATAAAATGAAAGAAGAGTTGTAATAGTCTGCATTTCTTGGGTCCATATTATCTATATTTTGTTTAGTAACATACATTTAAGGGAAGAGGTAAAAAAATAGTCCAACCAGCAGAAGCAGCAACGTGTACTTTCTGTGTGTTCTGACAGCTGTTCACATCATTGCCCATTTGCTGAATGTGGAGTGGTACAACAACAGCAGACAAGGTGGTTATGATGAACTCAGCACAGCTCTGTCCAATCTGGAGGACACGGACAACACCACCTACTTGAACCCCATTCGCAAGAACGACACTGTAAGTAATCAACTGCACCCGTCACAATGTAAAGAACCCATTTTCAAATAGTTTAAGATGGAGTTTAAAGTGGGGTGGGGTCCATCCTTATTCTATTTTAAAAGGAAATATGTGTAAGCAAAAGCCAATCTTCCAGTTACCAAAGTGAGAAGCTAAAGTGTTGTGAGCATTGTGTGGATGAGTAGGAGTAAATTTGGTAATGCATTGTACGTATATTCATTTGTAGAAGAACATAGGGCGATAAATATATATCAAAATTCACATGTATGTGGAAAGGACTATTTGTTTTGCCAGATCTCACAAGGGTGTGACAATACCTTAAGGAGTCCGAACTTTCTTCTGAAAAATTTGAAAAATATTGTGTTTGTGTCAGAAGATTTGGATTGTGTAAAATGGTTTTCCTAAGAAATTTAAGAGAATCAGTCGGATTCTGTGCTTGCAGATTCTTCAGTGGTCTGTGTTGTTAGCTAACAAACTCAATTATAAGTCTTCTATAAGTTGTATTCTCATGTTTGCTTCAGTAGCCCAGAATGGAAAAATAACTTTTTCATTCTGGCTAGCTGCAATCTGCCACTATCCTATTAAATGTCACTAAATTCTACAGACTATTCCTCAGTCTTGCTGGCTGTACTGTATTTACAATGTCTGCATTATATTCACTGCCTTAGCCTCGAGTTATAGCGTTTTAGACAAAGTACAGTAGAAACATTTGGGCTGGTTACAGCCTGATAAAAAGTGAGGAGAGCAATATACATTTAACTACAACTTTTCCTTAAAAGACTGAGAATTTGTTCAAAAGTTTGATACAGTATTTGTTTAGACTATTGCAGTAAAAGTAAAAGACAATCACAGATGGTGCTATTTGGTCTTTCCTGAATATCAGAATATATCCAAAAGAGAAAAAGTGATGCAGCTTAGCACACTCAACATGGCATCATCTCCTTTTCTTCTACTCTGCCTCAGGATGCTCAGCAGATCCCCACCTACTTTGTCTTCACCACCATTGCTGGCCTCACAGGTGTCATCATCACTCTGGCGCTCATCCTCATCATCACCTCCTCCATGGAGGTTATCAGACGCAGCTACTTCGAAGTGTTCTGGTACACGCATCACCTCTTCATCATCTTCTTCGCCGGTCTTGTCTTCCACGGAGCCGGGTAGGACATCTCTCTGCTTTCTTTTTTCTTCTACCGGAACACCATTGTTGTTTTTGCAAGCAGGTTTTACTTGTGTGTCTCCTCTGCAGGCGCATTGTGAGGAGTCAAAACACAACAGATCCCCCACACAACACCACCTTTTGTAAAGACCGTATTAGCGATTGGGGAAAGATTCCTGAGTGTCCCACCCCCCAGTTTGCTGGAGGATTTCCAGCGGTTTGTCTTGTTTCTGGTTCATTCTTATTTATGCCTGCACCTGCTCACATAACAAGGTCTTCATCAATAAAATAATATGAACTTGTTTCTCATTGCCTTTTTCAGACCTGGTATTGGGTCATCGGGCCAATGATCATTTACCTCTGTGAGCGTCTGGTGCGTTTCATTCGATACATGCAGCAAGTCCAGTACAGGAAGGTAAGTTTGATTTGTGATGCTTCTGCTGCCTGCGGTGTGTTTTGTAGTTAATCTCACTGTGATCTCTCCGTTTTCAGATCGTGATGCGACCATCCAAAGTGCTTGAGCTGCAGCTGGTGAAGAAGGGTTTCAGAATGGAAGTGGGTCAGTATGTCTTCCTCAACTGCCCGACCATCTCACAGCTGGAATGGCACCCGTTCACCATGACCTCTGCCCCCGAAGAGGACTTCTTCAGCGTCCACATCCGCTCGGCCGGGGATTGGACAGATAAACTCATCGACATCATGCAGAAGCTACCGGAGGGAGCACAAGGACCCAAGTGAGTACTTTTAATATCAAATAAAAATCACATTTTCCAGGTAACCCTTTGTGCAAAGGTTTATTTAGCAAGCAAGGAATGTGTTGGAGGCAGCTTGGACCTTTTGATTAAAGATAATGTTTAGTAGTAGGCTTATTGAAATAAATGCCTGGTCAAAAATATTTTCAGCAGGGATTTAATAATTTGATTAAAAGGGTTTGAAATGTTTCTTAGATTACCCATTTGAATTAAGCTGCATATTATAGGTCTCTGCACATGTTTCTTTGATTCAGTCTGTGCAGGACTGAGTAGAAACATGGTGGGAAATCTTCCTGCAAAATGTCACCAACTACAATGTAAACCAGTGTTACAAATACTGACCATTTTGGGATGAATTCCCTTTATAGCAGTGGTTCTCTTCTATGAAACCGAGACAGCTAGCTCAAAAAAAAGAGAAAAAAAAGAAAATACAAGAACAGCCTATGAGATTGTTTTGAGTTCATCTTCATCTAAAACTAAAAGGAAATGATCAGGCTGTATAATGTGTTTAAAAGCTTCAGCACTTCCTTTTGTGCTTTATGTGTTGATCACTTTGTTGTGTATATTTTCATAAATAGCCTCAGAAATGTAGCTTAGGCTATAAAATGACTCATAGTGTGGCACGGCTCCATGGTACATATTTATCTTTACAAAAATAAACTTTGAATATTTTTCTCTAGTTGCTGTTTTCTGAGAATGGAGTTTTAACCTTTAAACATGCACCCAGGAGACTTTCAAAGCCATTAATGGTGTTCATGAAAATCAGTCAATGAATACAGCACTTTATACAAGAGACTTAAGAAAATGAGTCACGAGTAAGTTCATCTAGGCGCATCAGAAATGCATTAAAAGTGTTTTTTTTTGTAAAAAGGAAAACAGATTACATTTGTACAGTAACAGACAGCTGATGTGCAAGTAATGCAGCCCTACTTTGTGTCTGTGTTAGTGAGGCGCTCACTTATTTGGGTGTGGACCCTCTGTTGAAAAGGAATTAACTTGTCGTTTAACTCCATGTTTGTCTGCTGTCAGAAATATAATCTCATGTCCGAGTTTCTCATAATGAATCAAATTCATGAAACCAGGAGGTATTAAAAGCCCTTAGAAGAGCGGGTAAAGTTTGATTTAGTTCCTGTTTTCATGCGGAATAAGTCTCACAAATTTGATGACAGAAGTTATGCGCCAAATTTTAACACAGTCATAAATGGATCTAAGAAAGTTGACGATGTCAGTTTATACATTTTAGATGGCTAGAAAATGACAGAGTGAAAACATTTTTTTTTTTTTTTTGAGGGGTTAAAAACTGTTGTTTTAACACCGTTTGGTTTGGGATCTTATTCCGGCCATTCATTGGGTTTTAGAAAGTTTTAATCAGCTCTCCCACTTTTAAAGTAAAAGATCCTCTTTTTGACTCTTTATAAAAACATATCGGCCTCAGGTTCTTGACAAGTTTATGTTTTCTTTGTCACTCAGATTTAATTTATCTGGATGACTGAATTAATTTCTTGTCTGTCTTCAGAATGGGTGTAGATGGACCTTTTGGCACAGCCAGCGAGGACGTGTTTGACTACGAGGTCAGCATGCTGGTCGGTGCTGGCATTGGTGTCACTCCCTTCGCCTCCATCCTCAAGTCCATCTGGTATAAGTTCAAAGACTCAGACCCCAAACTGCGCACCAGAAAGGTGAAATCTCACATTTATTGTTCGTGACATTTAAACCTGAACATCTATTTCATAATTCTTGGCACACTGCAGTAGCTGATTTATGTAAGACGACCTGAAGTTTCAATAAAGACTATTGTGTGCTGTAACAATAGGCTCATGTAGGAGGGTGAATCATTAGCAGCTTGGCCAGCTCTTTGGTGAGAGGATCATTGTTCAAGACAATTGCATCTGCTTCCTGGTTTCAGATCTACTTCTATTGGCTCTGCCGAGAAACACATGCCTTTGAGTGGTTTGCCGACCTCCTACAGGTGCAAGAGAAAGAGATGGAGGAGAGGGGGATGGGGGATTTCCTCACTTACAAACTCTTTCTGACTGGATGGGATCAAAGCCATGTAAGAGTGTGAATCAGCCTTCCAAAGGTCGGAAAAACAATGAGGTCATTTCTGGTTCGACTCACCTGTGTTATCTCTGTTTTCCCGCATATATGTTAACAGGCTAATCACGTGATGGTTCACTTTGATGAAGACACAGATGTGGTCACAGGACTCAAACAGAAAACTCACTATGGCCGACCCAACTGGGACAAGGAGTTTGAGCAAGTCCGCAAAGAGAACCCCACGTAAGATCATGTTTTCTTTTTAGAAAAATCCCAAAACAAGCAATCATTTAAGAAGCAAAAGAGCTGGATTCAACTGTTACAGGCTCATCAGGAAAAATCAACTTCAAGGATACATCCTGGAAAAAGTACAGATTTGGTAGAAAAAGGTCAATTACTGGCATTTTGTTAAAGATCAAACAAGTCTTGTCAGTCAGCTACATTTATCTGACCTTAAATTACTGAGTTACATACAAAACATCTATTTTTACTAAATATGATAAATGAAGTGGAACCCCCCCCACACACACACACACACATTTCAGTAGTCTTAAATCAATAAGTAATCCTTTTTATTGCTTATCCGTTTAAAAAAAATAATCCCGATGACTTCATATTAGATTTATAAGTATTTCCATTTTTTCTTTGGTCCTAATCTCCTTTCTTGAGTGCAGTTTTGGTTACATCTTCATTATGGATTCAACTAGTTTTTCCTTCGGTTTTTCCATAGTTGTAAAAGATTAAAGTGGAAAATATTTCAGCACTTAATTACTTTAAGCTCGAAGCCTCCAAAATCCAACTTTTTTTTGTGTCTGTTCCAGGTCTGTGGTGGGAACTTTCTTATGCGGCCCTGTAGCTCTCGCAAAAGTCTTGGATAAGAAGTGCGCCAAGTTTTCAGACGTGGATCCTCGTAAGACCAAATTCTACTTCAACAAGGAAAATTTCTGAGCAATATCAAAACAAAACAAAAAAGCAGGTCAACAATAGTAGGGTGTTTTACCAGTGGAGATTATCTGAAGATATCTGACGGCAGTAAAGCTGCGTGACAACCTGTGTAACAAGACAGGTGTGTTTTACACTTTAGTCTACACTGCACCCACTCTGATAAAGAAACGTTATGTCTTTCTCTCTTTTTTTTTTTTAAAATCAGTATAAATCAGGGTTTGAGTTTTTGTCCCCATGTTACCATAAATCATTGTGGCTTATGCGCCATTATGATTGTATTTTTATTTTAAGGTTCAATACTGGTGACGTCTATGTGCTTTTACTGTTAAGAGACAAGGTGTGTTACACATGAGGTGTTGACACATCACATGGAAGATGACATTTGTGTACTTGTTTTGAGAAAAAAAAAAACAAGTGGATGCTTATCGAAGGAATAAGTTACCCTGATTTAATGTTTTAAAATACTTATTTTAAATAAAATCAACTGTCCAAAGGCTGGAAAGTCATCACATTATCTTTGTATATTTTTAAAGGGAAAAATAAAAGGACAAATCACTTACGGAAAAACTTTAGTTTTCTTTCAAGTGACTAATTGTTTTGGCTCTCCGACATTATTTTAGCTTTTTCTTATATTTTTCATTGAATTCAGGATTTTTTTCCTTTAGAAATGCTGTAAATGTGAATATATTACAGGAAACAAGTGAAGGAAGTCTTGTAAGGTTTACATATTAAGGAAACTGGTTTCTTGGAACCATAAAATGAAATTATTACACTTTACTGTATTTCCTCATCTCTTGTCATTTTCTCCATGTTTCCTTATTAGAATGAAACAATAGAAGGTATGTTAACCAGGAGAGAGTCAGTGAAGCAGCTTGTGGGAGAGCAAAAATCTTTTGTATTGTCTGGTGTCTTTAGAGGCTATTGTTGTTTACAGGTCTAAACTATACTTGAATAAAAAGGAAAAATAAATGAAAGCAGTGTGTTCCTTTGTTTTATTGACAAAAGTTTCCAGAGCTAAAACATGAAAAAGATTAAACCTCATGACATTCGCGCTTGAGCATTTGTCTGTTCAGCATTCACTGGTACCTTCATAAAAGGCTCGCTTACTTTACTCACTTGGATCAACAACAAACTTTCATACAAAACAGGACAAAAATAAATCCAAAAACCTACAATAAATTGAGAAAAGATGAGACGTCTTCAGGCCCATTCAAACAGCTGGAAGGTGGGTCAGGGAGGGGCGGACTGCAGGTCCTGACATGAGGGAAAGCACAATGTGAAGAATAGAAAAGTTGCTTGATGACTACGTAACAATGCTGTGAACAGAAACTCCACCTCTGCCTTCTCTGCATTTCATCACGGTGCACCACTGGCTGTCTTCTGAATCTGCTCTTTGAGTATGAGGATGCTCTGTCGCTGCTCTGGGGGCAACATGGCAATCTGTTCTGGGGTCAGCTGCAGGACTTGCATGATCAAGGCAGCCTAAAATGAGAGACAGAGAGAATGTAATTCAGAAGGTAAAAATGATTCTTCGTCCCCCCCAAAAAGGGAAGAAACTGGTGCATCAAACTGGCCATCTCTCACCAGATGAGAAGGAAAAAAGTTGTTAAACTTCACCTGCTACCTACTGCATCTCAGCTGATAAAACACACCATCAGTAAACCCCTTGTCCGTGACAGATAAATTGAAACCCACCTTCTCCTGGTCCTGGGTGGAGACCTGACTCTGCCCTGGACTGAAGCCTCCTCCTGATGGGGCAACACCAGAAATACCAGGACCCTGCACAAGAAAATACACTGAGCTCCAAATAAAAATAATGAACAGACTATTTGAGCAGTGTGTTCAATGTATAGAAGTATATGCCCTCACCAAATCAATCCAAATTAACACTTTTTGTTTTGTGTGAGAAAAGTTGAAAACCTGGAGATGTTATTGGGGGACAAAACCTACAAAACAATAAAAACCAAAATACTGAAAGACATGAGAAATAGCTATTACCGGTCTTGCAGGTGGAGGAGCGTTTGGACCCATGTTATGAGGGACAGGGACTTGCATCCCCGTTGCCATGGGAACCCTTTGACCCGTCACTGGCCCGCGAGCATCCATCGCCCTTGGGTCACGGCCTGTGGAAAGAATGCAAATCACAGCTCGATAAAGATTGACAGAAGCCTTGGCGTGTTAATGGCATGAAGACAAAAACACCACCATAAAAATATTACATGAAGTCTAAAAGATTTCTATTACAGAATATTAGAACGAGGGTGCTCTCATTTCATAAAAACCTCTGTTATGTCAGATACGATTTTACTGTCACAGTGTCCGTCAGCAGGGGCTGAAACTGATCCAAGACCCGTTACAGATCTCATTGTAAAACGTGCCATGAGCAATGGTGTCTCTTTGGGGGCTTGATCTGAACTCTGCCACCAGATCTAGCAGCAGTCAGCAAAGAAGTTTTGCCACCAATTTATTTATCTTGGCAAGTAGAGGGATAATTCAACCGGAAGCCAGAGGGTTGGAGTGTGGAACAGCAACTCTTAACCACAGTTAGCAGTAGCTGGTTTATTCTAAAAGAATATCCTTGATTGATCTCTCTGTGGTGAACTGCTATGTAGAGCTATTCTGAGCTACTGTTCATTATGATTTGTGAGCTGCATTTTATTCAGCAGCTTTTCCTCATACTGGCGTTGTGGTAGGTTTACTGTGGGACACGTTCACATCCATCTACCTGAAAAGATCTGCCTTCTAACAGTATTAAACAGTCATTTACTATTATTTGGGTTGATTAAGTCGTTTGAAAACAGCTGGAAGAAATTGACACATTATGTTTCCACATTAGTTTCCCTCATTTGACACAGTTATCGGTATTTTAAGGGCATCATTTATTCGGTGTAACATGGAGCAGGAGAAATACTCCGGCTGCTCCTCGCTGGACTGCGAGAGGAGGGAGGAGGGAAATTTGCCAGAAGCAGCACAGCCTCATGAGCCATTTCAAGGTTTAAAATGTTTGGTTTCATTCAGTTCAGTGAAGCAAAAACTTTATTTTTTTCAATGTTTTTTTCCCCGACTTAACATTCATGCTTTAAATAAAGACAAAAAAATTTTTTTTAACCTCATTATTGTTCACAATAATAACCAACAATGTATACGTGTAATGATCAAAAGACAAATCAATAAAATGAGCTGCTGAGAGCGGCATTGTGAAATTGGGGTAAATTTTTTATAGTGCACTCAAATTAAAGTGTTAGGCGCACCTGTGCAACCAATGCAAAAAGTTAGTCTGGAGCCCTGTGTAGCCACAGCTATCCTGGTCAGACTGATGGTACACATCTGATACACATTCAGACACCAGTGATGCCTCACTCTTCTGAGCTCGGTTTGGAGGGGGAAGCAGGAAAGTTTATGAGCTGTTTTGGTCAGAGTTTTCAGATAGAGGAAGTAACAGCATGGTTACTAAACCATCACAGAGATGTTGCACTTCAAGAGCTAAAAGACCAGATGGAAAGATGAGGAACAATAACTGGTTTTGTTGGAGCTGAACGCTCCTGCATGGGGTTTGTTTGGCAGGCATGGCAGCCAGTCCAGGTTTGTTAAAGTGAAACAATGTTCTAGGTTGCCATCTTTACCAGGACACAAAGATCTCGTATCTCAACGGGGTTTTTTGGCTCAATAAGGGAAATAAAGTAAAATTGATGAAACTTTTAGGGTAATACATCAGAACCAGCAGTTCCACAACCGAAATACATTAAAGGTTTTTGGTTCTCAGCTACAATCCACTGGTTCCAAGACAAGTCTAGCTTACATGGGCCTCAATGGTGTGACGTTGGCATATCAGAGATTAATTCAACCTGGAAGCACTTCCTGATCTCAAACTATGAATCTTTACTGGAGCAGCTACCTCTGGTTTCCATCGGTGGTCCCCGTGGTTCCATCATCGGGGGCCCTCGTGGGTCAACCATCATGGTTCGTGGTTCAGTCATAGGTGGGCCTCTCATGTCCATCGGAGGCCCTCTCATATCTGGAGGCGGTCCACCTCCCATCTGTGGCATGTGTACAGGTGGGGCTTGGTGAGGTGGTGGAGCTCCCATGTAGGCGCGGCTTAATGCAAACAAACAGAATATTTCTGAAACTAACCTGGTAATTGCAGATTTCTTGTTATGAAGTAGTGGCAGAAGCTAAGAATTCTTCAGGTTTTGATGACAGTCATATCCAATAAATACTTCCCTTTACAGCAGTGGTTCTCAAACTGGGGATACCAACCCCCATGGGAGTCCCAAGATCATTTTAAGGGGTTGCCAGATCATTGTAAAAAAACAAAAAACAACCCCCCCTGCAAAAACCAACCTGTTATCTTGGGTTCTGTGGCTCAAAAAGTTTGAGAACCACTGCTTTAAAGTAGCTTCAATTGCTCATGGAAGAGTCATCAGTTCAGGACTTCTGTCATAGAGGAGAACGTGTTTCTGACAGGTGAACTTTAATATTGTTCAACAGGTCAAACAGGGTGCCTTTTATGCATTTGTTACTGGTTCATGGAAAAATAAATCCAGAGTCCAAAACAAATAGTTGATCATTTCTCATTTTTCAAGGGAATGATGGAGCAGAAAGGAGCAGCCTCAGTAGGTTTGTTTTGTCTGTGTTCAGTTGCGGAGTAAAAAAAAAAAAAAAAGACTACTTGTGGAGCTGTTATTAGAAGTCCAGCCATTTTACTTTAGAAATATAAACATTAGGTGCTCCATCCCTGGATTCTGGCCTCTGTAGAGTTAAACCAGACTAAGTATCACCACATCATCCAGACTGAAGTGTTGAAGAATATAGGAAGAGTGACTCACAGTGACACTCCTACAAGCCACACCTATTAATGGCACAAAATGATACAGCTAAAGGTCTTACTTGGGGTCTATGACCTCTCCAGTAACAGACAGCAGAGTTCCACCTCTTGGGTCATTGGGACCATCTCCCAGTAGCCCTCTTGGTGGGATACCGCCTGGTCCTGCAAGGAGGACCATGTATTCAGCTGCACAATCAGAGTGAACATTCCCCGACAAGAAAACGTGTTGTAACTAATCTGGCCGAGACCAGACGGCAACTGTGAATGGGCTGAAATTCCAGATTGATACACGCCTTTTAAAAGGTGAGTGTTTACTTAGGTTTAATTCTCAGCAAACAGAATTGTTTTGGAGTCTTATAAAACATATCAGAACAGACAGAGACATCAGGGTGTGAACACAGACACAGAAAAACCTGCATGTAAAACACAGAAACCAGACTTATGAGATGCTATTTGGCCATGAGAGCATCACACACAGGAGGCAGCAGTTTTAAATCATTACGAACTGGGGCCTCTTCTCTGTCGCCATGTCAAATCTCATACTTAGTACTGTCCAAAAGTCTCAAGTCACCTCTCATTTGCTAGGAAAACAGGAAATAAGTGCATCAGTTTTCTTTTTTCTTTCTTTTTTAAAAATGCTCCATAAGACTGGTTGCCACAGACTATTTATGGTGTCTTTTGGCGTCATAATATGGTACCATAAGGCAGCAAAACTGAACTTTGGCATATTTGAGCACTTTTATGCCTCCAGGCTGGAACACAAAAGTTGTGAAGTGTATCTTCTCAGCCTCAGGATGTTGCAGGGTAATGATGGACCCTTGAATGTGCATAATGAACATCAAAACGAATCAGAAGAACAAGTTTTTAAGGTCAGAAACTTGTGTAGTGTTGCTGTAAGAATGCTTGTTGATAGCCAGCCTTCTGTAAAGACCATTTCTGATCAGGTTTCAGTGAACACTAGATAGATCAACTGAAGGGCCAAACACATTCTTGTGTTCTGGGTCAGGTCTTTGTTGGAACTTCTGCAGCCATTTGTCCCCAGCAGGTCCCTGAGGTCATGTGATTAGTGTTTGCTGGTCATTCAGAAAACAGTTAAGAACTAAAGGCGACAAAGCCTTTGCCATAGCCGCTCCTCCTCTCTGGAACTCCCTCCACCTGAGCCTCAGATCCATGGACTTGATCTTTTTTAAAAAAGCAGCTAAAAGCCCATCTTTTTAAACTTGCTTTTCTTTTCTTTTTTTAAGCTTTTGTTGTTGGTTTTTTAGTTTTTTATTGTCTCTCGTATCTCTTTACACTTTGTGATTTTTATCTAGATAGATGCTATATAAATGAAATTGTAATTCCTTTTACTAAACAAAAAGGAAGCTTACTGTGAGAATGTTTACGTACAAGGGCTGAACAAAAATTAGGGGAAGAAAAGCAGCCAATGTCTAAAGAAAAGCTTCAAAAGACCTTCAGAAAGGCTTGAGAATTAGTGCTGAAGACTCATCTTCAAAAGTAAAATTTTGGTTCCTTGGACTCAGAATGGAAAGAAATGATGGGTGGCTCAAGACTTTTACACAGTACTTCATCTTTAACCTTTCAACATCCCAACTTTTGACGGAATGCCTTCATATTTGTTTCTACTCCATCTAAGAAGTGGGAGTTGTGGATAAGTCCACAACATGGGAACATGGTCAAATATAATTTAAGAATGATATCTTATCTACATGCTAAACAAAAAGATTTGTTTGATTTTGTCAGGAGTAGAAACTAGATATCTATAAGCACAAACAATTATGGAGGAGAACCTCCACTCCCCCAGGCTTGCTGACCCAAATTTTCCACAGTGCCATGGGAACAGCACCACAGCTAAAAACAGAACATGTGGCTTCAACATCCAGGATGTCAGCTAATGTTAAGCATAAGATCTCCTATGGTCAAGTCCAGTCTGGAGAGATTGCATCGTATCCCAACTTTGCAGAGAGGCACAAGTTACACTGCAAACTAACTGGAGCATTTTAATACCCTTCGACTCGGGCCCTATATGAAGATAGTTCCATATGCAGAATAACAATGACAATTGGTATCCTTTAATAAAGTCTTAACCCTGAATCCAAATTTCAATGAGAGCAATCTGCAGGAAAAAATGCTAACGGATCCACTTTTATCAAGCTTCATGACCTACATGGAGAGAAGCTTAAGCCTTATTCTACTAACCAGACACTGACAGGCTTTTTTAGAAAGTTGTCTTAATGATACCTGTACGTGCATAGCAGGTCAGAAACCGGCTGGTGTGTTAAGCTGGTGAAACATTGTCCTTGTGGGATGACTTCAGGTGCATTTGTGACAAATCCTTGCATTTAATGCATTTAATCGTTCGGAAGCCTTTTTGAACAGCAATCCATTACCTTTTTTTGTTGACATTCTTTCAGATTCAGATTGTAACTAACAAAATAATTATGAGAAGAATCCTCTGGTTTCTGGACTGTAGCTTTAAACATGCAACATAATCCACATGGCATTGTGCTAAAGGTACTATATCCAACTGGCATCATGATATTCACATATACAGGCTGAGTAAAAACTAAGGGCAGAACAAATGACAGTAAACGGTGCAAACATTCAGTCTAAAGCAGTGGAAGAAGTGACACTTAATCCAGGGTGTGTTGTACATTTGGACAGTACCCACTCCTCAACAGTGCAATGAGCTGACTGGAGAACTGGACTGAGGGGAATACAGTGATACCTTGAGGCCGCTCGATAGCAGCTTGACCAGACGATCCTGTGGGAGAATGCTGAAGGTTCCCTGAGCCAGCGTTAAAGTGAAAGAACAAGAGACACAAGACTCAAGAAAGCAAAGCAGCATTGTGGCGCTAATGAAGTCACTGGATGCAAAAACAAGGACACACAGAGCTTTGGGGAATTAGAAATAATACTAAAACCCAAAAAACATGCTATCTAACATTTTAGGACAATGTAAAGACTAAAAATATAATCTTGACATAAGACCTTAAACAGTCAACGTGACATTCCTCATGCATGGTCTCTGCTAACTACATGGTTCTGGTGACATCTAGTGATCCCTATCAGCATGGCACATGGAAAGGGTTCAAAAAGTATTCAGACTTCTTCATATTTCAAACACTTTACTGTTGTATAGATGTAATTGTATGCTTTGAGTTATTAAAAAGAAAAAAAGCATGGGGGTGTGCTGATTCGTATTGCAGCCTTGGCTGGGGAGAGGTTCGAACGGCGGCCTGTCTGTTTGGAGTTTGCATGTTCTCCCCATGTATGTGTGGGTATTCTCCCAGTACTCTGGCTTGTTCCTACAGTTCAAAGACATGCATGCTAGGCTAATTGGTGACACTAAATTCTGTGTGCATGACTGGTTGTTTTTTGTCTCTCTGTATTGGCACCTGTCCAGGGTGTACCCTGCCTCTTGCCTGCTAATTGCTGGGATAGGCTCCAGCTTCCCCACAACCCTAAATTGGAATAAGCGGTATAGAAAATGAATGAATGAGTAGTTAGAAATGCATTTAAACTACAGTAGGAATAAAGAAAGGGAGTCTGTACTTTAATTTACAGGTCTCCCTAAAAAGTCCATCAGACAGCTGCAGTTAGTCCAAAATGTTGCTGCTCGAGTCCTAACTAAGACCAGGAGGGTGGATAATATAACAGCAGTCCTCAGATCTTTATACTGGCTTCCTGTTTGTCAAAGAACTGACTTCAAAAATCCTGCTGTTAGTTTACAAAGCACTGAATGGTTTAGGGCCAAAATACATTCAGGAACTTCTGGTTTGTTATGAACCAACCAGATCCCTCAGGTCATCAGGGTCAAGTCTACTTTCTTTCCCATAGTCAGAACTAAACACAGTGAGGCAGCATTTTGCAGCCTTTTATGATAACAAGTGATATATCCTATTTTCTCTGAAGGTTTCTTTTGTTTTTTATCATATTGTTATTCAATTTTTGTTTTAATACTTCTTAATGCTTTTTCTTCACCCCGCTGTAATGTTTCCAATGTGTTAACCATTATGTAAAGCACCTTGAATTGTCCTGTACATTAAATGTGCTATACAAATAAATCTGCGTTGCCTAATTTAACACAAAATAACTCTGTTAAATTTCAAAATTCTTATTTAGACTTAAATGTCCAGGCTTACCGATAGACTTTTTGTTCAATTTCACATATATTGAAGCTGCATCTTTCCAGTACAATTCGAAACTTGAGGAAAATATCTGATCTTAGATGTCTGCAAAGAGTTTGTCAAACATCTTAGGAGAGATTTTTATCTTTACAAATGCTGTGTGAACTGTGGGATCTTTAGCCACATTCATATTGCAGAAAATCAGATGCGTTTCACAAATCTGTCCACATTGTTCATCATCAAACCATTTGTATAGCCTGCTACGAAAACATGCATTATAAATGGTAGGCTCCTACAAGAGTTTCTCATAGACAAACTTTTCTATAAAACTTGAAAAAAAAAAAAAAACGTATATTTGCGTCATTGAATGTATTGCATCTTTCCACAATCTGACGTCCTTCATGGTGCCGTAAAAGATCATGTTCAGGACTGCTTTCAATCTGGGTTTTAAATCTTATATTTGTCACAGAGGACACATCGAAATAGGGTTCAAACGGCTGGAGTGCCCACACTAAATCCATCTCGTCTTTCAAGATGCTTTCCAGATGCGATTAGAATTCAGTAAATCTGATCATTACCTTAAAGACACCAGTAAGCCTTATAAACTACAACTAGTCACTAAATTTGCCACCGATGGAGCCAAGAATCACCGCAACAAGTGAAATTCATCTGCAATTTGAGGTGAAATAGCAAAGCATCATTTTAGCTTCATGAGAAATTATAAACTTGCAACATTTAAAAATTTTTCTGCAAACATGCATTTTTCTTATTAAAAGTTTAGATAAATTTTTGACATGGGCAATTTCATCCTTTTAAAAAAAGAGGGGTCTGAATACTTTCTGAATCCACTTAAAAGTGCAACTTGCAGGTTAAATATTCCGCAATAAGCTGTTTTAAACAGTTTTTAACATGTTTGAGGAACAATGTGGCATAAATAAAAGGTTTTAAAAATGTTTTATAAAATAAATTACACCAAATGTAGTTCGTCTGAATTTACTGCTTCTAAAAAACATCGCTCTTTGTACCACGTCACGTCGCAGCAGGTAAACACCGAGGAGCCAGTAGCTAACTGCATCAGTTTATCGCGGACGTCGGCTAGTTTTATCAGAGGTTTTGTCACGGTGATCACTTGTTTTCGTGCAGGATGTAAAAACTCAAATCTCTCTGGACATCGTATCCACATGTTCCTAAATAGGAAAAGTCCAACTTTTCGCTTATGGGGGAGATTTGTCCAGGGTAAGCGCCAGGACTTTACTGCAAAGTCCCACTCTGTCATCTGCAGTGTCTACTTTTTGAAAAAGACTGTGTGGCAAGTGGCTTAACAGCTTTTTCTTACGGGATAACGAAGTATGCAGAGAGTAGTTTAAAGACGGACGCAGTGCCTGTTCATGTGACGGTCATGCGTTACACGGAAGCTGCAGACAGCCCATCAAACTGTGAAGCAAACAGGATAAGTTTGTTTTTTTTAGCGACGATTTGATTATGTACATGCAAATGTGTAGATGGTAAAAAAAAAAAGAAAAAAAAAAGTTTCCTGACGTTCTGGATCGGATAATGTGGAAGCATTCTGTGTTCTAAAACATGTGGGACCTTATCTTTAAGAAGTGCAATGAAACCCAAACAGGAAACAGCTGACTGTTCACACGTTTGAACGGAGACTTAGCGGGGCTACGTTTTGTTGCTACATTATCTGATGATGAGATTTTACATCGGACGCTCTCGTCTGTGGACTTTTCTGATAAACAACCGTTCATGCTACAGCGCATTTCTCTCATTCACCTGTCAAAAACAAGTTGATCTGAACCGGTTGCGTCCGTGTTGCTATGGTGACGCCGGTAACGGAGTGATATAACAGTGATATAACTTAACTAACTACGTGTGCATATGTACGGAAATAATGCACGCCAGTTGGCATTAGAATTCTCCCTGATCATGGTACAAATAGTGTTACATCTCAGTCCGTCGCGTCATGCTGCGGCTTTGGAGCTCAAGTCACTGGAAGCCCCGGTGCTGCAGAAGCAGAAGTGAATTATCTGTTTTGGCTTCAACTTTAAAATAATCGATTTAACCTCATAATAAATCTTGTTTGTCGTAACCGTATGAATAGTGTTTCTCTTCATAAACCCTGCTAGACCTTCCTCTGCAGACACGCCTTTCATCTCATCCACAGTGTCGGGAATCTAGAAGTAGAACTGAGCAAAACACCCTGCAGTCAGAAAGACCTGTGGCCGAAATATGTATACATTTATATTCTTTACATAAATATTAAAGCTTGTTTAAATTAATGTAGTTTTAGGAAAGGTCAGGGAGCAGCAGGCTGCATGATTTCATATGGAGTAGGCTTCCGTGTTCGTGGGACTGAGGAGTTAATATCAAACTATTGTTCCCATCAACAGTCTTCTCTCCTGGATGGTGGAGACCCTGTTGGTAGTTTCAGGTTCAAATCTGTAGGAATCAGGACCTTCAGTTCTGGAAATAATTATATTTTCCTCCTCCTTTCTCTCATGTCCATGCTGTTCAGGTGCGTTAGCCATGTCTGTTTACATCGCGGAGTACCTGTTGCTACGTCACTTCCGCCAAAACGCGTTTTTAACAGGCGTTTTGCTGTTTTCAATAGTGAAATACTAATTTCTTTATTTTTCATTACACGGTCATCAACAAACACAAGATAGATATTATCTATAAAAAATGCTTCATGCAAATCATCAATCATGCTTCGAACCTGCAAGTTGCTCTTTAAGAGAACATCTAAAAAATTTTGGGGATGACCACTACATGCATATATGCAGTACGCATTTGAAATAATACACTGGAAAACAACCAAAAACTGCACAATAGTATGCAAATCATTGTGCTACATTTTTTGATTAAATATTTAAGACAACATATCATGTGATGCCTACCTGGAGGTCCGACAGGTCCTTGTCCAGGTCCTGGTCCTGGTCCTGGTACTGAACCAGGCACAACACCCAAGTTGGGCGGCTGCATCATCTGAGGTGCTCCATTGACATGCATGCCAGGCTGATCAGACGACACAGTGATCGTTAGGATTGTAAAACACAAAATAAAAATCACCTTAACATCAAACTTTCTGTCCTCCTTTGGGATACTAACATAATGTAATATAATGACTGGAGACAAGAATAATAAAGACAAGATATAACTTGTATTGGATAAATCGGGGAGTTCCTTTTTATCCTTATAATGAATATGAACTGAATCAGAGGATGAATGTAAAACCTTCAGCCCCACGGTGAGGAGATTTGATCTGCAGTGGGGGGGGCATTTAGATAAAATGATTTAGGTATGTAAGTATGTAAGTTCTGAAACCAATTAGGCTACATATCTGCTTTAAAATAAACATGATTACTAATTGAATTACAATCATTTCGATTAGATAAAGAACATATGCGTGTCGCTGTGTCGCCAGAAATATGTGTACTTCTACCCCTACAGCCTGTGTGTAAGCTAACCATGGTCAGAGTTGTTCTTATTGGTTCTACTAACACTTGGGATTTTCACATACCCAACGGTAAGTACATTTCAGGACTGGACTACTGTATGTATGAAAAGACATCTATTTGATTTTCTTAAGGTACATTCAGTATGTTTACATGTACAGTGGAGTCTAGTTCAGGGAATACATGCAGGACTGTTTCAATCCCAGACAAACTATCATCACATTATCTGGTGTGTGTTAGTTCAGCTTTGGGAGCCTTGATTTAGTATATTTTAGTGAATCAACATTTTCAACTGCATTTCAAAAGTCTGTTTTTGGCAGAATTAACTAAATTAATTTATTTCAAGTGTCATTCAAACATTAATATCTATTATTCATATTTAACAATAATATTTAAGAATATAAAACTGTTGTACTTACAACAGGCTGCGGCTGAGACACCGGCACGCTGGGCTGTGCGGGAGGAGGATTGCCTGGCGGTGCTCCTCCACTCGGCCCACTGGGAATCAAAGGCTGGACTGTAGTTTGACGGTGAAGCATTTTCTGTTCACGGTATTAAAATAAGAAAACAGCAATTAAAAGCAAAACATTTTAGCACAATATTTCATTTACGTCCATTGACAAATATTTTGCTCAAAACCATCTTATTGTTTTTACTGTGCACCAGATAAATTTGAAGATTTCACTAATCTCTCCTTTTCTTACCAAAGCTATCTCAGGGTCAACAATCCGCATGACCACCTGAGCCTGCAGCAGAGCGTAGGCCAGCTGAGGGTTCTGCAGCAGCATGTTCCTCGCCTCTTGAGGACTGTTTTGAACACACAGCTGGAGAGGAAAAAGATAATGTTCACAAATCAGAATCTTTAGGACAGAAGTGAGAAAGCGGGAAAAATAAAATATTCTATCCCTGACAAACTAATAGTGTTTTACATTCAAGAAAAAGGAAATGTAGGATTTGTAGATGTAGGATAATGAAAAACATCTGCATTCAGTTTTCAGACAGAGATGGATTTACAATTGGGAGGACTCAGCAGCAAAACCCACTAAGCATTAGTAAGGATGGTTCTTGGATTGTAAATGCACCTCTTACTAACCCTCATGCAGAATAAACTGTAACGGTAAAAGCAGATATCTCTGAATGTGATAAGTTAATCATTGTAAACTGTTTGCTAGAAAAATATTTGATGACCTGCTTTTACAGATGCAATAAAGCAGCCCACCTTCATTTGTTTCATCAGTTCAAACATCTGCTCAGGTGGAAGACTGGCCACTGCTCTGCTGATGGACTCTGGGGCTTCCTCGGGCTGAACATTATCTCCATAAGGAGACTCAATAATGGGGGCTCCCGTTCCCAAACCTGTGCAGGACAAATAAATATGTTGTTCTGCACTGACACTTCTCAGTCAAATATATAAATCCATTAAAAAACAAACAAATTAACAATTTTAAAAAAACCAACAACATCATTATAAATTGAGAAAACCCTAGGAATAAAAACTTACTTTTGAGCTCTTCCTTGTTTTTCTCACTGGCAGCATTGTCAACTCTGAGGGCCCGACCACTGAACTCTCTCCCGTTCAGGTTCCGCATGGCACTGAGGGCTGTCTCTTGGTCTTGATATTCACAGAATCCATATCCTTTTGGCTTCCCCGTCTCCCTATCATACACTAACCTGAGAAAAAAAAAGGTGCACATGTGACCATAATAACAACATGATGCAAACTGAGTAAAGCGAACGCGAAAACCAAACTCCTTCACTTACCTAAAGCTAACAACAAGTCCGACCTCAGAGAAAATGTCTTTTAGCTGTTCCTCTGTGGCTTCATACGGAATGTTTCCCACTTAAATGAGTATTCCACGTAAATAAAGAAGATTAGAACACACAAATAAAAACACATTTCATTCAGCCTTTTGGCTCGTTTTTCGGAAAACTTGAATGTTAAGTTTTGTTGCGTCGTTCCTTAGCTAACAGCAACACTAGCAGGACATGCTCCGAAGCTTTCACTGATATGCTGTTATTCTACGTAACATACATCTAGCGATTGAAACAACCCTTTCTTGGCAAGTAGTAAAAACAAACTTACCAAACACTGATCGCAATGACCGATCTACGGCTGGGTCTCTATTTGCGGCGGCAGCTGCAGCAGCGGCAGCCGCGGCAGCAGCAGCTACGTTCGCCATTTTGGGGACTGAAATAAATGTAACACCAGGATATTAGTGGGACACAACATCCGTTCTGGAAAGAAAGGGACACTTTCAAATACCAATAGAGCGACTCCCTCCTAACGTCTTGACAAATGACACAGTGCGCATTTTATTTATATTATAATTAACAAGCAATGAACAGCCTTTGCAGAAAAGTGAGGAGTGTTGCAGAGAAACGGTCACCGCAGTGTGATAGAAAACAGGTGGCGCTGTTGCTACGGTGTTATCGTCCGTTGTTTCCCTACTGTCTTTTCATGGCAAAATATGGAAGGTTACAAAGTCTTTAGTCCGCTTATAAAGGTAAGTGAAGTAACAGACTCCCAGAGATCACGTTTTTCTACAACAGAAGATTTGGTGAGTAATTATGAAGCATGTCCATTTTAAAATAGCACATTAGCTAATGATCCTAAAACTCATGCTTTAGTGATATTATCCGGAGCTGTTGTTAGTTTACCATTAACACCTGTAGAGTGCGATATATTATGACAAGACACACTTAAAACAGGTTTATTAATTCACCACAGTTAACACTTTTACCCACTGTTGCTGTAAAAACTTGTTGTGACATTTAAATATGAGTCAGTCGACCTGGATTATCACACACCTCCACCAATGAGTAATTGTAATATGCAGGTCATTGTAATTATAGTATTTGAATTAAACTATACAAAGATAGGGGAAACAAGTGAAAATGGTCTTTAATTAAAAAAAAACTATTCCCATAAATCTTTCTAATAGTCAAGGTAGGTGCGACCCACAGACAGGCCAAGAAGGTCCTCCCTATCTCTGACATTTGGTTTCCCTTAGGGAAATAATTAAACAAAAAGTCTAATGTTAATTACTGTAAATGTTATGTATATATTGCTCGTTCACAGCAAAATGAATAAACAGGTAAATAAACCTCTAGGGAATCTGGAGAAACTCAATAATTATTTGTCAAGCACTTGGCAACGGGGGGGGGGGGGCGACGACATCGACAGGTATTTAACAGGTAGCAATATTCTTCTTCAGACGGGAAAGGTTGCAATCATTTTTTGACTGAGGACACCAAGAGAGACAACAGTGGATACTGGGCAGGTCAGAATGTAGAAGTGGTACAGACTTATTGAAAGGTGCAGGAAGAGAAAAAGCACAAACTACAGAAGTGTTCAAGTTACTGAGATGCAGTAACTTGGCCTAAAAATCTGACTGAGGAGAGTAGAGGGAAGGTCCTCAGAGCACCATGAGAAGTAGTACCTCAGCAGCCCGAGCTCAACTGAGGGTAGCTATTCTTGACTTTATCAAAAAGTAAAGTTTCCAAACTAATCTTAATAGTAGAGGGTGTGCACTCTAAATATATACCTGGGAATGTGACAATTACATTGAGAGGCAATTGAACTGTGCCCACACAAATATCTAATAATAGTTTGTGTTGTCATGAGTTATAAAGCTGATTTGGTGTTTTTATTACATTTCCAAGCTATGTGTCATGTTTATCTGAGATTTTGTGATTGATCATGGTTTGTTCTGATCAAACAAAACTGCTTGGTTGAGTTTGTGTGCAGCATTTTCTTCATTTCTGCCAGTGTATGAATATAGATACATATTTATCATAAAAAAATATCAGGTAGATGTTGAAAGGGAGTTGTTATGAACATCTATAATCCTAACTTCAAATAATCGTTTACTACTTTGCTGTTTAGGTGATTATTTGTCTCAGTCTGAAAATTGATATTTACTTTAAATTGGTGGATGTGAATGCCTTTGGCGGTGAAATGAGCATGTCATAGGCAGTAGGTACTTGAATGCATGGGTTATGTTTGCTGATTTAATATATTTTAAGGGTTTACTATTTATGTATGTATGTGTGTATGTATGTTTTGTTGTCATCTTCTAATAATCTCCTCTTTAGGTTTGTCTTTTTAAAAGAAACTCCCTTAGCTATCATGAACACCTGATGTTTAAGGTTCACATCCAGTGTTAATATAAACCAAAGAAACAGCTGGTAAATGTGGTGAGCATAGCAGTGAACACCTGTTCAATGGGATTAGGCAAATGATCAGGGCTGCTACTAACCAGTTTTGATTATCTGCAGATTACTTCTGAAATAATCAAGTTACATTTTGATCTGTAACATATAATAAATGCTTGTTATAATTTATCAACAGCTGACAAAGTTGCATCCACATGACTTCCTTTGTTTGACCAGCTGTCAACAACCCAGACACTAACAATGCAAATACAGAGAGAGGCATTAAATTCTTGTGTTTGAGAAGCCAAAGTGATTCAATCTGTTATTTTCTAGAAGAAGTGCATATTTAACTGTTTCAGATCTTATACCCAAACTTTTTCATTATGTTAATCATTTTCCTGTATCCTTACTTTTTTTTTCCTTTGTTAAACTACTCTTTCTTGTGTTGTTGTTTAAAATAATCAAATTATTAACTATTATAACTATTATAATCTTACTACTAGAAGCACTCATAGAGTGCAGACCTCTCACAAACCATAGGGTCAGTCACCTGAGAAAACCCCCAAAAGGCCCAACAGCGCATCCATCCATCTTCTACCGCTTATCCGGGATCGGTAGATTGATTCTGGCTATTATCTGTTCAGATAACATTATCATGTTAGAAGTAGGGCTGTCCCAAACGATTATTTTCAGAATCGATTAATCTGTCGATTATTTTTTCGATTAAAGCTGCACGAGTCAAAGTGGTCTCAAAACTTTTGATATTTCTATCATTACCAAATCGACACGTAGAACCGCT
>JBBBVU010000007.1:16686422-16708319 GCA_037177055.1 Atherinosoma microstoma | reverse complement strand
ATATATGTATAAACAAACAATGAAAAGTTTTAACTGCAACATTTAATATATTATTTTTGTACTATATTAAGATAAACCTGGAGTTTCTATGATTTACAATCCATGGCATTGTTTTTTTATGTAGACTTTACACTGCAAAATGTAAGCCCACTGGAGTCCAATGTCTGAAACCTGTGATGTGGAAATGTAAAGAATCCAGTGAATGTACACTAAGAAATTTAATTGTATTGTAGTGCGAGTTACTTGGCTCAAAACATTTTTTTTAAATCACTGACATGAAAGAGGTTGGATCTTTTTGTGAGCAAACATATCAGATACTAAGAGTACTTTTTATGCCAGGAATGGACTTTTAATCTTTTACATCAGAAGAGCTCAGCCTTAAGAAAATTTAACCTTTGATTTTTCCTATTTCACTTTTTTTTATTTTTTTATTTATGTTGTAGCATTTTGGATGAAACAAAGTTTACAATCACCCATCAAGTCAATGACTGTTACATAAAATATTCTTACTTTCTCTCACTAAGATTCAAATATAATCTTCTTAATTAAAAAAAAAGAGCACATATCTTTGTCTTAATTTTTCTCTTCCTGTGTATTCTGCAGCATATCAGTGTAGAGAACTGTTCAGAGAGAACTGTCCTGACTGGCTCAGCTACCATCTGAGGCATGTTGTGCTAAAGAAACACCTATGCAGGTAAATGTTTTTTCTGTTTGCCTACTTGATTAGAAAATAATTCAGACTTCTTAGCAAATTAACACTGGCCTAATGAACTTTTCTTATTACTCAGGTGGATTCTACACTAATGAATGTAGGGGATGGAGGCACGGTGAGCAGAGAGATCAGTGCTCCAAATAAAGCATCGTGTAGTATGGTGGGAAATCCCCCCCAAACGCTTCCTCCTGAGTTTAGAGGAGATGTAAACCTCAGTCAACAAAACAAGACCACTCCAACAAGAGACTGTAAGACAGTAAAAGCATGCCTGGACACTAGCAATTGCAACCACAGCCCCGAACTTTCTCCGCCTCAACAGCCTAATAATGCACCAATGTCCAGCTCAGTCCTCACCAGCTCAGAGAAGAGAACAGACAAAAGGACAGAAGCCCCTAAAGTCAGAGCCGATAGTGCTGGGGTCTTCCCCACTCCTCAGTGGCCAAGCAGTGTAAAAGCCAACCGGGAAGACTCTCTCAACCCTTGTCACAGCAATGTGACATCCAGTAAGAAATCACATCCGCAAACACAATCCTTGCAAAGTGTTCCTCCAGGGTTTCAATGCTCTGCCATGTTTAAACCAGCCCAGCCTGTTGCCTTTCTTCCCACTAATTTTTCTTCTCCACTTTGCAAAATTACTCTTCCACCAGCATTAGGTCAGATTGCTGCTTTGAGAGAAGCAACAGCCAGTCAATTTTCAAAAGAAATCCAGCCTCAAAGCTCAGGTGTTGGAGGGACACCTCTCATGCGGACCTATCCCTGCTCGTTGTCTGTGGGCCGGACTTCGGACAAAAAGGCAGGTGGATCAATGTTAAAGCTGAAATCTAACCACTCATCAAATAAGAATGCCAAATCTCTAGGGGAACATAAATCTTTAGCCTCTGTGGTAGCCTCACCAGCTATCGCGCTACCGTTGCAGCACCCATCATTAACTTCAACAGCACCCACCCACTACACCTTGTCTCCCACTGCTGCTATTTGTTGCGGCTCTGCATTGGCCAGCATCACCTCTCAGAGCAGACTCCTGAACCATGTGGAGAAAGGCAACAGCATGGATAAGACAGCCATGGGTTGTCTTAACACAGCGCCCCCTACTGCTACAGGGGAACACACAGCTAGCTCAATAGAACAAAGAGACGTACCTCTTGATTTGTCTGCAAAATCAAAACGTCCAAAATGCATAACTGACGCTCCAGTTTCTATGATGGAGACTCATGTTAATGAGTCTAATCAGAGAGATTTTCTGAATGCAAAGAGGACTCATTCTACAACTTATAGCTCAGCTGTGCAATACCCAAACTTACCAAATACCCACAGGAACGGATCTCATCAGAAGCAAATAAATAGGACTCAGAATCACCAGGTCCCAGAACCTAAGCTAACGTGGGGTAAGGGATCTTCACAGGACTCAATAAAAACCATCCCAGGCACATATGTAGGTGTGGCTAGCCCCATACTGGCTTCTACCCTAAGAGGCAAAGATGGAAAAGGAACCTTTGCTGATGAATTTCAGAGTTTTGCAAAGCAAGAGTTTATATCTATCGTTGACCAAGGAGAGCATCTGGCCTCTGGGGGAAAGAAGCCATCCTGTCTGATGAAGGCTAACCAACATGCTCACGGTGTCAAGCATGTTAAAAACGCCAGCACAGCCATAACTAAGAACTGTCCCCCTAAAGGAGCCCTGACAACTGCACTGTTAAGTTCTGCCAATGCTCAGAGTCATCAGAAATCTGGATCTGGCAAAACACCGGTGCCATACTGTACTGCTGCTGTCAATCCTGCTTGGCAGCAGCCATCTCATCTTCCACACCAGCCCTCACCTGTCCAGAGAAAAATATCACAGGGATCTCCAAAGACAAAAGGCACTACAGTTACAGAGGGATGTACGTTTCAGACCGCCCATCACAGCCCGTCCAAACCTGACGATGATAAGTGGGAGAGAATGAAGTCTCCTTTGTCCAACCTTGCGTCTATTGTAAAGCAGCAGACTCTTGAAACGACAGCACTGGCAGGTGAGGGCACAACTCAAGTCTCGCCTGGTGCTACAAGAAAAGCAGATGTTCTGAATTCACTCGCTGGGAGCCAAGACACCCAGTCCAAACATACTTCTGCTTTTGAATACACACCATACTGGTCTGTGGACAAATGGCCTGGTGTGCCATCTCAAGGGGAACTGACTCAAGCCATCAAAAGACCTGAGAAGGTGAACGCTGCTGAGCCCCTAGAGAATGATACTGCCATGCACACCAGTCAGGAGGAGCACATGGGACAGCAAGCAAAGCAAGGCTCCTCCAAGCCTCCTGGTCAGTCTCAGCTCTGTGGAAGCAATGCATCAACAAACAGGAACAGGATGGAGAGCAAGCTAGCCCAGGTCTTAGAGGGGGAGATATCAAAGAAAGAAACTGGGACATCCGACAGTCCCCAGAGCGAAAAATTGGAGGGTATGGTTGCGTCCATTCTTAAGGGCCAGTGTGCTGGTGGAGGTGACAAGTTTGAGAAGAAAGCTAATGGAACCAAAGAGGAGTTGCCAACCAAAGCAAAAACTGCTGCCACAAAACAGAAGAAGACCACCCCGAAGAAGGCAGCAAAGGAAAAGTCTCCATCGGACCCATTAAAAAAGGCAGCAAGAAAGAAAAAGCAGGACACAGAAAATACCCCTGTCAAAGTGGCTCAAAATAAAAAGGTAAATTTAGTAAATTACTTTCCCTCTTTCCTGTGATATGTTATGTTGAATTATGGCTGGAAATTTTTAAGATTGCTCATTTCATTATTTTAACTATTTAGGTTGTTATTTAGTTTTCTTTCACCATTTTAATTTATGAGTGATGATTATAATATCCAAGGTTTCATTGTGAGTTCTTTTCTCCATTACCACGCAAGGTTTGTGATCAATATTATCCAATACCATGTGCTCAACCCTCTCCCTTGTGTATTTCAGCAGAAGAAACAATGTGCAAATGTGCTGGAGCAGAATCTGTTGGCAGGGAAGCTTTCCCCACAGTGTAAAGGGGCGATTCCAAAGGACAAGACCAGCCCCAACAAGGCTGAGCAACCAAACCGCAACAAAGCAGGTACAGGCTTTGTCCCTCATAATCCTGTGACATTTACTGCCCTTAAAAGTTCTCCCAGCATGTATAAATTTGTAATATCTGTCAAAAATGTTATGACGCTTTCAGCCGTGTTAAACATGTATGCACAGTTGGATTACTCTGGGTTCACATTTTAGTCTTACGGATAAATACCCTGCTCTAGGCATGACAGAAAATGTCTCACATTTCCTCTGTTTTTTTTAATCTGTTACATTTACACCGGCTTCTATGCCTAGAATATAACTATCAGATGTGATTTAATCAGTTACAGATAGCAGGAGCCGTCCTCAGAGTGAAGAGACTTCAGTGTCTCTCAGTAAATCTGCCGTATCCAACAAGGTGGATGCAACAGAGCCCTCTACCCCGAGACTGAGGAGAGGACGGCGACGAGCTGACGATGCTCGACTTGACCTCTGGGGCTTTGCGACACCTTCTCCACCCCCACCAATGCCTCTTCCTGCTGCTTCTCTCCCACTGTCACCCTCATTGACTCCCACCCAGCCCGCCCGCCGCCCAAGGGGGAGGCCTCGATCGAACACCCTGCCAGAGCGCGTGTTTCAGGGCAAGGCCAAGACGGCCAGTGCAGAGGGTGATGCACCTCCTCATAAGAAACGCCGGCGATGTTCCAGTAAGAAGTATGAGACCGGTGAATATATCACAGAAAGAGACAAGCTGGAAGATGGAGAGCATCTTGAAGTCTCCATGAGACAGGACACTGGAATTCCAACAGGTACACAACTGTTTTTATCTCGCTGTTTCCAAAGAGCTGCAATCACGGCAACAATTATTGTAGTTAAAGAGTGGATCTTTCACATTCAAATAAAGCTGCAGTGCTTAGAATTTCTATTTAATTCTGGGTAGAAATTAGTTGTCGATTGACAGGAAATTTAGATCTGAGTTTCAGTGATTGATGATTTAAGCAATCAGTTCATTGACAGACAGTGAATTGACAACTATGTTTATTATTTCTAGATTATTTAAAATGATTTCTTTTGCAGGAATTCTTTACTAAGGTAATAAGTATATAGATTGATTGTGGCTATAATTTTAAGTTATTTTTAGTAATTATTTTTAGTCTTTTTAAACATGTCAAACATCACGTAGTAAAACTCTGATTTGTAAGGCTGAATCATTCTTTTTTAAGACCTTATTACACATTAATCCTTTTTTTGACAGCTGAACTCATCAGCAGTGACAACATTTGGGCAAGTTTGCTTGTGATGGTATTTATCATTATTTGATATTTTACAGGTTAAGTGATAATTCATTATCTTTTTTAAAAAAAAGATCAATGAATCAGTGCTTGCAACAGCTGAAGTGAATAATTGTGGAAAAATTGTACAATAACTATACTTATATACATATTTTCTCTATTGTTTTCTATTAGATAGATGTAGAACAGCTACAATAATGTTACATTTCGTTATCCTCATAGCATAGTTGCCTAAGTCATATTTTGACTAAATTGTGATATCCGTCTAACTATACTCCTAATATTGCTGATTGACTGACTGTGCATCATTGTCTAAAAAACCTTCAAATAAGACTTAGGCAATTATGCTATGAGGTGATTTACATTTACATACTCTCACTGGCCACTTTATTAGATACACCTTGCTAGTACCAGGTTTTTGCCTTCAGAACTGCCTTAATTTTTCATGGCATACTTTAGGTTTCATAAGGTATTGGACACATTCCACAGAGATTTTGGTCCATATTGACATGATAGCATCACACAGTTGCTGCAGATTTCTCGTCTGCACATCCACAGTGAGACTTTCCCATTCCACCACATCCCAAAAGTGCTCCATTGGATTGAGATCTGGTGCCAGTAGAGGCCACTGGAGTACAGTGAACTCAATATCATGTTCAAGAAACCAGTTAAAGATGATTTGAGCTTTGCAACATGGCACATTATCCTGCTGAAAGTAGCCATCAGAAGATGGGTACACTGGTCATAAAGGAATTGACATAGTCGGCAGCAGTACTCAGGTAGGCTTAGGTCTTTAACCACGCTGATTTGGTATTTAACGGCCCACTGTGTACCAAGAAACCATTACACCATCACCACTAGTCTAAACCGTTGACACAAGGCAGGCTGGATTCATGTTTTCTTGCTTTTTATGCCAAATTCTGATGGTCGCATCTGAAATTGAGACTCATCAGACCAGGCAACATTTTTCCAATCTTCTGTTGTCCAATTCTCATGAGTATGTGAATTGTAGCCTCAGTTTCTTGTTTTTTTAGCTTGACAGGAATGACACCCTGTGTAATCCCATCTGCTTCAAGGTTTGACATGTTGTGCATTCAGAGATGATATTCTGCATACCTTGGTTGTAACCAGTGGTTATTTGAGTTCCTGTTGCCTTTCTATAATCTCCAACCAGTCTGCCCATTCTCCTCTGACCTCTGACATCAATAAGGTATTTTGGTCCAGACAGCTGCTGCTCACTGGATATTTTCCCTTTTTCTAACTATTCTCTGTAAACCCTAGAGATAGTTCTGCTTGAATATCTCAGTAGATCAGCACTTTCTGAAATACTCAGATCAGTCTGTCTGGCACCAGCAACCATGTCACGTTCAAAGTCACTTAAATCCTCTTTCTTCCCATTCTGATGCTCAGTTTGAAGTCGTCTTGATCATGTCTAAATGCATTGAGTTCCTTCCATGTGGTTGGCTGATTAGCTATATGTGTTAATAAGTAGTTAAAAATGTGTACCTAATAAAATGGCAGAGGAGTATATTTAGACAGATTTGGGGATTCAGCTAAAATAGGGTGAGTCACCTGAGAAGAACCCCGAAAGGCCAAACCGCCCACCCAGTACCGCCTATATTTAGAAACTTCTGGATCACGAGATCCAGAATATCAACATGATCCGGATCAAACAATGTCAGATTATAACATATACAATGATGTCATTGTGTAATTTTTTTTTGCCAATGATTCTGGGCATTATCTGTTGAGTTAGAAAATGCAATGGGAAAATGATCCCCAATTTCCCCATAGTAAAGAATCCTTAAAAAAAATTCCTGGATCCAGAAGGTGATCTGGATCACCCCCAAAACCTAACCAGTTGTTCCTTATACCTTTTCTGAGATTTTCTGAAAATGCCATTACTTTTTGAGTTATTCTGCGGACAGATGGACAGACAGACAGAAAAAATGCTGCCAAAAACCTAACTTCTGCACCTTGGTGGAGGTAAGGTCTTTTTAAAGACTTAACTCAACAAATGTCCAGAACATAGTGACGTCCAACTTGTGCTCAGATCCAGTGTAATATTATTTGCGTCCATGGACATACTGCCAGCAACTGAATTTGAATTAGAATACACTACAGTTTAATAGTATTTCAATAATAATCATTACTGATTTTCAAACTTGAATACTGATGAGGAAAATAATAAATGCATGGCTCTCCTAGTTTTCCGGTGATATAAAGTTTGCATTTAAAACAGCCTTTAAAAAAGACGAGTTAAAGCTCTTATTATTGTTAAAAATATATTAAAAAGCCCAGTTTGAATGAGCTTTTCTCATTTCCTGTTTCAGATGTAAACAAAGACCCCATTTCTTTCTTTCCTCATTTTGTCCTCTTCCATTTTCTCTACTTTAGTGAGAAAGCTGAGTTGTAGCTTGTCCAGCCAGAAATGTAAATCTGGGCTGGAACGGTGTCAGGATCATTCTCATAGTCACAAAGAAGCTCATTTGTGATTTTTGAAAGATATTTATGATTTAATTTTCGAAAATATGCTCATTGTGAAGAGATGCCTCCTCAGCAACTACAGCAGACATGGCAAAGAGGTTCAATGCTGCTTTCCTCAGGCCTGAGTAATCTGTTACTGAGACCACTTGGAGCTAGAAAGAGGCAGGACAGTTCCTCCAAATTTTTCTTCCATGGACACATCTGCTCAGAGATCGATTAGTTGCATCTGGGGAGGACCATGGTTGTGCGATGTAAACTGTTACTACTTTTTGAGAAACTGTTTAAATCTATCTTTGATCATTTATTTTCAGTTCACCCATCTCAGAATTTAGCAGCTCTAATTGTTCATAAAATGTGTCTAGTTTCAAAGCAATGCTTTACAGTCTACTTAAAATAATTGCCACTGCTTCGAAACACAAAGCCAGGCTGGATTGTAATTTGTATTTTGCCTGCCGACCTTTCCCATTTTAAAGCAAGTCATGTTGATATTCCTTGACTCAGTTACAGTTTTGTTTTCTCTGACTTCAGTGTCTCTTCTTGTTATCTGGCTGGCTTCTGTATTTGCAGAGGTAGACAGCTGGTTATGAGAGTCCTGCTTTTAACTGTAGTTATATTCACACTTTTACATCTGGAATAAATGTGAGAAAGACATTCACAGGTTCAAATGTAAATGCTCCATCACTATCTAACTAATTGGTCTGGGTCCAGATGAGACTGCATTTGATCCACACTATTGTCCACCAGTTGGTGACTGATTGTGCTTCATAAAAACATCAGCAATTTGTATTCCGTTATAACTGTGTTTTTCATCCCTACCTCTCCATCCACTTGTCTGTTGTCTTGTGTCTCCTGTTTGACTGAAGGAAAAGTTATCGAATTTGCTGATCTGGTTAACATGCTAAAGGAATTGTGTGGAAGTGTAGATGTGTTTTATGCATTTTTATATTGTAATCACTGTGAATCAATTAGAAAATAAGGTCTCATTTTGTTGATTTATAGCATTACACTGCAACTAGTCATACAGCTCATGCTGTGACACTTAAAGACATCTGCTGGGAGATTCAGGGAGGATGGAGAGTTGAATTTACGTGCAAATTGAGAAAATTGGGCCTTTGGATACTTTGTAAAACTGCTAAAGCATTTAAACATATATTACTGAAGATATGCTAAGTTATATGTCCCATGATGAAAAAGTGTACGTGTCTGGGCTGAGTCCAGCTCAAAGTCTCAGTTTTAGATAATATTCTTGAAATATGTAAATTCTCCATCTGGAAGTTTGCATGATGTACCTGTAACAGCAGACTCAAGATTCTGATTAGAAAAGCAGAGTAGTTCATAGAAAAGAGTGGTCCTGTTCCAGCAGATAACATTGCAAACCCAAGAAGCACTGCCTGTCTGATGTACAGCACTTAAAGTATTCCATTCTCTATGTTAGGCATGGTGATATTAATGATGAATAAATGATAAAATGAGGGGGTTTGGCAATTTGAAGCAAGATTAGCATACCTGGTTCATCTGTCCGGTACCAGTCAGCATATTTAATCTTATTTGTCGATACAGATGCACAGGCAGATCAGTGTCCGAGCCCCGCTGCCTCTAGTCCAGAATCTCCCCCGAGGAGACCCTCATTCACTCGCTCAGGATCGGTCCGCTACCAGGAAAGCGAGGAATCTCCGGAGTGCAATGACAAACCTTCAGGAAAAAGGAAGTTCAAAAGCAAACATTTATGTGACAGTGAAGAGCAGAAGGTAAGCTTCTGGTGCTGCCTGTCAGATTATGGTACAGTTTAAATCATGCAACATTACATGAATATATAAGATTACAGTGCCCCCCTGTGGCCTGATAAAATGCTGTTTGTCCCAGTTATGATAGCAGCTGGGATTATAAAGTGCAGTTTCATGATCTGTGGAGCCTAGTACCCTAACTTGGCAATGCATTACAGATAGATGAAGTTTTACACAGCGCACTTATCAGGAAATATCTTTTTCAGAGTAAGACCAAACGCAGCAGCTTGGGGAAGCGTGGTGCCTCCCTCCCCCTGGACGATGATGGTGCAGGTGTAAAAAGATTAATTACCCCACCATCCACTCCAAAAAATTTGCCGTCTTCTCCATCCCACAAGAAAGGTTCATCAGGCAGAAACAACTGTTCAGACTCGCCACCAAAAAAGCCTGTTCCTCCGGAGGTCCGTAGGCTGATTGTCAATAAAAATGCAGGCGAGACTCTGCTGCAACGGGCTGCCCGCCTTGGCTATCAGGTAACTCCCACCTGTTAGCTTCTGTCATCACTAACAATATGATTCTGTAAAACAGTCTGACTCTCTGTCCTTCCCCTGCTCTGTTCTGCAGGACGTGGTCCAGTATTGTCTTGAAAAGGACATCAGGGAGGTCAATAGGCGTGATAATGCAGGTTACACTGCCCTTCATGAGGCGTCCTCACGAGGATGGACTCAGATTGTCCAGATGCTTCTGAAGCATGGCGCAGATGTCAACTGCAGTGCTCAGGATGGAACTCGGTGAGTCTTCATGGTGAATGGCTGTGTTTCTAGTTTGTTTAACTTATTGTTATAATGCATATACAATTATCTAAGAAATTTAAGCATGAATGTTTTCTCTTGACTTTTTGAACATGTTCAAAAAATTATATAAATGTAACGGGGTAAGCTTTTTCTAGATTTTTGGTAGCACTTGTCCAGCATCTCACAGTATCAATAAACAAAACAAGCATGCTCTGATATTTGATTATGCAAGTTCATGTTGTGTTTGTACTTTGTGTTTGCTATGAATCTTTTGTAATGCAGTAGTTCACATTACTGCATTATTTCTGTTTAAGTTTCACAGTCCCTAAATCTTTTTTTTTTCTTCCCCTCAGACCCCTTCATGATGCAGTAGCAAGTGATAACCTTCCGATAGTTTGGCTGCTCCTGAACCACGGTGCAGATCCAACTCTGGCAACCTATTCTGGACACACACCGGTCAAACTGGCACATAGTCAGAGCATGAAGACCTTCCTCACAGGTGCTTAAACTTGTTAATACATCTGAGTGACTGTCAGAAGAACCAACATCGGCTAAATGATGAAGGGGCTAAAATATTTTACTAGAGTTGAGAATATTTTTACATAATCAACATTTAAGACACAATAAACATCACAGCATAAAGACCTTCATCAATAAAACTGACACTAGACATAGAAATAGATATTTAAAAATGTATGTGCCAACTTGTCTCACTTAATAAACTCTCTCTACATCCCATTTAACACAATAAGTTTAAATTAACCAGTCTGCTTGAAGCACAAAATAAAAGTTTGGTGCTAAATCTTCATGTGGCCTTTGAGTCTGACAGCAGCTGTTGTCAGACATGATACCAATAAGCTCTACTTTATGATGCACAAGTAACTGAAATGAACATGAGTTTGCCAGGTGCAGATGTTTATTAATAAGATAATGATTGATTTAATGGTCCTTAACAATGTGATCAATCAAACCAATATGAACTGACAAGGCTGAGCTGACTTATTTCTTCCTGTTAATCTCTGCAATGCCATTCCATGCATTTATGATTTCGAGGTTCTTTATTTCAAGGGTGACTTTATAAGTGATACAGATGATGAAAGATAAAGTTAATCTTGGTGCTTTTTGTCTGTCTTTTTTTCAAGTTTTTTTTCCTGAGCATCTTGTGTTTTTTAGTCCCAAAGTTTGCAGTTAGGTGGCTGAACACAAACTCAATAATAGATCCTCCAGTTAAGACTTAGTTACTAGGGAATAAAATGAGAAAGATTCATGTCTTCTCAAGATATTGTTGCATTGCAAAAATGGGTGGTGGTTTCATCATAAAATGCATTTTAAACAACAGTTTATAGTAACTTTTGAGTTATTGATGATGTGCATCACTACACTTCAGTTTATTTCTCGTGGTTAATGTATCAGCTGATCTGATTACTTCCACATCTGCCTTCCTGTGAAATGTGTGACATGCATGATTCACTCTTGCTTGTCAGAGCAACAAAAAATCTCAATACCATCTCATTACAGGTATGGCCTGTTTGCTTTGAGGGTTTAGTTTCATAATGATGATGTTAATGATGATAAGATATTTTCTCAGCCCTGGTCAAGTGTTAGTTATTTGCCTCTATTAGTTTTTCTTTCACCGTTAAATTTTCTGCGGTGTCAGTGTTTGTGCAGTAAACTACACACTGACCCAAAATAAAAACTTCTAACAGCTGCTAACATCTTGACTTTTAGCCATTAGGTCTCATGTCAAATGACTCTAATGTAGTCATGGGTATTTATTGGCGCCACCTCTGATTGCCATTGATGGGAATACAACATCTGCGTGTATGCTCATTTTTACCAAGCATTGGCGTGGGGCTATTGGAATGGGCATGGCTCAGTTTTTTTTACAGAGAAAGGCATTTACTGACCACAATGTCTGACATTGAGGCAGTGAAATTGACAGCAACAACACACAGTCAAAAAGAGGCTAGAGTGATCCATTTTTATTTATCAGTTAGACAGTTGACTGCTCACTTTCAGTCCTGCTGTCTGGGTCTGAAGGCTGCGATCCAGTCAGAAATAATAAACTAGACTAATCATTACAGAAAATGATTGGAAACCATGGTTCAACACAGCCTGTAGGATACGTTGCACTACCATCCCTTCATGTTGTCATAGCTACAGTCTTGTCCCCTGGGAGTTGGTGGTAGCCTAGATTCTGGACCGGTTCTGAATACATTGTGGCTTGCTTTAGCAGGTGTACCTGTGCTAAGTAAATGCATACAAACACACTACTTTAGGTGTAGAAATGACATATATTTCTAATACAAACACAGTCTCAGCTGATATCTATTAATCATCTGCACAGAGCTGCAAATTGACCGTATCACAAAGAACAGTTACAGCTTTACATGCAGGCTAATAGAGACTTTTACTTCAATTGCGAAGGAGCTCTCATTTCTCCAATCATCAGCTTTGCTTGTTCCTGACAAAATGCTGATTATTATCAAACCATGTTCCCATGTTTTTCGCTGTGTACAAATTGTCATAATCAATCAATAAATCAATTATAATTTTTTTTTTAAGAATATTTCACAGATCTGGAAGGCCGCAGTGAACAGGAGTCCAGTTTACCTTGGGATTTCTACAGCAGCTCCCTGTTTGGTAAGAAACCTACAGTTAATGAAATGTCAGCAATTTCATCATCTAAACATCCTGTTTTCATTTCTACGTGTACTGAGAGAAGTCTCATGGTTGAAGTACCATTCTGCCGCTGTTCTTGAGGCAAACATATTGACGCTTGTGAGGTTAATGAGCGGGTTGATGCAGGATAAGAGGTCGGACTCAGTTTCGGCCACAGGCAGCCAGTAATCCATCAGAGGCAGAACAAAGTTATGGGGCTGCAAGGAAGAATGTTGGGAGCCCTGAGAGAATGTGGGCCCATTCCCAGTCCTCACTCTCTTAGCCTTAGTCCTCAGTTTGTCTTTTGGGGATCAAAGTGTAGTCTTTTAGCCATTCCAATGGACCCAACGCCTTGGTTGCAGAGCTTGATGACCAGTAAGCTTTGATCTCCAAGAGAAAAGGGACACATTACACACTACTACCCTACCCTGAGAATGAAAAATGAGGGGCAAGGGCCGAGAGGAAGAACTGGTATTGGGCTTCAGGCTGTAACTTAAATAATGCACTTAAATACAAAATGTGAATGGCTTTTAATCAATGATGAAGATTAATCATCAGAGTAAATTATTTGTTGAGTCAAGGGGGGGAAATTGAATAACTATTGTGGTAAATTGAGTAGTCTTGCAGCCTCAGGAAAGAATGCAGTCCTGTTTTAATTGGTAGAAAGTTAAACAGGCTGTTCACCTGTTTATCTGCACCTTTACAAAGGATTGATTGCTGTTATAGTCTATGATCAGTCTGCTGATCTACATGTTTCCATGCAGCTAGTTGTGTCTTAACATTGTCATTAGTTTGTGGAATTAGTGTTGTCACAGTAAACTAACAAATCAGCCAGTTTGCAACTTTGTATGGTTGATCATGCTCACCACCATTAACCCCTCAATACAGGCTGCACATCCTGTTCTGTTGGTGATACTAGCATAATCCCTCTCCTAAGGTGCTTGTGCACAGAGTGACTGGAGATATATTTTAATTGGCTGTTGAAGACATTAGTGCTCACACAGAAAAACACACAAAAAATCCATGAGCAGCAAAAAAGCCAAGAAAACACTGAAAATGTTGAAGCTTGTTAAAGTTTTATTGGGTTAATCTGAGTTCATATCAGGATAGAAATGGTAAATTAACAAAACAGTAAACATTAAAATGTGTTGCATGTTATCATTTTTTTTCATGTCAATGTATTTCTGTAGCTGCAAGTATTTCCATTAAGTTTGTCTTTCTGAATGAGTTTCAGTGTCACTTGTCAGTCATTTGTGTATTGGTTGGCCTGAATAAACTGGCCACTAGAGGGCGTTCAGACATCGTGTACAGCAGCAGCAAGTCCATCGATCTTCTTTCTCTAACCACAGTGAAATTCACTCCACAGAGACTGAGCAGGAGCCGTGCTGGGACTACCTGCTGTCTGAGCAGAACCAGGAGCAGGAGGAGGACGGAACTGGGAAGAGTGAGCGGGATTTGGACAAAGATTGCCTTCTGTTTGAGTTCTCCTCTGAGCCCCTCCTACCCTGCTATCATGTTCAGGTGTCATTAACACAGGGGTGAGTTCACAAAGATGAGAAAGAGGTCTTTAATCAGCATATGGATACCTGACCAAGCATAATGAAGGGTAATATGAACATGAGTGCAAAACTGTTTTTTTCCTTTAAAGCCCAACCCAAAAAAACTGGGAAGAAAAGTCAAATTTTAAAGCTCTGAAGTCTTTATTTGGCCCTTTAACAAAATGTGGGAAAAAATTAACACTTTGTTTTTTTGGTATATCTACCATTTATTACCGTATGACATTGTATGTTGTTGAACAATTGTGGAATGATGAACGAAATGCCCATCTGGTTGTAGGCTGTTGTTTTAGTTTTAGGTAGAAACTTTAGATGAAGAGGTGACAGTTGCCAGGGAAATACATAAAAAAAGCCAATTTATTTAACATGAAATCTGTTGTCTCACCAGCTGAAAATATGTATCTCAAGATACATTGGAGCTAGTAACACTTAACTCATACCTAAACCGTAATGCATATCCATGTGCCTGAATTATGAATCGATAAGCACATAAAAAACAACAACAGTATTCTTCTTCTCTGCCTACTAAAGATAAGCTCCATAGCACATAGCTGTTGTGCAAGCTTTGAAAAGATATCAAATATTAAACTAATACTGTGTGCTAAATGCTAATCGCATGCTCACACCATGACTTCATAACTATTATAAAACAGTTGATTCTGCTCATGTTTAGGTGATTCTTTCTGCACTTTCAAAGAACGTACAGAAGCTTATGTTACTTCTTTGTGTCTTGAAAAACACTGATAAACATTTATCGTTGTATAAATGCAGCGTTATCTGTCAGACTCCCTACTGCTTTTTCATATCTAAAATGCTGCAGTTCACAATGTGTTCAGTTAAATATCACATGAAGAAGGTGTTAAGTTATTTTTTATCTGTTCTAATGTCAGACTTTTCTCCTCTCATAGCTTTTGTAACTGGTTCCTCCTGGCAGACGTGCTGAAGCGTCTGAAGATGTCGGCGCGGATTTTCCGGGCCCGTTACCCACACCTTGAGGTTGTGAGTTTGTCGCAAGCTGAGCTCTGGAGACAGGTTTCTGTCAGCCAGGTGAGCTCTGCTTTAGCTTCTCCTCACAAAGGCAAGAATGAGGAGGAAGAAGAGGAAGAGGGACTTGTAGATCTGGTGCGTTGTGTACCAGAGCTCCAGAGACTACTAGGCTCCTCCATTCACGTCCTACAAGAGGATGAGGAGGAGGAGGAGATGCTGAAAAACACAGCAAAGCCTCAAAGCTGATAGCCTCTCGTCCACCGTCATCCTCCACCATGCAGACAGACTACTGTCTTCTTGTCAGACCAGGTCCTTCCACGCAAGCAGCCGCTCATATGAAGCTTCTCCGTCCGATGTAATGAGGGTCATAGGTTTAACATCAGCAACAGTAAAGACTTGACACTTCACCTTTGACCTCATGCACAGGAGTGGTCAGTGCTGGAAAGCAGCTTTCAGGTTCCTATCTATAGGTATATTTGAATACACAAGAAACTTTTTTATTGATTATGTATGTATATGGTAGTGTATATGTATATCTTGCCATCAGGGTTAACATGTTTGGTTATATAAATGACTTCTTGTGGCAAGGGACGGATCATTTTTGGACTTTTTGTTTGTTTGTTCCTGAGGGAAAGCGATATTTTTCAACAGGAGATAATCCAAGGCCTTTTATCTTGGTGAACTCTTGTGTAAAGCTAAGACGCTTAAGTCAGGGAGGCCACTGGCCCAGATGGTTTCTCTGTAAACCTCAGAGACCTGGAGACCTGCAAAGAAAGGAGACCATGGCACATAATCACCCTCCCAGCTCAGAGCTACATTTCCACATGCTCCTCTGTTTCACTTCATCATCCTCAAGAGATCATGACTGGACGCATCTGAGAGCTTATCTTTCCTCAACAGTTTGCAAAGTAAGCCTGGGCAGCACTAAGCGGTCCCCATCCCTTCTCACAGTATGAAATAATGTCATTTTGGAGCTTGAGATTGATAGTTTGTTTACAGAACGGGACAGACAGTAGTTCTCCAGTCCTCATGAACTGATACGGAATCCTGTGGATATCTCTCAGAGGAAGAACTGTATCATCTCTGGAGTCCAGAGGAACTGAAACGCCCTCTTAACTGCAGCCACGATTGTCCCCTACGTCCTGATATAGTGTTTTCAGATCCCAGAGTGCTTTGTGTTGCAGTGTTTTATTTACACTGTTTGTTGTGCTTAATTTAATAGTCATTAATATATTTGACCTTTTGCGTATTTGACAACCCTATCTATGAACAATGCTTTCTATGGTTGGTGCTTCATTCTAAAATGTACTTACTAGGATCCCTTTATTATGAGATTTTCCTCCCGCATTCAAAAAAAGTATTTCAAAAAAGCAAAAGTACAGTTTTATTGTACTGGTGCTAAGATAGATTTTGTGTTGACAATCAATGAAGTTTTGGTTTGAAGTCACAAACTAAAAAAAAAAAAGAAGAAGTTATTTAAGAGACTTAAGGTGTAAAGTATAGTTTAGCTGAAGAAAATGGGATACAACAAGACCTGAAGACTAAGAAGTGTGTTAGATCCTGAAAGAGTCTTTTATTTGATTCTTTTATAAGAAATCAAGCAGAATAAAGCATGATTGTTAATCATACTTGCTCTTTGTTTTGGCAGATTATTAAATTTTATGTTCAGGGTGTGATTCTTTCTCAGGATTTATTTAAAAGGTTTTTTGAGTTTTTTTTGGCATGAAGTCATGTTTGCAGCAGCTTTTTTCCCCCCTCTTCATAAAAATGAGCCTGACCATAAATAAAAGCAGGACTGCTGTTGCCTGTACTGATGCTTTTCATTCAGTCACTTCTCAGTTGGCCTTGATCTGTTTTATCCTTGGCTGTGTATGAGACACTTTTGTTTAAAAAAAAAACAAAAATTTCTGCCAAATTTCTTCTCACAAGGGAATAGTTGAATTATACTCAGTAATTTTCAGCTTACAACCTTACTTGTTTTGATCTGAAGTTAACCAGTTACAGTCCAGCCATCCATTTTCTGTACACACTGATCCATCCCAGCTGCTAACAGGTAAGAGGCAGGGTACACCCTGGACAGGTCATCAGTCCATCACAAAATCAACACAGAAAAACTCTGGCTTCTTCCAACAGAACCCAGAGAAAACTTGTGCATGCAGGTGGAGAACATGCAAACTCACACAGAAAAGCCCCAGCTGTACCTCCATTAGTTGCACTGCTGGTTTATTTTTGTGACTTTATATTTAGTTTTTAGCCTTGACTTTAGCTTTATCTCTACAACAGTGGAGCAAACCATTACCTTGAATTTCGTTATCAATGGAGCACAAATGTTTGTGCAACAGTGACTAAAGCTATACAATGCAGGATCATCCTGTTGGGTTATAACTATGGATAAAACAAACAACACTATTTTTGACATAAGATTACTTCTTTAAACTGTAAATTATCTCATTTTAACATGCCACTATTTTCTTGGGGATAATAAAAGTAACCTCTTCTTGTATAGTGATTGTGAGGATTGACTTTATTTTATCCACTAGAGGGAACCAATGACAGCAACTCAGTCCATATCACAGCTAACAGGAGCAATTATTTTATCTGCTGCTTTCTCAATCTGATCTCAGTCATCACAAAATTAGAGATCAGTTCTGTATTTAGTGACGTTACTCCTTCATGTGGCTTGTGTAATAAACCTGAGATATTGCAGTGTTCAGATAATGCAGCACAAAGCTACTCTGCTGACTTTAGTGCCACCTTTAAAGATCATCAGAGAGCACACATCAGAATTTTAGATATGGCAGCTAATCACTGACCTGACCCTGCTGTTCAAACATACAGTGAAGCCTCATTCTGTTTAACCGGCAGGCATCTGATACTGTTGTGAGAGTCTCCACTCAGTGATGCACAAAACACAGAAATATGATACTCAAGTTGAATCTAGGACAATTTAACAAAACTATCATGATGGAGCTGCAGCTTTGATATCCATGCAAGTGCATTCAGCATTTTCCAGCTAGCACATGGGCCCTGTTTGTAGCCCCAGTGTGAAGAAGTGGTGACATGTTTCATTGTGCTGAGATTTGACATACCAGTCGCAGCCCCTGGCAGGGCCTCCTGGTACAGATGGTTCTGACTGCAGTGTAACCTGTGCAGTCCCCATAGGGTTACTACAGTACACGTACTGCTGCCAACAGCCCCTATCTGCCAGAGCTCTCTGTGGATTTATATCTGATTTTGGTTTTATATACAACTGAGGAGCAGATTATTAAGAAAAATAAAACATTTGTAGTTCAGATTAAAAACTCCAGCGTTGGCGGTTTTTATCTCATTTAAAAAATAAGGATCTTGTCAGACACTGTTAACGTCATTTGGCTGACTCACTCTGTTCTAAGGGAAGCGATCGTGTTTCATGAGGGTGTTTGGAGTGTCTGGGAAATTTTGACTCTCCTGTAAATCAAGTGCCATCCCACATGGACCTGGGCCCCTCTGGTCCGCCCTATTCACCAAGCCTCTGCTTTGCCTCGCCCCCCATTGGCCTGCCATAATGGGACAATGGACTCCGATTGGATGAAAACAGGGGCAAGTCTGTACAAGGCCCACAGACAGACTGACATGGAATGAGGAAGGAAGGCAACCCTGTTGGTTTGCACTGTTCTTAGGGGCAGGAGAATAAAAAAGTGACTAATACAAGTTCAGTGCATGTTGACAAAACAGATGCCTGGTCTTTGTCTTGAGTTTCTTTTCCCACCACAATCTTCTTACAAAAAAGCTTTTGCTTGCTATAAGGAAATCTGCCTTTGCAAAACTTTTTGAGGTTGCCAATATACCAGTCTATGTTTAATGTCATGGAAGTGACTTTCTTCTTTAAGTGTCATGCACGCTAATAACTTAAACTCCCCTGAAATGGAGCTCCCTCTCTGTGCTTGGCCTGGCTTTATTTGTATACAACAAACACAACTTTTTAAAGGTTTCAGGCCAAACTAGTTCCTCATTTTAGCCCTAGTGTTTTTCTTTCTTGCGGGTAGGGTAGGTTTTCCTTTTCTTCTTGAAACTAAGCTGTAGAAACCATCAAACCATCCAAATTGCCCTCAATGCCCCACATGATAGACTAAATTATCACTCTTCCTTGATCTCTAAAAGAAATTGAGCATCTTTATCTGCAAATTGAAAGGATAGGGACAAATCATAAAAGCAAAGGTCAGAGCTGACTTCTGGTCCAAGACCAAAAAAAAGATACCGGTCACTGTTTCTGTTGCTAAACAAATCTAACACTGGTTCAGTAACATCAGTGTCATCGACCCACTCATATGAGGCTGTTTTTTACTGCCCAATTTACAGTTTTGATTGGGCAGTAGTAGTAGAAAAAAAATCTATTTGGATGGCATTCTGGCCTGCTGTCTTTTATCATCAGAGCCTTGTGCTGTTCAGTTTGGCCCAGTATTTGTTGAGCTTTTATTGATTGAATGTGTGGGAGTTTTTCAAGCATAAGTTTTAAAAGTTGTCCCAGGCTTCAGAAGTTCACTGAGGACATCTGTTGCCTTTGTTAACAGCTTCTGGATCAGGTTATGTAAGAGGAGTCTTTGAAAAGAACATTAAAAAAAAAAGAAAAAAAGGAGAAAAGACCCAAACAGAAGGAGGAAGTCCTGCTCTCAGCCTGCATGTAAAGCTGAATCTAGATGCTTCCCTATTGAAATCAGCCTCTCTTTGTTTCTTAGTCGACCGCTCACCAGAATCTTAAGGATTCAAGAATGAATGTTTTAATCCATCTGAGTTGTCCCTTGAATGTTTCAGGAGTATTTCAGTGTTGGAGACTAATCAAAACTTATCCTTACTCAGGTTTCCTAACCTGATCCATTTGTTATGATTTAGCATTTAGATGGATGTGCCCGTCTGTAGCCAGGATTGTCCGTCGTGCGTCTATACATGACTGTGCTGAATAAACTGATGAATCACACAAGGCCCAGCTTGGCTTTAAAAAAACACTCCCAGCAGTGGTGTTGAATGTCTTTTGTCTGAGTTGATATGAAGACATCTAATGGTGTTTAATCCAGTGCCTCCCAGACTCCCAGCCCTGCAGCTCTAAATATAACACCAGGGGAATATAACACTCATGCATTGCCTCCCCACTATGCTGCAGGGAGGTTGACCTTGTCCAGACATCTGAGTTTTCGTCTGTGTGCGGCCAACTCTTCAGCCAGCATTCGCATCTTACAAACCAGGTCACGTAGACGCATGAATAAAATTGAGATACACTTATAGAAACACTAAAACTGTCTCGTCTTTTATTTTTAATGTGTTGCTGCCATCATTTTCAAGATGAGTGCATACTTTTAATTAAATAGTAACACATTTTTCATGAGAGGTCTTACTGAAAACTACCACACAGTACAAAAGTTCCTTTTCCAACTTTAAATGTACCTCTCTTCTCATAGCAGCCAGTTTTATGGAGTGAAGTGAACCACTCGACTTTACCTCGACTTTTGCAATAAGTTGTATTGGGTAATGCTATTTTAAAAAGTGGCAACTTTTTTTTTTTTTAACTTTTGCATTACCAAATATGAACACCCCTTTGCAATTCATTTTGCACTTTGGTTTTAATGTCAGAACATCTATCGTCAGGGATCTGACTCTGCCTTATTGCATTGACAGTTGTTTGGTCTATAATATGACAATGTAGGCTGATAACAGATAAAACAGCGCTGTATTGATGATTATGTTTCCAAATTAATATCGACTCACCTGAGTAAGCGTCAATTAATTTAGTTTCACAAGTTAAAAAATATCTTATTAAAGTATTTTAGGAGAAGATGGCAAATGTAAAGTTGTTATGTTACCTCAGCAGCATGTTCTTTAATTTCCCTCTGAATGGCAGCGTTAAATGAGTCGAAAGCTTTGTTTTATAGCAACACAATGCACAGGCAGATACAGTAAGATACCAACAGTGACGGTCTGCTTATTTGGTAAAAGTAACTAAAGCCGCTTTCAGACTTGCATTGCGGAATATGTGCGGTAAAGTCCATCCGCTCTTTTACCAGAGTTGTCTTTTCAAACATATCACTTCCCCGCGGACTTTTCACGTCGCAGCTACGTTCACATATGGGGAAATGTTCCAGATAAGTCCATTGTCGAAACAGGGTAAGACGTCATTGTGTTGCGACTTGTCCGCAACATTTCCTTTGCGTTCAGGCAAAACGACGTGCTGTAACATTTCCGCTCTTATGACATGGGGGCTAGCAGGTAAATGTCCGCTACAGCTCCGAGGTAAAAGAGCGTAACATTTGTCTGAATGCAACCGGTATAAAAGACAAAGTCTGCAACATTACCGCTTTTCAAAGCAAGTCTGAAAGGGGCTTGAGTAACCAAAAACTTTAAAGACGCACTACTTACCTTTCGCCATTTTCTCAATGACACGCCCCCTATCAACAGCTAATTCGGCATCCATCTTGCATCCTACCTGTACTGTGAGCTCTTTCCAGACAGTAAAAAAAAGTCTTATCTTGACTCTTGTCTTATCTCTTGCTCTGTCTATGCCTCTCTTTTGCTTACTTGTAACGTTTCTTTGCTGAATCTGCCACGGTGCGTGTTCAAAACTGCCGGTTTGTTTAAGGCCCGGTCACACTGCCTTTCGCGGGCGTATCGCGGCTGAATCACGGCCAGAAATGTCTGCCCGTGAAGCA
>JBBBVU010000007.1:16671724-16686322 GCA_037177055.1 Atherinosoma microstoma | reverse complement strand
TTTGAACATTAAATATCTTGTCTTTGTAGTGTATTCAGTTGAATATAGGTTGAAAAGGATTTGCAGATCATTGTATTGTGTTTTTATTTAGGTTTAACACAACGTCCCAACTTCATTGTATTAACTGGTCCAGATTGGGAAAACACTGCACGATGGACAGGATCACTCAAGTAACATACCAACCAGCCAACAGAGGACTCAAAAATCACATACAGTTCTTTTACCTCTGCAGGGCGCCATGCCAGTGCTGGTTTTGTAACATTTCATCCTACCGATCAAGACATGCTATGTCTTCGGAACATACGCATAACACAAAAACGTCCTAGCTATATGGGTTGAGGACATGCCCATAAATCCATTCTACCTTCAAGTCTGCGTCTTAACAACTGTACCTCTGTGTTATGAGATTTTCATCAGCTGTAGCTTGTGAATTAACTCAAAATAACTAACATGTTTTTGTACATTTTCATAGAAATTGTAAGTCAATATTTAAACTATTTAAAGTTTTTTTTATTATCATAAAAGCCTAATAATAGAAATATTCATACTGTTGAGGCATCCTACCTTCATAAATATAAGGTAGGATGCCTTGACAGTGAACGCAGCTTCTCACTGTATCCTCAACACACATGTTAAAACTCTATCAAAAGATAAAATCAATAAACAAGATGAAGTGTAAAATTGTCCTGTGGTTTCATCGATTCAAATTCACTTTCTAGAAATAGTAGCTGAAAAGAGAAAATCTTCAATACACTTTTAAATCGGCATCTGTGATGGCATTGAATTAGTGCACATGACATGATGAAAATGATTGAAATGCTCAAAATATCACAACAAAACAAAGGCACATTTATGGTCTTTGACCTGCATCATATCTGAGGTCATGTTGTCTCCCCATTGAACAAACACACTCATTAACCTCTAAAGCTGCACATCTAAAGACAAAGTAAGAGCCATATTCAGCAAAAAAACACCAGTGTTAGAAATCTGATAGTGGTGTTTTCTAAGGACTGCAGGAGTTTCCAGTGGCTCTGCTGACAATAGAGACTTTCATGTGGGTGAACTCTCTCACAGGAACAGCCTCGCCATCCGCCCGTTCTTGTCTGTTGCAGACTGAACCGTGATTGGACAGAGGCACTGACCTGCAGAAACCCTTTTTATCTGTATGGATGGATGGCCCTGATCTTATCACTTACCCACCTGATAATTAGAGTAAACTTAGAAACAGTGGCTTGTACACATGAGGTTGGTGGTGCAGACTATTTCTACTTTTGAGTGGCAAAAAGTTAACTTTTTCTTCTGCTACATTTGTCAGCCATACAGAATTAAATATCATAAAACATTCAAGCAATGTCATACCTTAATATATAATAAACTATGTGCTTTTACGTCTAAAATCTGACTTTTTTTCATACAAGCAAAAGCTGTGAGTTGCACTATGTATTTTACAAGAAGCATATCATAGAGGTGATATGAAAGCATCTTCAACTCCACCATGTTACTGCATACATGACAGGAGGCTGCACTGACCTACATAAGTTGCACATACAGCAATAGGGTTATAAGCGTGTGCAAGCTGCATCCAAGCCTGAGCTGAGAGGATTGTTCGCTCTCAGAGACACGCTGTATCAGGCTGTAAGCAGCTCCAGCTGGACTCCACACCCTCCCACTCGCCTCTTACATAATCTCGTACGTTCCTCCCTAACATGCTCTGCACGAAGTGGGCATAAACTGATTGTGGTGTGGCATGAAACAGCATGTCAGAGGTAGCTGTGCTCTTTGGTGCTCAAGTATAGCATCGAGGAAAGCTGGTTGTATTTTCTCCAAAAAGTAAAGTTAAAAAGTCCAACTGGATTTTTATGCTAAAGACACGGATGGGTTCTTTGTCTCTGAGCTGTAGTTGTTTAATGGGAAATCCTCTGCCTAAAGGGGAACACGGTGTTCCCAGCTTCACAGCTGTCTGTCCCCGCTGGCATGACAAAGACCTGAAACTGAAAGGCTGAACAACAGCTTGCATCTGTAACCCAACACAGATTCGATACTCAGGATTTACAGTTGCAATCTTTAAACCGAGGCTTTGTTCAAATGTCAGAATGATAATGCGAAAATAACTCTGAAAACATTCAGCTGAATGTTCATCCACTTTAACAAGTTCAGACAGTATTTCGCTTTAGTAAAACTACAGTTCATGCATCATGTGCTGCAAAACATCACATAATCTGTTAGTATGATACTGGATCATTGTTACTGACACACTGAGGCAGCACAGATTTTGTCAATACAAAGATGTTCAACTACTTTTAAAAAAACATGAAAGTCATAAATCATTCGACAAATACTTTATATGATGTTCTATAATAAAATTTCTATTGAAAAAGGTGCACCCTACAAATAAATGTATAGTGAACAAAAAGTGACTAAACAACCACAAGTAGAAAAAAATAAACCTCACAGACACAAAACGATCATGAAGAGATGCATCATGAAACCGTAAAGATGTTAAATTACCACAAACTGATACAAAGAAACCAAACCCTCAAAGAGGTTAGGTTACCTCAAAGAAACAAAAACTGACCACAAAAAGACATAGGATGACCACAAAAAAGGATGCAAGACAAAGACACACAAAGCTCACCAAAACACAAAATGATACAAAGCCTCTAATAAGAGGTATGGAACAACCACAAAGTGACAGAAAAGAAGCAAAAAGAGAGGCAAAATAATCCACAAGAGATGCAGAATGACTCCACAATAGAGGGGAAAAACACCTCCAAAGGGATTTAAAATGTATTCAGAAATAAAGTGAACTCAAAAACACAGAAATAAGCAAAATGACAATAGGGCAAAGAAAATCGTCTCTAAATAGATACAAAGTGATAATACAGAGATGAAAAGAAAATACAAGATAACCACTAAAGAGACACATGACAACTATAAACAAAAAAAGAAACATGCTGTTTAATAGTCTTTGAGTGAACAACATAAGTACTATTAATGTTAATGCCACACACAGCTAAAATGACTTCATTTATGCTCCTCAGACCTGACCGAAAAACAACATTAGCTATTGATTGATACTAAATATATTCAAACATCAGGCAACACTCTTGTTCAAAGTCCAACATGGAAGTAAACATTAGCATGGTTTTTTTTTTCCCCACGTGCCTGAGCAAGTTACTGGCTGCAGCACAGTTCAAACACTGTGCATTGTTTACATTTTCTGTCATCTTCCAGGAAGTTTAATGCTGACCGTTTAGCTGTCTTATTATTTCACATCATGCAAAAAAACATCATGGATGTGAGGCATCATGACTTATTTATAAAATGATCACAAACAGAACTTTTCAAAGAGGAATTTTGTCTTCAGGAATGCTCTCAGCAACCATGCTGCTGTTGTGCAGCCTGAGAGAAGTCAGACACACAAATGTTAATGACATCAGTGTGCATGCTGGTTCACATTATGTCTGCAGCACAAAGTAACGCGTTGTCTCTGAGCTGTGCAGAGCAACGTGAGCTTCACATGGGATGATTTTACGTCACTAGCAATGCTTAGCAACATCAACTGTACTGCACACAAGCAACATGCATCCTATTACACAACAACAAACTTGTTTTAATCACAAGCCATCACTACCTCAAGTACAAGTTAAAACCTGCTGAAGGGCCCTTCCGGCTTGCCTTTCTCAGTGATGGAAAGACATAGAGCACCAACAAGGTACAATGAAAAACATTTTTCTTGTAAAATTACTACTCAGTATCAAATAGATGTTAACTCAGCTGTGAGAAAGTAAGGCTTGACTTGAATTTCCTTGTTTACCATTACATTTTCAAACAGCTGATAGAGTGTGCACTTCTATAACTGTAGAGCATGGTAGAGGAACTATTAAGCTGTGGGTTTGAATTACTGGTATTCCATCATGTGACTTTTGCAGGTTCATGGTCTTCCAGCCAACAGTATATTCCAGTATATTCACAGTTTTGTAGTGAGTTCACGCACTACATGCCTTAAAAAGGTTGTGCTGTGTGATGGCATAGATTCTTACACAATATCCAACAACAATTTTGGTCTTAAGAAAATTACCCATCATTCACTTCCCTGACATCTCTCTCTAATCTTGTGCTTCAGATGAGCTTTGTTGTGGGTGTTTAGCCTATGTTGCCTGTATCATAAATCTTGTTTGGTCATCCTGGTGAATAAAATTAGCTGATCATGTATGTTGTTGTGTTTTTCTTGCTTAGCTACCTTAACCTTGGCACGTAAGAAAAGAAAGACACTTTTATTGCCTCTTGAATTTCAATTTAGCCACAAAATAGCAGAAGATATCAAAGAAGGACCCCAACCAACTCAGGTAAAATAGTTTTTAAATCATTAATGAGGTGATCACTGAAAACTACATACAACTACATCTTTTTGTAAAATTCTTGGCTTGCTCTCACTTTTTATGGCTTCACAAGGAACTCTGAAGTAACCCCCGTCAGTTTCACCATTTGAATGACTGGAACAATCAAAAGCAATGAAAACGCACCACTTCAAAGGTGAATGTGATGTCATGTGAATACCAGCCGTAGCAGCATTTTGATAGGATGGAGTGGATAATTATTCTAAACACACTTAAAAATCCACAGTGCACTAATCCAGGAGGCAGATGAAGAGATCCAGAAGATTTCTCTATAGAGCATAAATATCATTAGAAATCTTGAAATGGACCTCAAATGCAAAATGAGCCAAGAATCTCAGGTACCTCAGAGTATTCTGTTTTTTCATTATTATGAGACTTTAAAAAAGGGAAATAAAAATTAATCCTGCTGAAAAGAAATGCTCTATATCTAATTGACCAGACTCTCTTAGCTACCAGGAAAACAATAAATTGACAAAAACCTTTGTGTGCTACTGTAAAATGCAATGGTAGTTATAGATTAAACAGCCAGCCTTATAAAGTAACAAGTCCCAACAATAAAACTCTGCTGACACCTCAAAGCGCACCCGTTGAAACTATCCCATTAGAACATGCTTTTATACTTAGATTGGGAACACAGGAGAAATCTTTTATACAATGTAAAATGTTAACAGGAATTTCTGTATCTCCCGCAACTTTACTTTTTGATAAACTGAAGAGAAGTTAAAATGTGGAATGACTCCTTTTTATGCTTCTTGACCTTCAGTTGAAGTTTGCATGAGCCTTCAAGATAAGCAAATATTTTCATAGTTCTCCCAAAAGCATTCACAGTGTCAACATTTCTGTCTTTTGTCCATGGTTTACTGAAAGGTGCCTGTATATTAAAGCAAACAGCAAAGTGAATGTTCTCGGCTGTTTGCTCATGGAGCAGCGCCGTTGCCATAGACAATTTCTCCATAAGTGATAAGAGCAAACATAATGTAGGCATGACAGCCAGTTAGATACCGGTGCTGTAATTGCAGAAGCATGCCTTTATTTAGAATTATTGACCTTTAGACGTCAATCTTCATCACCTGTATGTGGTTGGCCTGACCTGGCTCTTAAAGTGATCATCTCTGCGCTGTCTGGTTTTACAGTTTTACAGCCGTTGAGCAACACAGGGGCATTGCTAAAGAAAGGACACCAGATGCTGCCTCTGCCTGCCAGGTCTGCTGTCACGCAGCCTCCTGGTGGCAGGCTGGGTGGGGCAAAGACCTGCAGTCCACACCAGTCTTTCAACACAAACGTGTCCCAAGATCTGTCTGTCACATTGCACTGAACCCAGAGCACGTTGCAACACTAAAACAGTGCCAAAATTACACCATATCTGAACATTTGAATTTAGGACCCGACAATGATGAATACAATTAAGACATACTGATTACACAAAAAACCCAGTGAACTTTGAAACGTCACTGCTTCACGAAACATGCTTTGCCTCCTCCTCACTGCTCTAAAGCCATTTCAAATCTAGAATTTACTAAGTGGTTGCAACCCTTCGCTCTCAGATTTCTTAAGACATAATGTGACTTGGGAATCTGCCGGCAGTGAGTCTGCATTACAGAATATCAGTGTCACGACTCAAGTCCTATGAGATTTGTTAGATGAGAACGTGGTGAAAAATATTGCTTTTGAGAGGCCTTACTGTTTGGCTGCAACAAGTGTATGGCTAAAAAAAGACCCTTTTTTTTAAAGGAAAGGTTTAAACATTTTTGGGGGTACTTTTTTCTTTATTCTGAAAATCAACAGCTGTGCTAAAAAAAAAAAAAAAAAAAACATAAAAAAAAACTTCCTATAATGGATTTTTTTCTTTCTTCTCTTTTTTTTTTTTAAATTGGCTTCGTGTTAAAACAATCTGTGAACAAAATCCAGAGATTTCATCATCTTTAGGTGTTTGTCCTCTGTTTCTTTAGTCAGTGGATTTCATGGGAACCCATATGTTTAATAAAAAGCTTTTAAATTTTGGACACTGATTATCCCCTATCCCCTAAGTTTGGGGGAGCTTTTTCCAGGCAAATACTAATCATGTACCAGATTTCACTCAGGAATGATGCTTTCTGCAATTTGTCAAAGATCCTGACATCTCTGAGATATGTACATGTGGCATTAGTTTCTGCCTAACTACAACAGAAAGTAAGTGTCTAACAATTCAGCTAGACATTCAATTTTAAGGGCATCTTCAAGTAATTACTTCCAAACAGGCAAGAAAAAACATCTAAGTAAGATTGCTGCAGGCTTGGTAGAGGAAAAATGTCAAAACCTGCGAATATGTGACTTGAACTCAAGACCATCTTTGGACATATATTTTTCATTTCTTTGTTTCCATTCATTAACAATTTAAAGGTTTTTATCTTAATTTGTGTTATGCTCAGTCCACACCATGTCTTGGTTAGGTGTATAACTCACAATGTTAGGCTACTTGGTTAGGGTATGATACCAAGAATACTTGTATGGGTTAGATTTCAGAAAGAAATATACTGAGTTATGGTAAAAATAAAGCCACTTGGTTAGGTTTGGGATCCAAAGAAACAGAAATCCATCCAAGCAATAAAAAAATCCAATGAAAGAGTCCATAAAAAAAACGGTTTGCCCCTCTCATTAAGGACACCTGTGTGGAGTGATGCGTGACCTTAAACAACCCCAGCACCATCCAGCACAGGAGGAACACAAAAATGTAACATGACCCCTAGTGGTCGGAGGGAAACTTAAAAAGAAAAAATGGCTCCTACAGTTATGTTTAGGAAAAATAATTACTTGGTTAGGTTTAGGGAGGGGAAAAAACTCAATTAGGCTTAGAAAAACCTACTTAGATTTGGAACCAAAACAACTTGATTACATTAAGGAAAATAAACTAGGTTTGGGGAGGAAAAAATATTTAATCAGGCTTAGAAAAGCCTACTTGGTTAGGTCAAGGGACCAAAAGAACATGGTTAAGTTTAGAGTTTAGTTTTCCTGTCCTAACCAAATAATTGGTTAGGACAGGAAAAACTGAGGACTGGGCCAAAATACGCCTCTTCATAAAGTTAACTCTACATGTCAGATAATGATGCAGAAGTGCACTGTTGGTCTGGCTCTTTGCACTCTGGGTCATATTGCTATGATAAGACTGTAACGAACTGCAGCTTGGAGGACAGACAGGTAGCTAACTATACGGTATTTCCCTTTTAGGGGTGTCGAAATATACAAAAATGTTTTTTTTCCTCATCACTGCTGAGTTAGTTTAAAAAATAATTTTGTGTCCCATTGAACCTTTTGGAATTGAATTAATGTTGCAACCACCTTATTAAAATATTTCAACGTTCAAGTCATAGAAGTGTACAATCTTTAGAGAAAATTCTCTTTCTTTCATAAAAAAGATATCAGGCATAGCCTCTTTAGCTCTGGGGTAATTCAAATTAGTGTAATGTGTTTTGATTTCAATTATTTCTATGGAAAAAACACCCATTTCCTCTAGGGCCAGCCGTTACCAGTGTAGTTGGCCCAGTTTATCCGAGTGGGCAGAGGCACACTGACCACTACAGCCATTTTGATTTGCATCCTTTTGTGTGGCCCATTGTGAGTGGAAACAGAGCTGCAGCCTCTCACCACAGTGTTCTTCCAGTTTTTAAAAAAATGCAAACTCTCTGACCCCAGCATGTTGGTTGGTCAGTGAAGCACCAGTTTGTTCGGTCGTGTTGCTTCCTGGATGCCCTTCATCACACTACAACCTCTAATCATGGCTATGCCTTTGGGAGGAGGGGGGCTTGTAAGGGGATTGGTGGAGCTGTTGCTAAGGGGAGGGCTTCCCCGACTGATGGACAGTTGAACACACAATTTAAATGTTTCATTTATACTCTAGTGTTCAATGTTCTAAATCTGCAGGGAAAAAAAAACAAAAAAACAATTAAAACTCAAAATCCTTCAGAGAATTTGGAAATTGCTTTGTTGGCAGTCTAAAGGTTTCACATCTGACATTTATGGTTACTCTTGCACTCACCCTCAGTGTTTAAGACTGGCGTTACATTTCCATATTTTAATCAGTCTGATTTGAGACAAAAGACATGTTGCACGCTTGTCTATAATGAAGAATTTGCCTTAAATGCCGCCCAGGGCAGCAGAGCAGTCAGACAAACTTTAGTTGCATGAAAACGATTTAACATGTGGGGTGTTGAATCTGCAACAGGAACCATGAACTATTTTGCAATACTCTTATTAAAGAGTAATTTTCAAAAGGGTGCAAGACTTGGTCTGAACAAATCTTTTGGTCAAGAGGCTCAACCTCTAAACATCTTTCCTGTTACAGAAGTGACCAAGGAAGCCATTATCAGGGTTTTAAAAATTATTTATTTCAGTTGTACTGCATTTTGTATTAATATAAAAACTGGTTTTGAAAAAAAAAAAAAAAAAAAAGCCATTACAAATCAATGAACTGAACAGGGCAGGAGGGTATAAAAAGAGTCAAGGCACATAACCAAAGGGGAAAGATTTAAACTTGCTGCAGGTAAGAGCCCCTCAGCATTTTATTTTTAATATATTTTGATAAAGGGGACAGAATAACCAGCATTCAACATCTCCTACAGGCAAATGCCTTTATTCATATACAACTCCACTGAAGTGTTTAAGTGTCATAGAACATAAAGTGAGGGTGGGGTTCTGCATAAACGAGAGCTGTGCTTCATCTGGCTTCTAGTCAGAGAACCTCCGCCAAGAACAGTGTGTCAGTTTCTGCAAACAAGCAGGTTGACACATGCTGGCATCACTGGTTTCAGAATAGGGAAGAAAGGGGGTGGGCAGGCAGAGTGAGGGTGGAGTGTCATTTAGAAGTGAAAGAATGGGTGCCCTGATCAGTTCACCGTCCACTGGCATTTCACAAAACATCCCATTGTTCCATAGCAAGCAGTCCAGTGTAAGAGAATGAGCAGATTCTATCTCATGAAGTTTCCTCCTCCAATTTCTCTCTTGTATCTGTTGGTGAGGTGGTCTGCCTGCAGCGTGAGTTTGGACAGAACTCCAAACAGTCCTCTGAGGTGATAATGAAACTGATTTTCCAGGTCAGCGTTGTCATCCAAAAGTAGATCCCCGGTCACCCGCTGCTGCTCTTCTTGCTTCACTGCAATCTCCAGGAAGCTGGCGCCGCTGCTCATCTCCTTCTTTAGCAGACCCCACTCCATGTCGTTCTTTATGGACTTGAGAAGCAGGTAGTGCTCGTACATGTCCCTCTGCTTGTTGGTGCACGGCAGCTCGTTATTGTTGTTGGCCTCCGCCTGGGTGCATGCCTGCTCCTCCAGAGGCACGTCTCGCAGCAGGCTGGGCACCATGATAGTCTCGTCCATATTGTTGGCAGCTGCTATGAAGCGGTGCATGACGTTGATGAGTGAGTGCTTGTTGCTGGTAGAGTCGCTGCTGATTTGCATCATCTCGAAGGCTTTAAGTTGGCTTGGTCAGAGTGGAAAAATAAAATGGGAGCTTTAAGGCAGAACTGCTGAAGTGGCTAATCTGCAAAAAGAAAGAAATACAGGATGACAAATTTATGACAAATTGAATAAAGGGATAGTCCTCTTAAAACCAACATGCACAATAACTCTGCCATTTTATACAAGAATCATATGCGTCACATTTAATTTACAGCGTCCAAGAACCTCATAATCCCTCATTTTGCTGAACCCGAATAAAATCAATATGACCTTGACTTCCGGCAATTGAAATACTAATCATATGCATCAGGTTGAGTTAAGACGACGAAGACTGACCTGAAATGTGAGAAAACCGGAGGGAGGAGTCTTTGACGGCGTTATTGGTGGAATTAAACCGAATCTTCATAGGAGCCGGACTACACACGCCGGGAAGGAAAGTGACGATTTCCTCAGCAGTCTGGTAGTTTATCCCGCTTTTTATACCAGACTTGCCGGTAGGGGAAAAAAAAAAAAAAAAAAGGAGAGAAAGTCCGCCCTCTTTCTATGCTCCTGTAGAATTAACTGGTCTGCATGAGGGTTGTGGGTGGACCTGTACAGCAGCTGATCCGCAACTGGCCAATGACGTTACACATCGGCGCTGCCAGTCAAATGTATTTGTTGATGCTGTTATCTGCTGCCCGGTTACTCCTTTCTCCAAGGCCGTAAACGGTCTGAACGCAATTCTGATACTAGGCAGTTTGTTTCACATCGGGTTTCAAAAAAAAAAAAAAAAAAAAAAAAAAAGGGGGGGGGAAAGAGGAGAATCGAGTTGCCAAGTATTTTATCTTCTCAAAACAAGCTCCAAGTACTGGTTTCGTCAAATAAAAAAATAAAGATAAATTTCCTCAACGTCACTTGCGACTCGAAATTGTTGCGTAACGCTGCCCCCTGCTGGCAGAGCTTTGTCGGTTCAACCAAAACTCATTCAGACCACTGACCTGCACCTTTCGTTTAACTGCCTGGTTCTCATTTGTGGGTGATTAATCCGTCACTCGTGGTAAATATAATGAAAGCTTGGCCCTCGTGAAATATTCCTGTTATCATAATGAATTATGATATAATCACATAATGAAAAACATAGCCTTACCGGATACTTTAGTGGGAAAACGCTCCAGATGGCGACCTCGACTGACACAGAATCATAAATCCTCCGAGTTTACCTGCTTTTATGGGGAAGACAGAAGCAGTGAGGCGAGTAACAGGAAGACCTCAGGTGTGTTTAATGAAGTTAATTAATAATCAGGTGTACTGGAACGAGCAGGCGTGATTTTTCTAAAGCAAACTTGTGGTTACATCATGTCTTCTAATCCTCTAAAGCTTCTTGATTTACATAGTAATGTTTGTTTTCTGATGAAGAATTGAAGTCTTTCATATCCACTTCTGATAAACTCTGAAAATCAATGGAAACTTAATGAATATATTTATATTTAGAACTAAAATGCTACATGGTACAAGTGTCTGTCCACTACTTTAAAAGGAAAAGAAAATCTGCTCTGAATGGTTGTGTAGGTCAGCCATTACACAAAACGGATAAATCGACTCATTAAAATATGTTTATAGAGCAAGCAACATTGTTTGTAATCCCAAAGTGATAATAAAACCATATCAACTGGAAATACAGTTTCCCACAGTTCAAACACAAAAAATAAGCCTAAAATGTCAGGTGTGCGATATGTAGTTTTATGGTAGTAAATCACCTGGCTGGGGTATGAGATAAGAGGTGATAATGCCACTGTTAGTGCTGGTACTGCATAGTCAAATGTAAATAAAGACATGCTAAAAGCACCTTTTTTAAAAAAAAAAAGGGAGTTACTTTTAATGAGAACAATGATTAATATGACTGTTCTATGATGTTTTTGTGTTGTATTTAGCAAAAGTGCATATGTACTCATATTAAAGTTCACATTAATGTTTGGAAGAGTTGACAAGTGTCAGGAGCATGGTCCATATACTGTTAAATCAAGTGGTTTCTCTCACTGTTTTTATTTTAGATAAGGTGTTTCGGGAAACTGTTGATTTATAATTACAACATGTTCTAAAACATTGCTGATTTGATGTAAAGAGAACTTCTTCTGGTTTACATGCATGCTATTTGCAGAAAAAGTCTTATAGAGAATATCAAAGTTTCAGTCATAAACATCTGCAGGGGATCATCTGTGCATGCACACACGGTGCAAGAAGTCCACTGGTTAATAACTATTGTTTAATTGTTCAGTGTGGGTTATTAGGAGACTTAATCTAACATGCTGCAAATGAAAAACAACTCTGAAGCCATTAGATAGCCATGTCTGTTTTAAAGTTTACTTTGTTTCACAAACAGTCATATCTCCCAAGTACTGAGGTATGTTATGTACTTTTAACTGGGGATAAACAGGCCATGAGTGTCTTTGTTAGTAACACAATGTAATCAGGGACATATACCGAAGTTGAGATATTTGACATCTTGGTCTATCAAATAATTTTACTATTTTTCGCTGTAACATCTTCATCATCAGAGCCAAAAGCAGCAACTCTGTGCTCATCTACAGACTCTTCTATGATAATGAAACATGAAAATTTTATTTGGATTCTGGTTATGTATATCCTGTCTCATATTAAGCTTGAATTACTGAAATAAAATCTAAAAATAGGAAAAGTAAATTCCTCTTCAATCACAAAATGTTTTTGTTTTTTTAACACTTTGCAGTCTAATTTTGTTTTCATTTTTTAGAGCTTTCATTCTGTGCTGATTAAACTAAAAGTCATCCTTCAGTGGAAAGCAAAAGCCTTTCACTGCTTGCATTTTCCTTGACAAGTCCCCTAATGAAAGAGGAATGTTTATCTACTCCTGCTGGCGTAAGCATGCTGCAGTAAACAGCTGTAAAACAGACACATCCAGAGGCCACACGCTGTTAAAGCTACACAATTTCATCTTTATTTTTTCCCACATATTTCACATGCGTCCACAGAAGAAAAACACTTAACACTGAAAACTGTCATACGAAGTTGGCTTGGTTGCTGAAATTGGCACATGAATGGAGGCTGTGGACAAAACTGGCCAACATAGTCAGAAAGGCTTGTCATTAACTCAGACTTGATTTCATGGTCCAGCCCTCTTCAGGCTTCTAGGAGTTTCACACACAGACACAAGTGGTGTTGAAGTTGAACTTTTACCAACTTATTGTTTTACTACTAAAAATAAAAAAAATAAAAAAGGCAACAAGACAAAAAAATAGAAAAGTCGACAAATTAACTCAAAAGAAAAAAAGTGACAACTATATAGAGACAGCTATGCTTAAATAAATCTGAGGTGTAACAGAACTCTGAAATACTTGGGGTCCCTTTTCGTTTTGGTCAGACAGCATTGCAGGTTATTTCCTTTTCAACTTCCCTTCAACATCTTCCCTTCAGCTTGTTTGTCATTGGTGAGAATGAATACAGATTATACAGTGAGTTTTTCCTCTCTAAAATGATATCAACTAACATATAATATTAAAATCCCAAATCAGTTTGCAACAGGAGCCTCATCAGTAACCTGCAGACACAGAAAACACACAGGTTGTGGCAAAACAAACAAACAAAAAAGCAGCTCATTTGCATCCAAACATGAATTCATTTAATCAAAGCTGCAATTTATTGAACTGAGGGGGGTAAAAAAGCAATAAAAGTCCTACCAATGAGTGTTAGACCATCTCATACTGGTTGTTGGTGATGTATCGAGACAAGCAGCAGGCCAGGAATATCCCGATGAGCTGAAAGACATTTTGAAATTGAATAGTTTTAAATCAAAATATAACAACTCCACGCAAGATACAAACAACCTAAGAAGTGAAAACAAGGGCCGAAGCTGATGTTATTACCTCGTTTAAGTCTTATCAGGATACACAACAACACCAAGGTTCAACTGCTGTCATTTTACAATGTGATAACTGCTAATCGGTATCAGTGGTCACATTTCATCTGATAAATAAGTTCAGTTCAGGCTCAAACGATTAGACCAAGAAAACACCACCAAACTAAACAAGCTTGTAAAACCCGCGAGAAGCAGAAAAACATATTTTTCCATCCAGACAAGTGCATTTGAGGCTGTCGTCTGTGTGTCGTTGCACGTAAAATATTGTAGCTGCTTATTTAAGACATTGATTTGCCCCAAGCACAAGTTCAAAGCTGGAAAGGTGGATAAATTTCTAGACAGCGTTATCAAGGCTGTAAAAAACCGTCTCATCTCTTAAAGAAGTTACTTCCATTTACTTATTGCTGTGGTTACCAACCTGAAAGTACTCCTGGGGACCCAAAGTTGGGAATCACTGACTTAGATTATTTCTTTTCAAGCTTGCATATTTGTCCTTTATGAGGCTACAGCAGATTTAAGAGGTCAGCTAACTTTGCGCTCTCCAAAGAGATTGGAGAAATTCAAAGTAATGCAGAGCATCACACATCTGCGCAAAACCTGAAGCTCCCTACCTTCCATGCATTTTATGTGAATCACCTTGAATATTCATCTTGAAGTGTGATCAAAGAGGGTAACTACACTCTGAAATCCTGCACTATTCTCCATCAAAGCACCGTTCAAAAACACAACATGAATGAGGGAGCGAGGAATGGTCGGAGGTGTCATGTTGTGAGTATGGAGTGTGTGATTGGAAGGATCCGGGATACCAACTGATGGTCACTCAAAAAAAAACAATAAAAATCTGCCCGTTGTGACCTTGCTCCCAACAAAAACACCAGCCACACCTGTGCATCCTTTC
>JBBBVU010000007.1:16643039-16656093 GCA_037177055.1 Atherinosoma microstoma | reverse complement strand
TGGACTTTTTAGGGAGACTTGTAAGGACAGCGTTACAGTAGTCTAGTCTACTAAAGATAAATGCATGGACAAGTTTTACAAGGACAAGTTTTTCAGTTTCAATAAATTGCTGCAATATTTAAAGAAATAAGGAGTGCCTTGAGACTGTTGGACAGTACTACAGAAGTAGGAGAGTAGATGTGCAGTAAAGTAATTGTGACTGTGTGTTTGTAGCAATGGCGATAAAATCCGATGTGAAGACAGCTTCTGCTCTCCTGGATCAGTTCTATGAAAAGAGGAGGCTTCTGATTGTATCTGCACCCAACATATCGGACCCGGACTACCAGCTGCAGAACATCATGATACAGGTGAGAAGATATCTCTGCACCTGATCTCCCCAATGGCTTTCTGTAGAGGTTTGATGAAATAGATAAACTGTATAAAACAAAACAAAACAAAAAAAACCCACGTTTGTTTTCTGTGCTTTCACCAGAAATCCGACTGTGGATTAGACCTCCGACATGTAACTGTGATTGAGCTGCTGGGTTCTCCACCTCGAGAGACGGGCCGCATTAAAGAAAGTCTGCTTCTCTCTAAAGTCATAGAAGGTTTGAGGTAAGAGAGGTACTTCATCACTTAGTTATTCGGCTGTTTTATGGCTCATTCTGAGAGAAGGAGTTCATTGAGGTGAAAAATTCCATCCTGAAATGGCTTTATTAGACTGTGTCTCATTAACAGCAGAGAGGAGGTTCACATCACTCTTTAAATGTCAGGAGTCTTTTAATAAAAAAGGACACTCTGTTAGTGTGACTTAAAAAGGAAAAAATCTGCCCCAAAAAGTTGAACCCTGCTGAAAATAGCAACATGATCATTGCAGGTTGGCAGTATTGGGATTTTAACAGAAACAACAGACACAAACTTATAGAAGCTCATCTGAAAACACACAGAGAGATTTTTTCCAATAACTGTGCAATATGAGTAAGGGGCTGTAGCTACTCAGTTTTTCCAGACTGGAAAAATCTAACATTCAGTCTCCCCGCTGACACACAAGTACCATAGTTTACAACAATGACACAGTGTGCATATGAGTGGGAAATTACTGCAGACGTGCTAACATCCAAATAAGGCTTGTTATTAGCAGGGTATCCATCCGGCAAAATTATAATATTAACAATGGATTGGTGTGCATAATTAAGGAAGCTATTTGTAGCAATGAACACAGGGTTAATGTTTGCATGTCTGGATTTGTTTTTACAGGGGGGGGGGGGACTTCCCTATTTTTGTTCCTCATAATGCTGCATTTCTTCTATTCAGGAAGATGTTTGAAGACACTGCACAACATCAGCCCAGCAACTTTATGTTAAAGGGATAACATGTAACTTTCGACCCAAATATTATCCTAATGTGATTAATAATGGATGATTTCTGGGGTCAATATACAGTGTTTGATGCGTGTCGGCGCTCCGAGGGGGCTGACTTCTTCAGAAACCAGTCATTGTAACTTCGCAGTAGTGGCTCTTTCTCTCATGGGATCATGTGACCTGGAGCGCTTTGCTTTACGCTCCCCCTCTATAAGCACAGAGGGCTCTGCTTTGTACTTTTCCTCCTCTTTGAGTAAAAGTTTGCCATGGATAAACAAAGTAAGAAGGTGAAAACGGTGTCTGAAGAGGCTAGAAAGAGACTTGCATGTGCAGAAGGTGGCGTGACATCATACGCTGTACGCCCCATGACGTACCAGTAAGATGAAACTGAGGTCACTTTGAACTTTAGATGCGGCAAAACTGTCCCAAATCATGATACAGCCATCACCATGTTGCACAGATGGCAAAAGATTCTCATGCATCTTTTTCCTTTTCAATGAACATCATCCTTTTCATAGTCCAATCAGTTCATACTGTCTCTCAAATTATTAAGACTCTTAGTTTTCCTTTACATCAGACAAATAAGAAAAGTCTTTTTCTGTTACCTTGACATGTTTCGACTATATCTGTAGTCTCCCTCAGAAGGGTCATGTGATGCTGCTTTGACGTGTCTTATCAGCTGTAAACTCAGCTGTTTTTTGCGAGCTTGCCAGACAGCATTATGAAGTAAAGCTCTGAAGTGCTGTACAAGGATGTCCATGTGTAATTTCCAACCTACAGATGTAGTCGAAACATGTCAAGGTAACAGAAAAAAACTTTTCTTATCTGTCTGATATAAAAGGAAAACTAAGAGTCTTAATCATCCTTTTCATTTTAACCAAGTAATTCTATGATAGCCTCATCTGTCCATTAAACCTTTTTAAAACATCCTTCTTGCTTATCCACGTCCTCTGTGGTAAATTCATTTTAGAAAGCAGAGGATTTCTCTTTTCAGCCCTGCTATACACTCACCATCATTGTCCAGTGTTTTCCTGATAAAGCATGAGAAAGGTCGATAGAAATGAGTGGGTTCCTCTTTGACATCACAGACATGGCTCCTTGAGGGGGTAACAGCAGTCTTGGATTTCCTCCATTTGTACAGTCTGTAGATGAGAGGAGTCCAAAATGTTTAGAAATGGATTTTTAAGCTCATCCAGCCTGACTCATGCCAGGATACACTTCCAACAAATGTGTTGGGAAGGTCAGATTTTATTAGATTCATGTACAAGCCGCCCACTCACACCTGATCATCATCAAAATCTGGCTCTTAATCAGCTAAATGTTCTGCCATGTGGACCAGGTGGTTGCTTACCCCGTCTGCAGTTTGGCACAATGGGACGTTCCTCAGCTCCCCTTTCCACAGTCCACTTAGATGCTTTATAAATTGTTTTTCTAAAATGTTTGTACTGCATTTCTCTACAGGCAAGCATTCAGAATCTCCCGTACCTACTTCAGTATGGTGCTGCTGGACAAGCTCGGGCTGGACCGAGAACGCTTCATTATGCCGATATCTGCAGACGAGCTGTTCTCCTATATAGACAGCTTCCTGCTGGAAGAGGAGGAGCGGGAGAGACTGGAGCTCCACAGAGATTTCTGTGACTAATTTGATAATGATCTCTGGTTGCCACAGCAATAAAGTCATCAGTATTATTAAGACAAGACGAGGAAGGACAAACAACCAGGAAGAAGGTCAAGAGGGACACTGGACTCGGATATGAACAAGACGGCATTTCCTCGTATTCAAATGTGATCAATATATGACACTGAAGAGCTGTTTATCTGTTTGCTCAACGTCAGATCAGTTGAGGGGAAAATAATTTTCATAGGAAATACAGCCAGCAAGATTCAGATTCTGTATGATCACACAACCAAGAATATTCAACATTTGATTAGTTGCATGATTTGGCTGATTTTATTCCTCCTTTTTCTGTCTGAGGAAATGTAAAAATTCCCTAAACGTATACAGATAATTTACTTGTACAAAAACTGGGTTCATTATTCATGTGACAAATATAAAGACAAGCGTGTGTTGGGTTTAATTAACTTTTATTCGGTTAACAGAATATTCATGCATTTACGTAAATGTGACTGATCCCACTCCAAAGAGGAGTTTAAAGTTAAAATCTATATTTAAAAACACGATTTAATTTCAAAATAAGAGTCATTAATCCAAGGTATATAAATAGAATATTAACAATAATAATAGAATATATTTGCATAGATTAAAGCAGGTATGACTGGTTGGCTGCAACACCAGCATTTCTTTAGAATTTCGGTTTTCCCAGTGTTATCCTGTACGCAATTATAAAGACCATTGTGATACTTTAAGACATTTCTGTGCAAAGTGCTGTGCATTGTTTTAAATGGTAATAATACATACAGCCTGAATTTCTAAACAAAGTGACTGTGTCATCATCTTCAAAGTAAACTTAGCGTTGTGATGCTTTGGCACATTTTCAACATCAACACCTGCTGTCAGTGAGCGAAAGAAAAGCTCCACACAGGGATGCTGGAGAGATGACTTGTGATGTTCAGTAGGCCAATAAACTACGACTGCTCACTTCAGTGAACAAGCCTCTGTTCTGATCAGTTTACAAGATAAAATTAATCCACAGTCTCGTGTTCATCTCAGAGGCCACTGCCTCCCATTGCTTCCGTCTTTGGATCATTTGAGGATTCAGTCATATGCTGTCCTCATTTAGCCTTTGCCTTTCCCATTGTGGAACGTAGTGGAAGAGTGCCCTCTGCCCACGAGTCGGGATACTGCATCATCTTCTCCCAAAGACTGACTTCCTCTCCAACTGAATCAAGTTCCACTTCCTCTTTTCCAACTTTTACAGTGCCTGCAGAGATGAGGTTTACACAAAGAAAGCAGAATAAACCCGTTATGACTATTGGTGAAATATTAATTTTACAAATCTTTTGTACATGTGAGAGGGGGAAAAAAAACCAAAAGCCTTGTGCTGTTTCAGCAATGATCTCAAATGAAACATCACAGACAGTGATGTTTTTACAATAAAAAAACTGAAAGATATGGTTTTCCTGTCCTTTATTATGAATAATGATTACATTCACCATCTATTCAGGTTTAGACTTACTGCTCCTTCTTAGTGCTGAAAGCATAAATGTTCAAATTTTCCAAGTCTGTCCAATAACAATAGTTGAGTGTTTGTACAAAGTGAAACAGGTTCTTCATGTTTATACTGGCTGAGATCTCCTCCTTATGAGTGCCTAAGTTTTGAGATGCAGAACAAAATCCACTTATTTTGTCAAAATGTGGCCAACAGTTTGTTACACCAAAAATGAGACTGCTGTATATTACTAAATACATGTAAAAGTTATGACTATGTTCCCTCTTTGTGTTTCTTTGTTGAGCTGATATCAGAAAATATCTGGATTTTACCTTGTCCAGAGCTGAGGCGGACTCCTCCCAAGAAGTCATTGCTCAGCTTGGCCTCGTCCCACACGGTCAGCTCCAGACACATCCCCCTCAACTGCTCCAGAGTTACCTCCTTATACACAAACGTGGTATCATAATAGGGGTTCAAGTTCTTCTTCACAACTGCAGTCTTCCTCTTGGTTGTCCTTTCCTTAGTTGGGAAGAAGAACCTGCAGAGCCACAAACCAGCTTTTGGTTAAAAAAAACCTACATGCTTGTTTAAAAATGCAAAGTAAGATTTTAAGTGTCGATTGCTTCTCACTTACCCTTTTACAAAGCTGTCTGAACTACCCTTCGCTTTCACTGCTGTCAGATTTTTTGCTTCCTTAATGAAGACGTGCAACTCTCCTTCTGCAGGTGCTGCTTTTTTGCCTGAAGACAAGACAAATCCTTAGAAATTCAAGTACATCAAAGAGCACTAAAAAACAGTTTCATCTTTTTTTTTTCTTTTTTTACCTTTGGCTTTCTCAGTTGTCATCTTTTTAGGAGTAACATATTTCAATGAGATGATCAGCTCTCCTTTGTACTGCACAAAAGCTGAAGCTGGTACAACTGAGCCTGCCTATTAAAGAAATGTTGATTATAAATCAGGACATTGGTCCTCTTGACATTTGGGATTAGCTTTGATTTTTAAAAATATTTTTTTCTTTGCTTCTTGGTACTTTGAAAACTTAACAGAGGACTGACTGCCTTAAACTTCCACAAGTAAATACTGTATCACCTTAATCAAAGTCTGTTCCTATGGTCTACCTTGGCCATGAGCTGCATTTGCTCCTCACATGGAGAGCTAAGGTCTCTGCAATCCAGAGCTACTTCCACCTCTCCCAGGAAAGCGTTGCGGCTGAGACGACCATGATGCCAGACAGATATCAACATGGAGCGGGTGGCCAGCTGACAGCGGTTGATGGAGTACTGGTTGGGAAAAAGATTGAGATTGACATTATTATCAAAGGCTTGTCTCACTGCTGATGGACCACTCTTATGTACTTTTAATGGTCTGGTGATGAGTGGGTTTTACAGTTACTGATCACAGATGAAAGTAGACAAAAAAATGGGATTTCTTGAAAGCTGATTAGGGAATATTGTAGATTTTATTGTTATTCTACTGTTTAAAAACAACACATTTAAAATGACAGGACAGCTATCTGCTGCTTGGACTCATCCAACTCATTTCTCCATCAGCAGTTTATTTGTCACCATCTAACCTGACTCTTCATTGGAAGCAGGGCCAAAAATCAATATTTGACAACAGTTGTACTAATCTGCAGTGTCAATATCCATCTTGAGCTCTCTGTAGGTGTGGTCATTATTTATAGCAGATACAGCTCAGGGGAGTGTCACGAGACAACAGGATGAGGTCAACAGTTGCAGTCCGGTTACAAATCATCACCTTTAATGTTTCATTGTAGTCAGGGTTGATGGTGTTGCTCTTGATGCTGGTCTTCCTCTTACTACGGCGAGACTTATCAGGGAGCAGATAGCATTTAACATAACTGAAACACAAGAAGTGAGTAAAGTATGTTAAACAGTGTTTCTCCCTGCCACAATTATTTGTCTTCAGTTGCATTTCCTGTTTAATGCAGAGGGGAAAAAAACCTGTTGACATTCAATTTCCTGTGAAACTCAGCTAATCACCTTTGGGATGTAAGTATCAGGACTCTGTAAACACAGCAGCCTCTTATCTCCACTGATCAAAGCTGTGTTAACATTGCTGAGGGATATGTGTGCACTTGAAATATGTGTGTGAGACATGACCAGCCCTGGTGCGCAAGGAAGGTCAGTGCGAGCAAATCGTGCTTCAAACTACACTTCTTTTTTCTCATATTACAGCTGTGTAAAAAGATGAATATTTACGGGTTGGAAAGCTGTCGTGAGGCATTGCCGAAAGCCAGATTGCGACACTCCTTGATGAAGACCTGGAGACTTTTGATGCGTTCGTTGTAGCTGATAGAGAAGATGACATCTCCAGTCACCTCCACGCTATCAAAGTCTCCTGCTTCACTGTAAATACTCATCAGGCTGCCCAGTGTGCTCTAAACAGACAGGCATGAAGAACAATTTTTAGTGCTTGCATTTGTTTCAGTGTAAGTTACACATAACACAGAATACTATAGAATTAATCCACTATTTAAGAACACAATAATATGGAAATGAAAACAACATGTTAAGATTAAAGGCATAGCAGAAACAAACAATTAGAAATAATCAAGATGTTCTTTTAATATCTATATATCTAATCCAGAATAAAACATGGGGAGTTATGTTAGCCTATGCTTTTCTGCCCTCTCAGGCTCTGGTAACACCAAACAATTTAGCAGACTTCTCATCAGTTCTGCACTTCCTAACTTGACAGAGGATATCCTGAGGTTAAAGATGCTTGTGAAGATTACTTGACATCAGTTCTTTAATGAGACACAGTCAGCTGCTCTGTAAGCAGAGAGAAATGTCAGTGTGTTGTTACTTTTGAGCTTCGCAGGCTGGAGGAACTCGAACCCATCGATTTTTTATGGAAGTTTACCAAGCTGTCAATATCTTCATCCTCATCCTCTTCATCCTCCTGCAACACCATTAAAAATAAATACAATTCTTGCTGGCTTACACATATACACATCAGTTTCTTGTAGCAAAGGATCTTTGCCATTTCTGAAAATTAAACACATTATAAGGTGGAACAAGAATATATCTATTATTTTACAAACACATACCATAACTGGTATCTGACTCCGAAAGAAAGTTAAAATAAAAATGTCCCTTTAAAACCAACTGTTTAAATAAGGCCAATGAGGAAGTAACTTAGACCTTTGTACCCACAAGCAGTCAAATATAATCAATCCAAAATCACTTCAGTGTTTAAGAACCAGAAAAAAAAAACAATTCTCTGAATCAACTACCAGAGTTAGTGTCAGCATCTAAAACCAGAGGCATTCTCAGTAGTATTTGTCCAACTATTTCAGTAACTTTCCAAACAGATGGCTTGATGTTCAAGTCCATGTGCAGCAGGCCCTGGGCAGCTGTATGAGACGAGGCTAGAAAAGGTACAGTCCATTTTACAGCTCTTTTCCAATTGTTAAAAATTATACTCACAGAAAAACTGCTTAAATGTGCAACATGATTTCTATTTTCAAAACATGTGACATCTCCACAATTTCATCCCAGCTTGATTTGTATTTTACATTTTCATGTCACCATGTAAATATGAATAATTTTGATTTATGTTTAATTTTGAGTCTGGGGGAGTCTGATATATGAGACACATTAATAAATGCTGGAAACTTTGGCCTCCATACTTTGTATGAGCACATTTGACAAGTATATTATACACAAAAGTGTTAGTTTACACAGTGCTAATGTTGTCCTGAAGAGATTACTCCAATAAGTTTTATAGTTTATGACTTCAAAAAAGGTGACTTCCAGGCGAGAAGAGGATTCTAACGGTGGTTAGAGACAAATCTTCACACATGCTGTCTTCAGCCTGTGAACCTGCAGGTGGAGCTTCTAATTAGTGTTTTTATGACTCTGCATGCGGTTACTACAGCAACCAGACAGCTGTAGTAACTTCTGCTCATCACATCACTGCTGTCCAAAAACACTTAGGGAATTTACTAAAGATCCTTTAACTTAATGGAAATTAAACATGGAAAAAAAACAAATAATTTTATTTTGCTGCTTAATGCTTGACAATAGGTTTTAAGTTTGTGACTTTAATTTTGATGTCATCACAACCTAATTTTCTGCGCATACCCACATGGTGACTTGTGGGTACCAGATGCTGATCTGATGTCAATGACGTGCTGTTGTGCTCAAATATTCTGAATCTTTTTAAATCTATACTAGGGAAACTTTGAAGACTGTAAACTGATCCCATTCAGGAAAAATAAAATTTTCTGAAGTGAAGTTAACTTAGGGAACGGTTAAAAAATAAATAAAATAATAATAATAATAATAATAATAATAATAATAATAATAATATCTACTGAAGCAGTACTTTATTTCTTCTGGGCACTGCTTACCTGAACATCTAAGCCCGGTACAGACTGGCTCCTGTAGCCCATTGAGGCCTTTGGTGCATCACATCCAACACGCAGGTCCAGAGTTGATACGCACTCTATAATAAATATACAGACTAGCAGTTAAACACAAATCTTTCTTCAAAGCACTTTCATGAAAAAGATACAAACCTGCAGGTTTATGGACTCGTTTGCTTTTCTTGAAGAGTCTTTCAACTTCATTCTCTGGGCTCAGACTGACTGGTTTCACTTCCACGGCCTACAGTGACAGAAAAAGAGTCATCTAATCTGAGAAGAGAAAGAGAGAGGAAAAAACAAAAAACAAAAACAAAAAAAGACTTGACCTTACAGTGTTTGTGATGGAGTTGCTGCCATCAGTGACAGTATCTACTCTGACTGGGACAGTCAGACTGGAAACGCTTGATCCTGATGGGCTGGAGGGAACTGAGCGATGTTCTGGCCTAATTGACAAAATAAACAACAGTAAGTTGAGTTTAAATGTGCAACTATTCAGTATTCACATATACACATAAACCTTCAATTTAACCTGCTATCCATTGTATAAATGATGTCTATCCCTGGGACTCATCTCAAAACATCTCATGTGAGTTTTGTGACCTCTCAATAGCAATATCATGAACGGGACTGAATTAAACTTCTCAAGCAGGCGTTTTATGTCTCCTTAGAGTGAGGCCTGGTACACAGGGTTAGTTGTTAAGAGTAACTAAGTGAGTCTACCTTGGTTGCTCAGGGGTCGCACGGCCAGATTCAGTCTCAGTTTTACTGCTAGCTAAACTGCCGTTCTCAGCAGACTCGGTGTCACTGTAAGATGGCTTTGATGAGATGTCATTCTTTGATTCAAGGGATTCCCTCGATGCAATGGATCCTGAATTCTCACCTGAAAGGCTGTTAAAGAAAATGCAAGAAAAATGTCAAAGTGCTTTCCAGTGTGTGCTTTAAAAACCTAATATTAATGTTTCAGGTAAAACTGATATGAAGATGTAAGATGCACCTTTTAACTGGTGGATTTCTCAGCCTGGGCAGAGGCACGGGTTTAGGAGGATTTGGCATGTTTTCAGCACTTTCCAAGAAAAGTTGTCCTGTTTTTTCAGGCTTCATCACTAAAACATCAGACAAAATGCTGTAAAAAATCACACTTTATTCAATCACGGTATTTCAGCTTTTAACATTTCTCTGCACTTCTGTTGAACTGAAACCACACTGCTGTAGCTACAGGCAGGGAGAGTGGTGTTTACATTCATAGTTGAACCACTTCCTGTTCCCGTACTCACATGGCGACCTTTTTTTCAGGGAGACTCTCACTAGGTCATGTCCAGGAGCTTCAGAGAAACGGTTGATCTTTTGACTGTAGAACCAGTCACCTGTCTTTTTCTTCATATCCCTACAATCCAATATTAATGCTTTAATAAAAGATAAACAGAATTTATCTCAAACTCTACATTATTATCACATCATCAAAACACTGTAAATTGTGATATTGCTAACAATAACAATGCTACCTTGTCATACTGTAGAGAATTTTATCTAGTTGTGTCAGAAAACGATAGGGTTGGTACTTGTCTGGTTAGATAAGCAGCACAATGGACTGTTGATTTAAGTCTTTGAATGTTCTCATGCTACTTCAACAGCCTGTGGAATTTACACATTTAAGTATTTGTGGACTGAGCTGAGGTTACAATAAAATATAATAACTGGTATTCAAGTTAGTTTTATCTCGATGTTATAAATACAGGCCATAAATTCTACTTCTGTGACTTTAGTATAAATATTTTATGCTTTGCAACTTCTTTCATAAACTTCAAAATGACATGAAATAATACATAGGATGAAATGCTTTACAGATATGAACATGCCCACTTCAGATCATTTTGATTCAATCCCTTGCACATCAGCCCGGTGTTGGAAATATTCCCATGTGCACCAAATATGTACTAATTTGGGAGGATGTTCAAACCAACTTCCCAAAATAGAGTGAGGTCTACTGAAAAAGTATTTTTTTCCTCTTCTTTTTTAAAAAAAGGAGCCACAAAAATACTAATATTAATATTTATGGGTTGTTTTTACAAATTTTGAAGAAGTCCAGAGGGCACAGATAAGGTTGAGATTTCTCATGATCTGTGAGATTATGTATAAAAACCTAAAAAGCAAGCTAAAGTCAGGTCCCCTTACATATTGGAGGGTTAGTTAGATTGAGCCATATAAGAAATCATTTATGGGTGTCGTCTGAAAAAAAGAGAGGCTTTAATACAATTCTGCCTGCACCATCATGTGAGAAGCTCCATAATTCCAGGTGGGTACTTCTACAACTACCTGGATTAATGACTACCTAACAAATAGACCACAGCTTGCGAGACTGAAAAGTTGTGCGTTTGAGATGGTGGTCAGCAACACAGGAGCACCACGATAGACTGTACTCTCACCATCTCTCTTCACACTGTACACCTCAGACTTCCAATAAATTTCTGAGTCCTGTTACCTGCAGAAATACTCTGATTACTCTGAAGTTATGGGGTTAATCAGTAACAGACAATAAGCTCTCTACAGAGAACTGGTCAGTCAGTTTGTGACGTGGTGCAGAAGCAATCACTTCATCTTGAACATAAAAAAAGAACAGATAATTGTTGACTTCAGGAGGAACCTGAGTAAACAAATCAATGTTTACATCCTGGGAAAAGAGGTGGAGGAATACAAGTACCTTGGAAATAGGCTGGACAACACTGGAACTAGACTGGAAATGCAACACAGAAGCCATGTACAAGAAGGGACAGAGCATACAACTTCTTAAGGAAGCTGAGATCATTTATGTCTGAACCAAGATGTTTCATATCTTCTATATGTCTGTTGTGGAAAGTGCAATCAGCTTTGCAGCCATCTCTGTTGGGGCAGCAGCATCAGAGCCGGAGACTTAAAGAAGCTGAACAAACTGATCAAGAAAGGTGGTTCTGTGCTGGGGATAACTCTGGAGTTGCTGGAGCTGATTGTCCAGAGAAGAATGCCGCATAAGTTACTGAACATAATGCACAATTCTTCACACCCTCCACACAACACAGTTAGGAAACAATGGACTGCGTTCCGTGAGAGACTTCAAGTCCACTACAAGACAAAAAGATTCAGGAGATCATTCCTGCCAGCAGCCATCACCCTCCAAAACAAGGCCTTAACTGCTAATTACCAATTATTGTTTTTATTTTAAAAAACAACCCTACAACATTGGATTTTTTTCCCGGGCATAAATAAAATATTTTTCATTTTCGTTAATTTTATTTTTCAAATTAATCTATTTCCATCTGGTACAGGCTAGCTTCAGCCAATCAGATCGGAGGCCTGTACTACAAAGGTGGATTTTTTCTTATCAAGGTAACTTCAGGGTTGACCCGCTGATTTCTGTCCTATGACACTGGTTCACATCTTACCAGGGTAAAAATCACCATGAAAACTTACACTGAATGGCTAACCAGCTCCGGAGCAGGTTATGTTCTGGATAAGAGATCAACAAGTGTAAAAGCACCACCTCCTAACCAATCAGTTCTCTTGGAAAATGGCCTGCCCATTCTTAGAACATCCTGTTGATTGTGGTGTGCGGATTGTGAGAGGATCGCTTAGGAAAGAAAGAGTTTTTAGGGAGATAGATGCAATCCTTTTGATGAAGAAACAAAGCCTCTTCACCGACCGCTTTGAAGTATGTTTTTGTACTTGCTCGTGACTTGTTCCCAAGTTTGTTTAGCTCCACTAGTGTTGCACAAGAAATAAAGAGGTTAATGAAAATGGTCACATGACATGACTACAGAACCATGAGTTTATGGAATGCACAACTATTTGTGCAGTCACTGTGAAGAATTAATATTCTACACAAAACCGGCTCACACGGAGGTGCTGAGCCTTAAAAAAAAAAAAACTCAATGGAAAATATAAACGAAAGGGCACTGAGGAAGCGCTCTGCTTGAACTGTTTGTGCTGTAATATAATGAAATTGAGTGATCAGAGTTCTGTCTGTTCATATTGTCCGATTAATTAATATTGTATATAATATAAACATTTTTTCGCATTAACAGAGTCGGGAATTTTGTGTTTGAGTTCTTCATATTTTTGAAGAATAATTGTCTGCTCCTCCATGGTAAAGTAAGCTGCTCTGTAGGCAAGGCAAGGCAAGGCAAGTTTATTTGTATAGCACATTTCATGTACAGGACAATTCAAGGTGCTTTACATAC
>JBBBVU010000007.1:16623992-16635511 GCA_037177055.1 Atherinosoma microstoma | reverse complement strand
AATACGATATAGGGAGAAAAAAAAAATGACCGCCACCCGTTGTGATAAACCATCAGTTGTGTAAAAAAAAAAAAAAAAAAACATACATATATATATATATATATATATATATACATATATATATATATATATATGAAATAAATATTTACTTGACGATTGTCTCCTTGATAAATGGTACAGCAGTCAGACACTCGGTTTGCCTCAAGGTTTTTCTGTAAAGCTTCAACGGCATCGGGGTTCCACTCGCAGGCATGCACATGACTGGCCTTTGCATGTACCAGATATGGGAGAGTGAAGTATCCAATACCTGATACAAGAAATAAACATGATAATTATAGAGCAATAATATTCATTATTCAGATTGTTGTTAATGAGACTGCAGCTGCAATCAGATTCACAGTTAAAAAAAACAATAACTGGACAAGCCGGAAGAAAAAAAAGGTGCATACAGTAAATTTGAATCAATATCATGGGGGACTGGAGCCTATCCCAGCAGCTACTGTCCAGGGTACACCCCGGACAGGACAGGTTGCCAGCCCATCACAGAGCCAACACGGAGAGACAAACAACCAATCATGCTCACACACATACACACACACACATACACACACACACACTTCTTGGGAGAATTGTCACCAATCAACCTAACATGCATGTCTTTGAATTAATATATTCAGTATAGAATAAGATAGGTATTAGTAAAACATGAGCTTTTTAATTTTTACCAGAAAATAACTGCAATGTTGAGCAGAAGCTTTCATAACATGCGGTTTAAATCATGACCTCAACAGAACAGAAACAATCTCCCTTTATATGTATGCAAATATATGAATAAGCGAAGATAGTTGAGCAGCAGTTAATCCCTAAAATAGCAGTAAAAGTTATTTTTTGCACAGCACCTCTATGTACTCTCACTCTCAGAGGAGAATGTTGCTTTATTAAGCAAAAATGTTAAAAAATGTGTCAGACAAACAAATAAAAAATAAAAAAGTGTTTTTATTCCAGGAAAGGAACTGACATTTGGGGGTACACAAGGGGTGTTTTTTTTATTATATTGTTGTTTGTTACAAAATTATTTTCTTTCCAGCTCATGGATTTGGAAATTGTAAATAGGCTAAAGAGGAGAGAATGCCTTGTTATAATGTTCCACTATAGCAGGGGTCTTCAATGTTTTCCAAGCCAAAGACCCCCAAATGAATACAGAGATGGAGCAGGAACCATCATTTACTGTAACTGAATGGGATGAGTATTGTGATCTTGCATACTGTACCAGTCAGAAGTTTGGACACACTACCTCATTAAATCCAATGGGAAAGTTTGACTGCATACTAAATTTGTTTAACTGTGACTGGGATCTTTGTCAGCTGGGGACTGAATACACTTTTGGTGAAGCACAGATAATCTGACAGAGTCAACATGTAATACACGAGCTCGGGATTGTCACAATCACAATAGGGATGAGCCCTCTTCTTTGTGTTTCTCAGGAGGATCGAAGGGACACATTATGTATATAAAAAAACAAAACAAAAAAAATGTCTCAACCCAGAAATTTCAGGACCCCCCTGCAGAATCTCTGTGGACCCCCTGTTGAAGACCTCTGCACCATAGTCTTGTCTGACACCTTTAAAATCCATAAATACACTGTAAAAAGTATAGGTGAATACGGGATAAGTTGCAAACAGAAAAAAACACTGAACTATTTCAAGAGGACAACTTTAGTTTTTGTTCATTTCATATCCAGGAAAGTGGTGCTTTGAACTTTTAAAAGATGGCATTTACTGCAGAGCAACTTGGCACCTGCGTGTTATTTTAAGTCATTCACAAAAAAAAAGAAAGAAAAAAGATGATGATGAAGTGAAAATAATCTATATTTCCTACCTGCATATAAATCCACTACGGTCTCTCCTCTGCAGTTAAATCCAGCCACCCGGAGCTTCTCTGTTATGTTTCCAGCAGAGAACATGCACTTGGTAACATCAAACTCATAGCTGAAACAAAGGTGAAGTTTCAAATGTTTTTAAGCATTACAGATTTGTAAGGAGTGTCTCCATTAATCATTAAGAAAGCATACAAATAAGATACACATACCTGATACCATTGTCCACATGTCTGACCCAGCTGTGCTCACCCAATAACATTTTCACCACAGGGGACCTAAATCCATCCCTGGATATTCGGCTCATCTTTGCCAGACGCTGCGCCCCCAGTCCTTTGGCCACGACACTCCATAACTGATCCCCTAAATTTGTGAAAAGCAAAACACTGAATGACCAACTTAAATATTTTTTACGTTTTTAATAAAACAAAGTGTGGACAAGTCTGAGAGCTCTACCCATTTTCTTCCATAATGGCAGGGTGAAACAGTTATCCCCTAGCAGGACAAGATCCCCATGCCGTAGGAAGTTATGAGGGAGGTCGTCTCTTAGCTCCTCCATCCATCTTTCACCATGAGACTCAAACAGCTCCTGGATCATTTTCTCCAGTTTATTACCACCTTTCATCCCTCTTTGTTTCTTTAACTGCAGTGGAGACTGTGATGAAAACAAGAGAGACAGCAGGGGACAAAAAACTTAATAACTCGGTATAATGCAGTCTGCTGCTCACATTAATTAATTAAGGTGCAATTACCTGACTCCAAACTATTTCACAAATGCGTGGAGCAACAGTGTTCCTGAGAGACTGAAGATCAACTGTTAACAGACAGGATGGTAACAACGGAAGGAGGACTGTATCATCCGAGTCTTTAACCAAAGACAAGCTCTTGTCAAAAACTCCCTCTGACTGTAGACATCCCCTACAAGATAAATAACACGTATCAGGTATTCCGGATTGACAGAGCACATTACATCCAAAGAAACTTTCCATTTTTTCCAATTTACATCAGCAGTCTCTGATGGTTTTATGCTAACTGCTAGCTAATTTAGTATAACGAGAGACGATTACCTGAAATGCTGCGCATGACAGCTAGACACACGAAGACAGGGCACGCTGTCCATCTATGAGCAAACAAACAGATAGGCTTGATTTTCATTTGAAGAAAACTGACTTAATCAAAAAGGAAGTTGTAAAATTTAGCCGGTAGTCGTTGCCACGACACAGTGCTTGTTTCAAGTCGGATTATTATGAGGAACGGACGTGAACCGCTAGTATGTTTTTTAATCCGAACTCTCCAAAATTAGAAATTTCGTCAAGATGATGACTGTGTGTGGCTTTGTTTCCGTTCCATATTTGCAGGACTAAACTCATACTAAATTACAGAAAGGAAAAAATACAACCTAAAATGATCATAGGTTTAGGGGTAAAATACTACATGAAGCCGACAGATGGAGACAAACAGCCAGGATGATAAATGGCAGCTAGAATAAAGTCATGCTAATGTGAACCAACAAAAACTGACATAAGTTGTATCCCTCAATTTAACCACTTCAGTGCTTTCACAAAGTCCAGAATGTGGACACAACCACATATGAAATTTGAAGTTATATATAAATTTTTGGCTCTGATAAACCAGATTTATGCTTTATGCCAGAATAAAAAGGGATACTGAGGGATACAAACCAAGTCTAAAATACACAGTTGGCAACCCAGGGTTGGATCTACACGACTTGCAGTTTTTGTCTCTCTTCTCTGTTTCATCTCTGAAGAATTTGCAGCTCGCCAAGCAATGGAGTCATTGCACCATCAATGCATCGAATGACTTATTGGATGCTTTGATGACACACTGTCCTGATGAAAGATCATAGTCTTATTTAGTTATTTGGAGTTATTCCTGTACCACTGCTTGAAGAAAGACTCTACCAATTGTCTGATAGCGCATTTGAGAGATGCCTGACTTGAAGTGTTAACTCAGTTTATCACTAATCCAACATAGAATCCTCCATGTATCCAAGAATTTGTTTATTTTTTAATTTAAACTTTATTCATACAGGTAGTCCCATTGAGACACATGCTTCATTTATAAGAGAGACCTGTTTTGGACAGAGAAAAGAAAGCTTTGAAACATCAATCGGAATATGACTAATAAAAAAAAATCTATAAGCTCATTATGAGAAATTATTCAATGAAAAGACATGTCACAACAGTGTTTTTCGGTTTTATGTCGGCACATCAGCTTAAAGAAATTTATGATGTAAAACATTTAGTTAAGTTTATTGGCTTTTTGTTTTGTTGAATTTTATTTCTAACACTTGATGACCAGGTGTAAAATTGGTAGAGTGCCATTTTAAAAAGGTTTTTGAGTCATGAAGTTTAGAAATGCAGTTGGACTTACTTTTGTGATTGTCAGAGAGGCAACCCACCACAGCCTCATTGATCTGTCTTGGTGTCATTAAAAGTGGGTACTGAATTTAAATTCAGACATTAAGCTGCTGCTGTCATGAGTACATTTAAACTCAATTTGGCAAGTTGGTCAAAGCAACATCTGACGGTTCATGTATTAATAATGTCCTTGTGGTGGATATAAAGACACAGGAATTCTAACTAAGGAGACATGTACTGTAGAGTTGATATTCTGTCTGTGTTGAGTCAGAGTGAGAGTAAAGGATGTTTTGTTTACTCTCTGGGCTGTTTATGGTTCATCTGTCCTTTTTGTTTCTGATGGAGTGCCATATTCTTGCCTCTATAGCAACCAGGAGGTGATATTAGCTCTATGACTGAGGTGAGTCAATATTGACCCATCATTACATTACTTTTATGCTTTTACTTAAACAGATTGCATGAGACCTGAAGGCAGAGCAGATGTTGATAAGGATACCATTTTTAAGAAATAATTTAGTGCAAGAAGCATTATGAAATCTTTATAAAAGAAAGTAAATAAAGAATCCTGTCCTTTCAGATAGAAGATTTTGCAACATGCCAAGCCCGAAGGATAATGAAGATTTAGGGTATTATAAGTTGAAGGTCATTAACAAGACAAGATCACATGGTTCAAATGTTTAAGGCTGTACATATTTATCTGTTAGAGCTCTGAACAGCTATTTCCTTTTCCAGCTGTGTTTTATGATCAATAGTAATTTAATAAAATTCCCCATGAAAAAAAAATATCCTCAGAAAGAAAATTATCCTTAAAGTTTTCTTTAACATGCTAATATTTAATCATGTTTTTGCCAGAAACACAATAGAGCTATTTGGAAAGTGGAAATGGTCTTCTAGATGTTCACATTTAATTTATTAATCATTATGATTTTTTTGTATAACCTTATTTAATCAAGAAGTCCCTTGAGACCACAGTCTCTTTTTCAAGGAAGACTTGGCACAGGAGGCATGCTACATCAGTCAACAATGAAACAATCACAACATCATGTGATGTAAAACAGGTGTAAAACATATCAAATCAATTTAAAAAGTAGCACTTAAAAACTTCAGTTAAATATTATCTTAATAAAGTGTTAAATTAACCAAAAGACACCCAGTTGCTGAGCTTTAAAGTGTCCTGGAAGGCATTCCAGGACCAAGGCACACAATACAAAATCGCAGTTCCACCCAGATCAGTAGAAATTTTGGTATGTTAAACAGCTGCAGTCTGAATGAATGAACTTTATAAAAGTTATTGATTGATATTAAGAAGCTTAGTATAACTGGAGTTTACCCAGATTATAGTTTGGTGGACTATAATCAATCAGATATTTTTTTCTCCTTAGCATCAATAAGTGGCCAGAGACCAGATTATAAAGAGCACAATGATGTGTCCTAGGGAAGAAATAAGATTAGGGGAGCAATGATAAACAGAATCAAGGTGACTATACACAGACTAAATGATGAAGCATACATATAAATGGTATCTACATCACTTAACTATGTCACCTGCAAAAATCTTTCAATTGCAATAAAGTTAAAGCAAAACTTATAAATCCAAGCATGATTTTTCATTTCATTATCAAAGAAAACTTATTTTTTAGATGCCCAAATAAATGTAACTTGAGCCTTTTTTAATATTATATGCAGATAAAGTAACAACAGAAGATATGAAGTGAGAGTGAGCTCTAGAAAAGGCTGAATTTGGTTTTCTTTGCACTGAGAACCAGTCTCATGTTACAGACAGACCTGCAGCTGATTTAATGCAATCTGTAAATTATCAACAGCCATACTAAGGGAGGGAGCAACTGTTATTATCTGCATACAAGTTTACTTTAGCTTAGTGAACATCAATACCAAATGTTAAAAATAAAAACAGACAGTAAGACTGGGGCCAATACCAATCATTGTGGGAAATATTCAAAACATTTGACTTCACTCATCAGCATCAACACTCACAGCTTTCAATCTAGCCAACAGCAAATTATGATAAACAGAATCAAATCAAAGACCTTGGACAGGCCTACAAACAACAACATGTATCACTCTGTTTTAGGGTCAGAATCACCCTTATATTGATCGTTTTGCACAGGGAATAAATGTGTGATGTTATAACAAGTTACTGAGATATTTGTTTTGTTTCAATAATTAGATATTTTCTATATTTGTTTTATTCTTAATCAAACAATATAATTTCATTTGCATAGAATCCCATACTGAAGAGGAAGTAGGATGCAAAATAATTAATTTAAAGAAGAAGAAAAAAAGACCTCCACAGTGTTTACCACCAATTTCAAAGATCATGTCCCTGCAATCATCAACTGAATCCATTAATACATTTCCACACGGTCTTCTGGTATGGGCGGCTGCTCAGTTTATGAATCTGTGTCCTTTGTTCCCTGGTATCACCTGTTCTGCCCCTTTAAGATCAGACATTTCAATCTAGGCGTGTTTCCTGCTGCCATTGACTGAAACCGAGCACTGGCATCCTGCGGGGGGAAAAAGCACATTTTACAGCGCAACACACCCCTGTCCACACAGGCGGCGATTTCTATTTTATTATTATTTTGAAAAAATATATTTTTCTTAAAGCAGCAGTATGGTCACAGCCCTGATCATGTGAACGCGCAGAAGCAGCTTCATTTATGATTTATCGAAATGATATGAATGTCAAGCGGTCAAGGTCCACTCTGGCGATGCAACAGCCACGGCTGGATTTTCTTGCTTCTGGGTAGGAAACATCAGTCGCAGTGGTTTGGATGGATTTCTGATGATCTGAAGCTCTGACCGGACCGTGGAGGGATTAAGACTGCTGGAGCAGGAGCTTCACTGTGGGAATGACACGCTGCAGTAAACACGGGAAATAATGGATTAGAAAACATTAATGATGTGACTGCGACACTTTAACCGATAGAAAATGCTTCCCAGCCGTCTCTTGGTGCACACGTCTTTCATATCACAGTTTTTTGATTGATCGTTATTGTCCGAGGCGTTTTATATTGTGACAGTTTCCATTAAGCCAAAGAAGCGCAGATCTGGAAAGAGGGCACCATGTCGGCGGTGATGATAACACGAAAGGTGCGAAAATGGGAGAAGCTCCCGGGTAAGAACACTTTCTGCTGCGACGGAAGGGTGATGATGGCCCGGCAGAAAGGGGTCTTCTACCTGACCCTGTTCCTCATCGTTGGGACCTGCTCTCTCTTCTTCGCCTTCGAGTAAGTCATTTGAGCCACATACCATCTAATCACCTGCCTCAAAAAGTGCTCATATGGCACTGTAGATCTCTTCCCTCCCCAAGTCCAGCCTGTTACCATTGTGTTCAATGTGAAACCACATCCAGCTTTTTCTAGGTTTAGACCCGCAATTGATCGATTTGTCAATAGAAACTCAATCTGCAGCAATATTTTTCTTAAATAATGGATGAATTAGTTTCAGTGAGGCTTAAAACAATTTCTTGCAAACAGTTTTAGGATATTACTTTAGATTCTCTGAATAATTATCCACAACGTATTAAGAGATCTAATTTTTTTTTTTTAAAGTCTAGAAAATGTTATAAAGTTGTAGCAATAACTCTTCCACTGGCTGAGGCCACAGCTCATTACTGATCAAATTGGAAATTCTGATTGAAATGTGGGACAGTTGCCAAAAATTGCTTTTAAACTTTACAGACATGTGAAAGGTGTTGAATTAGCTCGATTTATTGAACTGAATATCTACAACTCAAATATTCCAGACAACCTTATTCTGCTGAGTAGCCTATTCCAACAAGAAAATATGAGGTCCTTACATATACATGCATGATCCAACAAATATTTAGCATTTTTGGAAGGAAACTTACTGAAATGACAAATTGTTGGATAGAATGATTAAAATCCAACTTTTATCTTATGCCAATCATTTCAGTTGTTTGTACTTTATCTACCTGATGCAGCATCTGTAAATGTGTATTGACACTTAAAGACAGTGTGCTTTCTGTGTGGTTTCACTGTCGCACATCTGTAACCTCCTGCATGACCTTCCTTTGTAACAAGGAAGAATTTCTCTTAACATTTCTGGATCCATGTTTTTTGAGAGTCAATATTCTCTCTCTGGCAGAGAAAAGGTTTAGAACTGATCACATACTGAGCAGTGTAATATTTTCTAACCAAGCTGTCCAGCTTTACCTGGTTTCAGATAGAATAACTGCATTTTTTTTGCTGTCTTAGCAGTTCTGACTGACAGATCCCAGTAAGTTAATTATTTCTGCAAACATGCTCACCTGCTCAGATGTTTCATTTCCTATCAGTTATAGGTGTTTTTAACAATCATTTACACAAGGCATATGAGTCTGTGCTGCTTCTACTTTCTGTCTCACTAACTCCTTTTTATTTCCTCTTTGTTCTTTATTTCCTTATCTTCACCAGACTTGAATATTTTGCACAGAATGCTGAAGTACTGCACAGGTTTCTCTCTTGACCATGGGTGTTTATGCAGCTATCGGGCCAAATCCATTTAGAGCAAATAAGAGAAGTAGCTGCTCTCGCATATAGTGCTGGGCCCTCTCCATCTATCTGCGTTGCACATTAATGGCCTCCTGGTTTCCTTTGAGCCTGGACAGAAGGAGCTGTTGTCCGACCGGGAGCTTAGAGAAAGAGAGAGAAGGATGATACTGGTTAGTGAGCATCAAGAGCTCCGAGGAAGCATTGTGATAATGGCTTGAGGGTCGTCAGCCTGCTATGTTCATATTGCAGTGGAACATAATTACCTTGCGTGGGTGGGGGGGATATAGAAGTCGAGATTAGACTCTGACAACATGGGGGTTATTGTCAAATTTGGCATTACATGGCTACTAGACATGAATCTGATTGAAACCTCTGTCTGAGTAAAGACTTATGCAGAAAAGCTGCATAATATGAAGCATAGAAACAAGTGCTGCTAGACTATCTTCAGCTGTTTTGAATACAACTAACAATTATTTTCATAATTGACCAATGGCATAATTATGCTCCTACTTGATCATTTAATACTTTTTCTTCTATTACCAATCCTAAAATCCCAGAACCGAAGACTAATCTTAAAAGGTTGTTTTGTTTAATCACTAGACTAAAACTCAAAATTCCTAAAAAATGTACAGTAAATAAAATAGGTCAAACCTGACGCAATGGTTTTCAAATTTCACAAACCACGATTTTATTTGCAGTAGAACATAGAAGACATATCAAAATCTAGAAACTGACATATTTTACTCTTTAATGAAAAATATTAGTTCATCTTGAATTCGATTGCAGGAACATGTCTCTAAACAAGTTTGGACATGAACATGTTGTTTCATTCCTGGACTTTCTTTAGTTGAAAGATGCACTAAATGCTTTCAGTTGGTGAAGGAGCTGGACTGCAAGCAGGCCAGTGCAGCACCTGGACTGAACTGTGAAGCCATGCCGTTGTAACATAATGCAGTATTCAGTTAAGCATTGCATTGCTTGAGTGTGCAAAGCCTTCCCTGAGAAAGATGTCATCTGGATGACAATTGTGGAATATTCAAAGTCTTTGAGGAACATTATTATGAAATTGCTCCACTATGTGTAGAAGCAGATTATTCAACCTCAGCCAGTCCTTACATCTGAAAGACTGTCTCTCCAAAGTATTCCTTTTATACCTAATCTTGTGACTGAAATGTTGCCAAATAACCTTAATCAATAGCAATGTGTTCCTCCAGCTGTTCCTTTTGACTACCAGTTACTTTTCCAGTGTTTAGTTGCCCCTTCTCAACTTTTTAAAGAAGTATTGTTGCTCTCACATTTAAGCAAAGCTAAACTTTGTCATGAATTAGTGAAATGTCTCATTTTCAGCAATTGATATGATTTCTGTGTTCTACTATCAATAAAATATTGGTTTATGGGTTTTGCAAATTATTGCTTTCCATTTTGTATAGACACTTTACACAGCATGGGGTTGTGTATTCAGTTTACCTCAAAGAGAATCAACAAATGCTCATAGTTAAGATAGTGAAAGCAGGGAGTATTTGGCATTTTCAGTCAATAGCATAGCTTTATGTTAGCCCAGCTGACCTCCACCACAATGCTAGAAATAAATAGAAATTCAATCCAGAAATTTGTACTTTTCTCTTGTTAAAAATCCCTTCCATTAAAATATTGGACTTTTCTGATGTATGTCTTTGCAGAGTTTGTCGTTCAGTAGGTGTTTTTACTTGTGAAGGGAGAGATGCCCGCTCTTTCCTCAGTCTGAGGTGTAAATATATACCAGGCGAGTTGGAGTTGGAAAGTCACAAATTCAAAAGCCATTCACAGTTCACTCCTGGGAAAATAAACCTTAAACCTCCAACATAGAGTGAGTACAGAGAATACAAGTTTGCATTAGCACATTAGCAGTCAAGGTTTTGTAACCATTAACGCTGTTAGTTGCTGTGAGTTACAAGCAGTCAAACCACCCAGATCCAGTTGTTGAACCTTTTTGTTGTTGTTGTTGTAATTCAGATTTTTTTTTTTTTAAATTTAATGTAGGTAAATGGTATCAAACAAAATATTTGATTTATGTAACTGAAACCCTGATTTCTGCTGGAGCAGCACCACCTCTGCATTATTATTTATTACTAAGCTGTAATCTGCTTATTGAAAATATTGTCACTGTTCCCACACATTGAGCAGCAGTGGCCGTGGTTTATCAAGAGCTCATTTAGTCGGTGCTGATTTAAAACATAATTTTTCCGCACACTCAAAATCGGATTCATCCCTGTGAATTGGACTTGAGGTTGAGCTGTGTGCTGCACTGTGGCAGCGATGGGACAACAGGGAGGATAGTGTCTTGCTTTCTCTGTCTCAAATCCAGCACCAGCTGAGCACAAATCTCACTGTTTTCACCAGAGCATACTGGGTGATTTCTCCATGCTTTAAATTGAACTAAATTGCGGAAACGATCAGTATACACTAATGGAAAAAGTCATTAGGAACATGTAAACAGATTAGCCAGTGAAGAGGTGGGTCCAACCTCACTGTTGTTCTGTTGGTTTTTCAGCTTTCCAGGTTGGACTCATCCTTTTAAACCTCCTATTAAACCGGGTATTATATGTTATAAAACGTGTTAGCTGCGGTGCACACAGGGCTTTGAATTGTATAAATCTGGAAGGGCTTACTTGCTCACAAGATGGGTTGTCTATTGTGTGTGTGTGTGTGTGTGTGTGTGTGTGTGTGTGTGTGTGTGTGTGTGTGTGTGTGTGTGTGTGTGTGTGT
>JBBBVU010000007.1:16591444-16613542 GCA_037177055.1 Atherinosoma microstoma | reverse complement strand
TATATATATATATATATATATATATATATAGAGACAGTATATACAGTATATACATGTATAGCTTCTCAGTAAGTTGCTTTCAGCTATTTCCTCAATATTGTAGATTAACCATTTGCTAAGACAGCAATCATCATGTGAGAGTTGATAGCTTCATCCACTATCCTTTATGGGCAGTAAACAAAACAATGTGATTTGTGTAAAAAGCATTTTCATACGTTCTATTTTTGTTTACTGCCAGTGAGAGGATCTGATGGCTCTGATCAGAATTCCTTTATTTTCATTGAAATGAAAAGTGCAGTCCTTAAGGTGCATAGTAAAAAAAACCCAATAAAGAACAATAGATCATAATAGTTAAACAAATAAAACAAGAAAACATACCACACAACATTCACATCATAATCCACAGTTATGCGCTGTGGAGGGTATTTTACTGGAAGGAAAAGGATCTGCAATTCATTATGGAGTATTCTGAGTAATCACTGTTATGATGACACTTTTCTGTCCTGATGGGAGGGGTCTTTTTCACCGTGCCCCCAATCATATACTGAAATGTATTTTAATTGGATACCAAGGTAAATTAAATTGTTGCGGTTTATTATTTATTCACCAAAGGAAAAATGAACTGAATGGTTTAATGAGTATAAAATGTGATTTCTGTGTTTTGGGCTTTTAATTTTAACCCGACTGAGCAATTATAAAAGATTTTAAACTGACGAATTAGATGTTTTCCTCCAAAATCATCACACCACCAAATCATCCTTTGGAGGAAAAGGGTTTTAGACAGTTGCAGAATCTGTGCCAAGCTTTCCTGAAGCTGCTCTGATGCCATATGGTGACCCAAGGCCTTGCTGACAAACTCCATGTTCATTTTTATTTTAATCAGTCACCTTTCTGTAGTTTTGACTTTCATCCCACGTATCTCGATGTTATGCAGTGTTTTTTTCAAGTATTCGGGTTGCTCTTCACTGTTGTAAATGAGGGTGCACTAAAAGCAGGCATGTTGATGAAGCAACACAGCCTTAGTGCTCTGTCCCCTCAGCCTTTTAACAGCAGTCCCAGAGGGGGAATGCTAATACGATGAGATGCATCCTCTTGGAATATATAATGCCACTAGCAGACCGAGTCGTGCTGCCCGAGGGAGTGGTATCATTCCCCGTGAGTGATGACTCACAAATTTATTTTCCACTGATTTATCCTGAGGGCTACTAATCCTACATTCTGTATAATGTATAATGCTCGGTATTTTGTGTTTTTTTGTGTTCTTTTTGTGTGTAGAAAATAGTATTTTCCCAACTTTAGAGATGGTTTTCATAGAAGTTTGTAAATCTGTTGGTTTGGTTTATTTGTGAAGAAAGTCAAATATTTTACATTGCAAAGAATATTTATTGAGCACTTTGTACAAATGAGAAATATGCTGTTACATTAAATTACCTTCTGCTTATTTGTAAACATTTTTCTAGTCCAGATGATTTAATTTTGTCCAAACCCCATTTCCTTTTTTTTTTTTTTTTATCTTAATGTATCTCCAGAAAATCCAATGATTATGCTGGCCCATTTCCATGGACTCCACATTCATGCCTGCTTACTGCAGCATGTTAATAGTAGATTTCTGCACATCATTTCTGCCAGCAACCCTGCGATCATTTTCCTTCTTCCGAGATCCTACAGTGTAATATAATCGGATAAATCTTCATTTTCACATATAATAAAATTATGATAATTTAATTTTGTCACTGACTGCTGTGCTGAAACAAAGCTCTTGTAGAAGATTTATTCAGGAAGGTTAGTTTAAATCCAAATACAGCAAGACGCGTTACAATATATGTCCAAAAATAAATAACAGTAACAGCTGAGAAGTGATTACAAATATATCTACTATCGTCTGTACTGTATTGAGCCAATCTTGTGATTCACAGACATTTTCAAGGTTTAGCTGTTTAGATTTAAGCTCTGTATTTTTCTGTTCCTTGTCACTGAATCTCACATTGCTCATTGCCTTTTTAAGGATACAGCAGGTTAACTGTGAGTTTCTGTCCTCTACAACAAGGTCCAGTGCAATAAGCAGATAAAATCCTCCACCTTTATGAAGTTTCATCTTCCTTTCTGTTTTTATTTCCACAGAGGCTGCCAATGGGAACGTCCCCGCGGGGCAACGACCGCCACCTCGAATCCGTAACGTCCAGATCAACAATCAGATCGTCAAACTCAAGTACTGCTACACTTGCAAGATCTTCCGACCACCGCGGGCCTCTCACTGTAGCATCTGTGACAACTGTGTTGGTAAGAAATGTCTGATCTGCCATCAGATGTGCTGCTCAAATAATGCTTTTCCAAAGGTGAAGTTTTGTGGTGAAAAATAGCTTGGTGACAGGATTTTTGCTAAGGCCCTGTTTTAATTACTTCTGTAATCATTTCTCTTTGATGAAATGATTTAAAAAGCTTTATAAATTAATTCTGAAGTAAGCAGACAGCCTGCAAAAGTTTTCAGAAACTTAACTGAATGTGTGTGTGTGGGTGTGTTTGAGACTCTTTCATCTTTAAGTCTCACAGAAAAACGGTGATTTGGCTGCTTATGATTGAAGAATGTGTTTGAAGGAAGCATAGTCATGGCTGATATGAGAGGAGACAGTGGGGCCTCAGTGAGGAAATAAACGCCCAGTCATTGTGGACACTGGTTTGTCTGTGTCCACCTGCTACACACACATACACAAAGGCCTGACATTACACACCAGCATGCCTCACTCCTTCTTTTACTGCAGGGACCAGCCTTACTTTGCCTATAATTGTGAAAGTGTTATTTAGTATCTAATATATCAACCGAAAAACAGCCAGAACGTGTCGCTATTCTGAGATGCATGTGTATGAGTGGGTCCGTGTTGTAGTCCAGCTTCAAACTGCTGAATCACTGCATGTTAAAAAAATGGAACTTCAGTTTAATTATTAAGCCAGAGAGATACCCGTGGCTTTAATATTGGCCGAGTCATGTGGAGAGAAATTGTGTGGCTGCAGTCTCTATGCAGTTTGAACATCTGTGGGACTCTATAACCATACATAGACAGGCATGATATCAGTAAACAGCCATGTTTTCTACTCCGTGGAGCTGTAATTTGAAGTACTTTGAACTTAATGCTTGAACGTCAGATGTTGATAAATAGTGACAATTGCTGAGAAGTGAGCGAAAGTGGATCTAAATGTCTCAGACTTCTTCTCGCCCTCTTTTAAGACGGCTAAAATAAAGCTAGTACATTGATGTATCGTGCAACAAACATAAATATGAAGACGTAATTCCATTAATAAGTAAATGTTTTGGTAAAATGTCACAAAACTGTATAGACAATGTTATGTCAGCATGGAGCTTCCAGGACTCTGAAACAATAGATGTATTCATTCACATAATCAGGTTACTCATAGAGCTGCAATGTACACTTGATAAAAAGGTATTACAGTAGAGACGGTTGATAAATAATACAATCCTCTTGAAAGTAATTAGCTGTGTTTATGTCATGTGGTCTTCAAAAAAATGACCCACAGGTTATATACTGTTGTTTCTTCAGATCACTGGATTGTTCACTCAACATGTTTCTGTGTTTGGAAGTTTTGATATCCTTGTGTTCACTCTACATGGCTGATTTGTGGCTGGAGGTCAGATTTTGCATCAGATTCAAACTCTCAAGTCCTCTGAATGATATGTAGACAAACCGTCATGTAGACAAATGTCTTTCTCACCCAGATTCCAGTGTACAAGATCCAGGTTTCTCTGGGTGATTCAGTCTCTTTTGTTTATCTGGTTGTAAAAGCGAGCTGGTGGTTTTCTCTTCATGCTTACTTATGTTATGATATTTGCATGCTTGAAACATTAAAGAGGTACGAGTTTACTAGCCAGTGTTTAACCCATATCTGCTCAGTGTTCTGAGTTGGTCATAATTTCTATATATGTTTGTTCATTTTCTTTCTGGAGTTTTGCCCTGTCATAACCCCGGACCCTGTCTCTTGTGCTCTTATTGGCTGAAGCTCCTTGTTAAGCTCATCCAACACTCCTTTCCCCTCCAGCTCCTTAAAAATATCAAACATGTTAAATATTCAGTTAGAGCGTGATACACAATCTTAACAAATCATAGCGACCATCAATCAAATCACAGATTTGCTTCAGATCTGGGTCACACGTTTGCGATATAAAAATATGGTTTAAAATCTTGGAGTGTGATCTACAGCACGCATTCTGGGCAAAATAATTAATTAGTTTTATGCAAGCCACACATTCTCGGAACATACTGATGCCAAAGTATCATTTTTTCAACCCAGAAATCAGGAGACCTTGGGTTTATTCTAAGTGTGTCTGTATCTCAGCGGCACAAGGTCTCAATATCTGGCAACATAGATATCTATTAGCAAAGCACAATCTGAATATACTTGTGCGATCCAAATATGATCTGAATACATGTAAATTGAAATATTTACTCACTGATTTCTGCCAATAAGATTATACAACATACATCCAATTGATCTTTTATCCATTTTAACATTGTTCATAACAAAACAATGCAGTTCTTGTCTGTTAGCTGGTTTATCAAGATGGTTAAGATGAAGATTGGAAGTCAAATTATCATGAATTCAAGTTGACCACTTGATGAAATGAGGCCCTTTTCAGAGAACAATGCTCATTGGGTTGTAACATTTGAAGCTAACATTGATTAAATTGTTGTTTGTTTTTCAGTCATCTAGTTGCTAAACCTTTTTAACAGACCTACAAATGATCTATATATGACTTTCCTAAATCTGTTGGACAGGGAAACTGTTTTTGTAGCAGAAGACTCACTGTGCTGTTTAGCAATCACAAGCTATGGGCTGTATGTAGGCTTGAACTAGAAACATTGGCATTAGCTTCCTAGTGGCTAGTGCATTGGGCAGCTTTGATATAAACTAAAATAGAAGACAAGTACCATAGATTTTGGGGCTTACTAAAGTTATCAGGCTTCAGTCTCTAAAGATCCTGAAAGCCGATGCCAATTTTAATGCCAGTCTCTCCAACAGTGGTGGAGAATATGACACTGAAAGCAACAGCAAATGTGTAAATATCTGTGTACTGTTCGGCAAAAGTAAAGACATGATCTGTTCATTTTGTCGGTATGTGTACAAACTTCCTCACAGCTCGTGTTTCTGTCTCGATGTTTGCTGTATGTTATTGTGAAACCTCATCTGGGGAGTGTACGCTGCAGAGAAGTGTACAGTAATGTTTACCTCTTCTGTGTGTTTGACCCTTCCCTGCTTTCATCTGGCTCGCCTCCAAATGATAGAGGAAGAGAAGTAAAGCGGAAGCATTCCCTATATTTAGACTGATTTTGCAGAAGCTGATGCACAAACCTGTCTTTGGCTAATACTGGTGTATTTTTAACACATTTGATTCTAAAATTGTCTTCATTAGATAATCATAAGTCACCATTTTTCTTATTTTTAGACCGCTTTGATCACCACTGTCCATGGGTTGGCAACTGTGTGGGCAAGAGGAACTACAAATACTTCTACCTGTTCACCCTGTCCCTCTCCCTGCTCACCATCTACATCTTCACCTTTGACATTGTCCACGTGGTCATGCGTGAGTATCCCGTCAGGTGCTTGTAACACGTTTAACTTGAAAAATGTGACAAAACAGGAAGAACAACCTGCATTACAAACTTGATCACTTCTAGTCAGCTCAGTATGTAAATGCATGCACATGTGCTGAAACTGTGAGCAGGGTTGAACAACAGCCTGATATGATTCTGCTTCATCCATACCCACTAACTTTCTGGTTTTACTGGACACAGATGGCATGAAGGCAGACAGGATAATTACCTTTTGGGCTTAATACTATATTGCTTGTTAATATTCCAATCAGAGAAAATAATTTCTTGTGCATCTGTTCTTTTTAACACGTGTGTTTCTCTATTTACAGGTTCAGTGGATGGTGGCTTTTTGAACACTTTGAAGGAAACTCCTGGAACATATCCTTTTAAGTTTTTATGTACTGCTACATGTGCTTTGTTTTGAAGGACAAAAAGAAACAAAGGTGTGCCAGGAAATTTAAAAGGAATTGATTAAATATAATGTTTGTCTGCTCTAATATAAGCCTCAATCAATATCTGACCAACTATCTGACTACTAATTAATCTAACAGTGTGTAGTGTTCTAGCTGCCCTGCTCAATTCTCTTCTTTGGAGTTTTAGGAAGGCAAACAACCATCACACCTTGGTTTCAGGCTTAGACCAGCTACAGCAATATGAATAATACGAATGATGTCAAACGGCTGAAGTTAAAAGTTTCCATGTTCTTTCTTTCTACATGCTTTTGCATCCTTTCTTTTTTAGTTCCTAGGTTAAAAGTTAGGGTTGTGTGTGAGTATCTTGGAATTATAAGCAACTTTTTTTCAAAGGCTTAGGAGTTTACTTCTGTCTGGGATTGGCTTCATTTCCACTGCTATTTACAGGCAATGCTTGCATACAAGCAATGCCCTTCTTCTCTGCTCCGTAAAGATGCAGGTCTGTCAGAGCAGGTGGGCTGAATGTCTGCACATCAACATGAAGCAGTAAAGCCACAACAAACATAAAATGCTGGGAGTGCTTGACCAATCAGATGTGTTTGGATTTGCAAGCCTCATCTCAAAAATAATAGGACTCTTAAAATTTCTACTAGTCTGCCAAAATTTGTCCCCCCTGCTTTGTTTTGTGTCTGTGGTTGAAACACATGGAGTCAGGGAAGCTGACCACCCAAAGCTTTCTAGTGTTTGGGTCAAAACAAGTTTCCAAAATATACATTTTTACTACTTTTGTCTGAAAATAAGGAACTGTGCTACCAAATTATTTGATTTTATGTGATTTATCTAGATATGAGATTTCATGTCACTGTTCCCTCTGAGCTAAACAGTTCTCTCTACCTTTTACCTCTTCTTTGTTCTTCCACGACTTAACTGGTTTTCATCCTGTTATGTAATTTTCTGCTGTTTTTCCATCACCTGCCATCCACTGTTTAATCAGTGACCATGAGTCTGGTTGAAAAACATCTGTTGCTGTTTTCTTAACTGGAGCTTACTGTGCTGGAGGTGCTGGTGTGTTTCTTCACCCTGTGGTCAGTGGTGGGACTGACTGGCTTCCACACCTACCTGATCTCTCTCAACCAGACCACCAATGAGGATGTAAGTGCTCCTGAACAAGTTGTCACTTGTGTTGTGTGTTTATTCAGATGTGGATCATCTTTGTAGAACGCAGATGCACTTTTTGTTCTCCGATCCTTTAGTCAGGCAGAACACAAATCTTAACAAGAACCTGTTTGGGGATTTTCTTTTGGTTGGTGGCTGTGTTTGGTCACTCAAACATCAACAATAATTAACTGCTTGTAAAGACATGAGGATCTTTGTATTCCTGCGTTACGTGTACACAGTGTCCTTGTTTAGATGTGTGACGAGTTCTTTGAGTGCTCATGTACATTTTCCTGGACGTGATGAGCTCTGACTCTTGCCACATGCAAATCGTGTTGCTCCTGCTGCAAACTAGAGCATGAAAATGATGTTCCTCAAGCTGTTTTGTGAATACATAAATGTCAGATGACAAATTTATTAATTAGCTTTGCTAAGTAACCAACAACTATATTTTTGTACATCCAGTTGGAAGCAGTGAAATTCCTCTTGGTTGCATTCACAGTGACTTATTTAGTTTTCTTTAACCATACAATTGAGTGTAAGTGTTGGATGAGGTAGGACACCAGGATTACACCAGATTAAACCCCAGAAGTGAATAAAAAGACTTAGACATGTATTCAAGCTGAAGGCTGCTGTTACATTTAGCAGGAGGTAGATAGTCAAATAATAAAGATAAAGTTTTGAGTATATGTCTGTAAATACTGTAATCAGACATGCTGGTTTTATGTGGCTGGAAAAACAAATATTCATCTTGGAGGTGTCAACATTGCAATTTCTGAGAGTGGAGAGTTGTTACCTTGACAACTGCACCGCCTCGCTCGGCACTGAAGGACAGAAGGCTGGTAAAATGTAGCTTGTTAAACAAGGTTGTTACATTGCACATCAAAGGAAAAGCAAACATTAAAAAAAAGATGTTAACTCGGTCTGGAATAGCTGCAGCTATAGAAAACGAATCCCTTTTAAATAAGAGTTGCCTGTTTTTTTTTGTGTGCTTTCTTGTTTGTTTAAAACCTTATTTTGCCCGAGTTCTGTCTGTGCAGAATCTGAGCCATATGACAAATTTTCTGGTAAATCTGCTCAAAGCTAAAACAAGCAGTTGGACTCCTCTGCGCCCAGCAGCAGCAGGTTGATGTTATCTAATCATCTAAAAATATGTATGAAAAGCTGCTATTCTTATTAAAGTGCTGACAGATTTCAAAAGCAAAACAGACCCACTGGTTTCTGTCTCTCGACTTGTGGGCTACATTTAGAAGACGCCTCTGAGGCCAAAAGCAGAAAAAAAGAAAAAGAACTGATTGCTTTCAGCTGTGCCGTGCCATTATTTAGTCACCACACAGAAACAGTCCAACACTCTGAACTAGGTTGATGTGAAGCAGATGAGGAGTGATGCAGGTGGATGAATTCATGGAGGGGTTATGTGTCTGTGTATTTACTCGTGTGTGTATATCATTTTAGGCTTTTGTTTTCCTCATCAGACCGCATAAGATCTGATGAGAAGCAGCAGGGATGATGATGGTGGTGGTTGGAACTTCTAGATGCCTGAAAGCAAAAAGAGTGCACTTGTACTTTGTTGTAATGATTAATTTATAAATCCCCTTTTTCTTACCAGTGGGATGGCTGGCCTCATTTTTTCTTTCATCTAATCAGTAATGAAGCTTTGCAGCGTGCACCTACAGTGTAATGCTGCTCCAGGTGTTGAAACAATGGCTGTCAGCCCAGCCATTTTAATGTCTGTGATCGGCCTAATAATAGATGCATCAATACCTGCAAGAGCTGGGAACAGAGCCAGAACTACTGCTGTGGCAGACAGGAGAAAGAGGAGGGTATACACAGAGGAGAAAGGATGAACAAAGGGAAGGCACCTTGAGTGTTATAGCTGCTCTGGTCTCCCATGGATGGCACACGCTCAGTCATTTGTATCTCACACACTCAGCCCTGCAGATGCACAGAGGTGTGATGTGCTAAGGCGCCTTGTGTAGGCTGGTGACCTACATATACAAGACCCAAAGCTTTATCTGTCCTGCAGGAGGGTCATGCAGTTCACAGTACTGTGCTGGGCAAAAATGTGGGAGTCATGATACTGACGATAGATGGACTTTAACCTTAACTTTCAGTCAGCCTTCTGGGGGTTTTTAACCTAGCCCCTGATTTCTGTAATATTAGTATTACGGCAGCTTTTCTTAAAGTCATTCTACTCAAATCATGCTTAATTTCCTTGATCAAAATGACAGTTGTTGTTTACAAGCTCTGTGTCTTTCTGGCTTTGCATTTATGGCTTTCAAATAATTTTAAACCTAAAAAAGCATCCAACAGAAAGTGATGTTTGCAGGTATTCCTGTATGGTTACATGCTCTAAACATGTTACTAACAAGGTATTTGTAGCCTGAAAAGAAAAACCAGGCCCTAAATCAGCTTCCACTTCCTGTTTAACTGCAAGATGACACAAATAGATTTTTTGTCCAATTTGTCGCACCAATATTCAGTGACAGTACTCTGAAAGGCCTTATATAAAATGAACAGTCTCTAAATATGCACAATATTGCAAACTGAATTAATGAGGAAAACTGTATAAGATTATACTGAAAGTATGAAATATTTGCATTTGATATTATTGTTTAAAATCAGTGTGGAATAGGGAAATATCAGAGAAAACTAAATGTTTAGTGGTTGTGATGTGCCTGCTGTTGTGCACTGAAGAATGATTCTATTACGAGGGAATCCATTAAATTCTCTGAATCGTCAACCTTTTATACCCTGTTGGCACACAGAGTTTCTATTAAACCAGGAATCATTAAATCCTGACAAGATATGTTTTAGTAGGTCAAACCCATGCCAGTGGGAGTAACGTCTAAAAATAGAGGTGTGCTTTTGAATAAGGTATAAGCATGGGGAGAATCTTTTAGAGCGAACCGAGTGACTTTGTAGGTTGTGTTTAGGATGTTGGTTACTGCTCCACTGATGGATGTTGCTATTTGTTGTGTTTGCCCAGATTAAAGGATCCTGGTCAGGAAAGAACAGAGTCCAGAACCCTTACAGCCACAAGAACCTCTTTAAAAACTGCTGTGAGGTTCTGTGTGGGCCCGAATACCCGAGGTAAGTTCTGCTGTTGAGCTGCAGTCTCATACAGGGCTGGTTATTTTCTGTCTTATTTTCTGACAGATTAGACTCTGATCCTTGTTTTGGTGAGTAACACCTTTACTGATTGATCACCCCATTTCTGCATTTAGCGTTTTGGACAGAAGAGGACTGATGCAGGAGGATTCGCCTGCTTCTGCAACCAGTGCAGCTCCCTCCTCCTTCAACAACCCAGTGCCACAAACCATGGTGAGCTCATGCACACAACTCACACTGCAGCTACTCATTTATACTCGTTCCTCCTCTTTTTTTTCTTTCAGTGGCTCCAATACCAATTCCGTAAGAATCAGCCTGATTTCTGACTTTTTTCCCCCTTAATTATAATTACCATGTTTGTTTTGTTTGACAGGGGTGTCATAGTCATTTTAGTTCAGGGGCCACATACAGTGAAATTTGATCCCAAGTGGGCTGGACAAGTAAGATGATAACATAATAACCTATAAATAACAAAAACCTCACATTTTTTCCCAAATTTTTGTGAAACGAAGTAGAGGTACGTTATGAAGTTATTAACATTTAATGAACTATCTTTTTTTTTTGTTTTTTTTTTCAATTTGCCATCATTCTGCTTGCTATAATGCTGGACAAGACAAGTTAAAAAATGTAAAAGGAAAGAAAGAAGGAACAACCCGAAAAGAGAAAATTCACGAGAAAAATAAGTGCAATTTCAACAATATTCAGTCTGTTACACATTTATATAATTTAGTTATACTATTTGCATATTTTTTTGTTTATTTGTCATAGATGTTTCATTATTATTTATTTATATAAAATTCATATAAAAATATTAACTGTTTATATATGTATTTTTATGTATATATGAATATAACTATAGATGAATTTAAATAAATTTACAAATTTGGCAATTTCTTAAAACTTCACATAAAATTAATATGTGAATTTATAAATTTTTTATGTTCTTACTTATGTATCTATATTTATTTTATGTCTATTCTATTTTCATTTATCTTATTTCTTTACAGATCTAATTTACATATTATACATTTTAATATTTACTCATTTACATGTGCTAAACAGCTTACAAATCACTATGGATCAACAAAACCACAAAATATTTAGTCACAGGTATTTGGAAGTGAGAATGCAGTATTTCACATTATGATCAGAGTAACTTTTCAAGAGCTCAAAGTACGTTTCCACTTTTGTCTTGTTATCCTGACAACCTGAACTGACTCACCTCACAATACAAACTGAAGTGAGATCTATTAAGTAAGTTATAAAAGATATAGTAGCCATTCCCTCTCTCTTGCAATTTTTTTATATTTAAACTTGTAAAAATGTAACCTCATATATACAGTACAAATTAGGAATTATATTTACTAATTATTGCTACTAAAATTGTAGTTAATGTCTTCTATGTCATTTTCACATTTACCAAATGCTAGATTGGACCCTCTGGCGGGCCGGTTTTGGCCCCTGGGTTGCATCTGTAAACAACTGAGCTCAAATTATACATGTATCACATGTTTTGTTTGTATGAAATATCCCATACATTTCAGTTTATCATGAGTGACTCTTATTATGTCTTTTTTGCAGAAAACCACAGCTCCACTCATCCCCAATGAGCACACACCTGAGGATGCCAAGCCGAGCATTGCTGCCTCAGCAGAAAATAGCCCCTCCCCCAAAGAGAATAGCTCCTCTGATAAAGTGGAGCATCCTCCGCCCCTTGCTTCACCCGAGACCGATGCAGAGGCATCCGTTGTCGTCAAGGACAATACCCATTAGCTGCATGAGGTGGGCGGCTCAGAGCCTCTCCTCCAGCATCCTGCCTGATCATGAACTGAAACATTAATAATCAATATCTGAATACTATGCGGGTGACTCACTCATTCTCTGACTCTTACACTTGATTCTGCAAGAGGAGTGGAGCTTCTGTTGCAGTTCCTCCTCCTCTTCCCAGCAGTCACTGCAGAGCTGTTTGATTGACACTTTACTCCTGGAGGAGGAGAAGTGATTAAATGGAAATTCAGCAGCTTCCTGTCTCCTGAACACTGCATGGAAAAGACACAGTAGGGACAGGTGGAAAAACTAAAAAACAAACAAACAAAAAAAATGGGCTTGCTCTGATTGTCAGTCATTCTTTATTTAAAATTGTATAAAGACATTGATGTGGAGGCCAATTCAAATATTCTCCTTCTCTGGCAGAGACAGAAGGTATGACTTCTGGATGTGTGTAAAAGTCAATATAGTCATCTATGTTGTCCATATATTACATGCCCTATGCAAACCACGGCTGGACAAGCATCTTCATGAATAGTGTGGATTAAAAGATGAACCTTTGTGAATACACATGATGTCCAGGCAGGAAGAGAATCCTTTGCTGAAAAATCCTGCAGGCCACGTCTACCTTGTTTTCTGATATTGCTGCATTCAATACTGTTGTCACTTATGTGTATTTTTAAATTTATTTCAAGTGATTTCATTCAGACCAACGGCTGTCCTTACATTTTTATATAATCAAAGATGTAAAACCAGGTTGGTACTTTTAAACTGAGGAAACTTACACACAGATGAAATCCAGGTGATGTTGAACCTCTGAGCCCTAGTTTGTGTGAGAGAGTAAAGGCCTGATGAGCATAGACACTCATACTAACAGTGCCTTATTGAAACAGTTGCACCACCTGCAGCAACTGAGGTCAACCAAGACAGAAGCCCCCTTTTTGTTAATGTTCAGGTGAAATGATGAGGTGAATCTTTTAAGTCATAAGATGATTAAAGATGGGGTTTGATGTTATGGTAAACAGGTACATTCATCTTTCTTGCTTAAGGTCTGATGAGTAGATCAATACCACTCACCTGCCTCTGCATTAAATCTGAAGGTACAGTCAGTAGCTCTCTAGCTTAGCTTATCTTACCAATAGAAAAACCTTTCTAAAAGTGTTAAATGGTAAATTAATCTTATGAAACCTTAAATGAAGGAGAGGGTTGAGCTTCTTGGAACAAGTTTATTAACTTTTTTCTGGAAGCATGGATTGATACCACTCTTTTATGTGTCCATGAAATTTGAAGGTACAGCCTGTAGCTTAGCTTAGCTTTCCCTACCATCAGAGAAACCCAACCCTTCTGATGTTATTAATCTTTATTAGAGTTCAAATGTATGAGTAATTTGGCTTTCTGGGTAAGGGGTTTATTTACTTTCTTGAGTATGATAATACCACTTCCCCGTTTGCCCATGAAATCATAGTACAGGGAGCAGCTGCTTAGCTTATCTTAGCTTAGCATAAACACTGAAAACAAAGGGAAACAGCTGTCATAAGCAAAATGAACATTATTATCTGTACATTCAAAAGTTCAAACTTGTTAATTAATGGGCTTCAAAGGTGCTGACAGGTGTGTTTTCAAAATTTTGAACAGAACCAGGCAAGCTTCCCACCTCTTGGTTTTCAGCTCACTAAGCTAAGCTAATAAGCTGCTACATATTGATCGTGCATTTACTAGAGTGGTATTGATATCTTCATTTAACTCTCAGTAAAAAAAAAGTATAATAAGAAGTAATAAGAAATATATGTTTTGAAGTATCCAAGTTTCTCCCTGAACAGCAAAGAGAAGCAAATTTGTGCTTCTCCCATCTTTAAAAACTGAATTTAGTTCCACAAATAATTAGAAGAAACATATTTGAGATAATCATTCTTTGGCTGAAGTGGTCACTACAGCCTGTGGGGAGCAGATTTTGCTGTGTCACAAGGATAAACTGAAAAGGAGCTTGAGAAGAAAAATACTAAGCAAAGCCATTATTAAACTAAATTATAAATTGTTTCTGGCGGGTTTAGTTGTACTGAAACTTATTGAGCTGATGAGTGAAGATGAAAGTACAGTGGACAGTCAGGGTTAGTTTTTTAGCATCTCCTTCTGTAAGTCATAGCGGAGCTGATCTTCCTCAGAGTCCTGCTGTCTTCTGCCTCTAAATTGAACTCTTCCTGTCCTGTCACTCATGTTTTTGCTGTGACGGTTGCTCCTGCCCATGGTCGAGGCAGCTTCCACTGCTGCTGATTGTGGCAGGCACATCATTGCGGAAAAGAAAGGATGTTCAGTTCTTTCTTTTAGCACATATTTTTAATGTTTTGGTCACAGAGATTGCTAAAGGGATGAGTGTTCTCACAGAAAGGGAAAAGAAAAAGTCCAGCTAATTCTTAGTAGGCCTATATAGATGATGTTAGCTGATAGCGAGAGTTTGTGCTAGTGATTGTGTTGTATGCAAGACAGAGTTTTGTGAATTTTACTCGTGTAGTATTGTATCAGGCAAATCTGCCCAATTTCAGTTATTAAATGAGTCAAAGCAGACACAGTTGCTCCTTAATTTCCTCAAAGAATATTTTTAGTTACAATTAAGAGAAGAAAGATTTCAGCACCCTGGGATTTTAGTTTTTATGTAACAGTTTAAAGCCCAAAACCAATATCAGACACTTTCTGAGAATAATAATATTTAAAAAAAAATCAATCAGGCCACATCTTACAGATTTTTATAAACCACCGATTCGTCTTTTGATAATTTGTTTGATCTGAAAAAAGGGATGTTTAGAAGCCGATTAATATTGATTTGCTGTCAAACCCCCCAAATATTCAGTTTACCTCCATTGATCTAGTAAATGTTTACTTTGACAATGCATCTAAAATGAATGCCAAACAACTAACCGATATTTAAACCTGTTGGCAGGCATTACTTTGTGTAATAATAAGTCAGCAGATTATATCTGACACATCTCTGCTTGGAGGTGTTGTAAAATGTGTGGCAGTATTATTTTGTGTAATTTGTTTGAAAAACTCTCCCAAATATGTTAAATTTCCAGCAAGAAGTAGTAAAACCAAGAGTAGTTTTAAAGCTAAACTTCTTTTCTTTGTGGAAGGTGTTTGAAATGGTGTATTAGATTGTTGTTGTCACCGAGAAGCAAGAATGTATGTTGCTGATATTCGATAGGAGGGGTGTTTGCATTTTTAAAGGACATTTTAAAGGGACACGTGAACTTCTTAAGTTTTTGCAGACAAAGCTGAACTCTTGTATTTATGATTCCTGTGTTAAAACCGTGATCAGATGTGAATGCTCTGATCAATTTATGACATTGCATCATGCATACAGACAAAGTAATATGATGGAACGATTATTTATTTTCACTTTGTTTAGTATCAGCACTGTGATTATATGTATATCATTCATTTTACTTCACTTCTTTTTACATGATCAATGTGTCTGGTAAATAAACAACATTGTCTTATTATAAAGTGTCTTTTTAAAGATACGGAAACAGTTTCTGTCCAGGGATTATTACAAGTTGTATGAGGACCATTTTCTCAAGAAGTCATCTTTTAAAGCAGATGTGAGATATTTTATTACAGTCTCAAGCCTCTTCTGCTGTTTGGTAGATCAGAATTTTACTTTTTGTGGATTTTTTAATGTGTTTATGCTATGTGATACACACATTTTTTCCAAACTAAAATATCTCAACAAATGCTGGTTAAAAGTTTGTAAACCTCATGGAGCCTCGTGGAGTTGCAGGCATAGCTGTAGATGTCTTAATTCTAATGGGAGAAAAGTAAATTATAAAAAAAGTAATCCTGAAGTTTAAATTGTCATCAGCAAAAAAATACGTATCCCTGCTGCACTTCCGTCTTTCCCTTTGTATTTTGGTGGGTGAAATACATGGAGCTCTGATGACGCGGGGCCGTGGTTCTTCTTCACAGGTCAAGCTACAACCTTTGTTTGTCAACATCTACATTCTTACTCATGTCTGCAGAAATAAAAACTCACACCAAATCAGTACAGCAGCTGTAATCAGTACATCCAGTATCTAATACACCTGTAGGCTCGTGGAAAACGTAATCTTTACCAACAGTCCTCTGCCTTTTTCTGGATGTAGTCTTTGTCTACCTCAGCATTTGGATGCTGTGTTGTCATGGAGATGTCTCAGTTGCTGAAGCTGGCCATGATAATAGCTCAACCATCCCCACAGCTAGATAACAAGCTTCAATTGCTGGAAGCAGTTAGTCAATTGACCTGAAGACAAGATGCTAGAATGAAGCCACAATAACAAAAGGCTGAAAGATCCATGACTCAGAATTATTTTTATTCAACTCATATTTACAGCATCTACTAATGAGAAGTGGCAGACATCAATGTAATACAACTATATGACTTAAAAGACAAACGTGAATATCATTTACATTCTTATGCTCAGCATTAGTCTGTACGATGGCATGAAAACACAAGGACATACTGAGGGGGGAAAAAAAATCACTTTCTTCTCATGACACATTAAAGAAAAAGACATTATCATATTTATGACCATACAACAACTTACTTCAGAGAAATGTAGCCAGCTTGTAACAAGTTGTGTTGATTGCTCAACAGTGTAAGCAAACCATTGAAATGTGACATAAGACCACGTTCCTTCAATAATCTAGTTTAAACTGTTAATTGTCCCATAAAGAGAGATCTTAATGACACTAAACAGAGTCCTTGAAAACCAGGGAGAAAGTTTGAATATTTTTCCATCACCTATTACGGTCCTTCGTCCACTGTCAGATCCTGCAGCTGCTCCTGTACAGCTTCCAGCTGCTCTGACTGTGTCTCCTCTGACTCCTGCTCCTGTTTCTCACTTTCCTGGTTCATATCCTCCCCTGCCTTCGGCTCCTCTCGTCCATTCTCCAGGTTATCTGAACTTTCAAAGCAGCCTGAGTCTCTCGGCTCCTTTGGGTCCTCCCCAGATTTATCCATTTCCTCTTCCTCCTCCTCTGCCTCTGATTCTTCTTCAGCTGCATGAGGCAAAATCAGTCACAATTTGACACAGAGCATTGAAGAAAAAAAAAGAAAAAGAAAATCAGTTTTACACATTCTGGTGAACCTGGTTTGGTGTTGAGCAGGGAGCTTACATTAGGGAATTTACAGCATTTTTTTTAACCAGTGACTCTTTTCACAGGCTCTTTGTTTTAAACATTTCCATGAAATATGGTTTGTGGCTGCGTTAAACTCGGCTTCATGATTTGGGAAAAATTCTGTAAAAACTCTGTCTCAAAGGATTTCTTGTACAGTGAACACTGACTGATATAATAAAGATGTTGGTTTTTATGTCCACACTAGGGGAGAGCTATAATATAATCTTATAACCAAATGTGGATGAATTTTTTTTTCCTAATTGGCAGATGTAGAGTAGCAGTAGTTGGAAATGTTCTGGGTGTTTCAGCATTGCAGTGAGTAAACCTACAGTCTCTGAGGAGCTCAGTGGCGTTCAGGATCTTAGAGCGTTGCTCTGGGTCTGTGATGTTCAGCTCATTGAGGTGAGACTCCTTTAGTCCTGCAAAGTCCTCCAGGCTCTGGAAACCGTGCATAGACAGCAATGGACCCAGGTCCTGAAACACAAGAGAGCGCATGTGTCACCAGTCTGTCTGGACATTGATGTCCACTGTAGGGAGAACTCAACCCCGTTTGTCTCACCATCAGGCCGATGCTGTCCAGGACTTCCTCCAAGGATTTGGGCTTGGATTTAGCTCGGTGGTTCTTGCTGTTGCAGCGTCTCCTCCTAGTTGGAGGACTCGCATCAGGGAGGAGGTTGACGTAGATGAACTTGAAGGAGCCCACCTTGTTGTTGAGTTTGCCTGTCCAGGTGCCCACAGGGGGCTTGTCGATGATGTGGATGAGGTCTCCCTTCTGTAAAACAGAGGAACATGAATATGAGGGTTAGGACATTATTGACAATGAGAGAGGAGACGAAGGAAACAGATAGAAGAACCTGGAACAAAATACCTTCGTCATCAGTTTAAACTATGCCAGTGCTGATCAATGAATCCATACAGGTCCTCTAAATAATCATTACTTGTGTAGAAGCTTTGAAAATGTGGATTCATTGACATTTTAATTCCCTTTCACAGAATTTTCTTTTGCAAATCAATTTATAAATTTGCAGTCAGTAATGGTTCTTGGAGATGAAGCTCTGCCCTCGGATGATAATCAGAGGAAGCTGTCTTGTTTCACACGGTTAACAAGCTCCCTGGAGGACAACATGACGAGACAGCAGACAAGGCCGAGGGCCAAATCACAACCAGCGAGGAAGGCTTTCCTCTGAGACTCACTTGCAGTTTGAGCGACTCCACATCGTAGGGGCTGGGAGTGAAGTCAGTGTGGACCACAGCACGGCCACAGAACGGCCCGTTGTAAGAAACGCCGTTGTCTTCAAGCCGCATGCTGTCCCTTTGGCAGTACCCGCTGTCCAAGCTCTGTCTGTCGCTACCTGAGGAGGACGGATAAGAGAGAGGGTCAGATCCAACCTGAGATAAATGCCACCAAACACACACAGTAGGTTTACCACAGTGAATACGGTACCTTTTATGGATCATGTCTGTGGGATTATCTGAACTTTAACCTGATTTTTATGCTGCACATTATAAATAGGTTGATTTAGTCATCTTTGTTTTGTCTTTGGGCTTCACTTCCAGCCATGCTTTGATGGCTTTAACTGGTCTTTAACTAGACTTAGGCAGCTAGTTTGAGCTTCATTTTGTGTCTTTTTTCTTAACAGGACTTTGGTAAATTGTGCTTATAATTATATCTTTTTCTCTTTATTTGTTTATTCTGAACATGTTAGGACAAAAATAAAAAAATGAATAAATAACAAAACCAGTAAAGTAAGGAAAATAAAAAACTAAACTAAAAGTAGGACAAAGGTAATGATAATACTGAACATGCTCAAAAAGGAGCAGGGAGAAGCACAAGCTTATTTACTCCTGCCCTTTCTCCAAGATTGATAAAAAATTATCAATATTATTTCTCCTTTTTTTTTTGCACAAAATTGGTAGCTAGAATTCTGGATATAGGAGAACCTTTTTTTTAAAGGGATAATTGAATGTACAAACATATCAAACAGCTCAGCTTCATTCACTTCAGCTAAAAAAATCCTTTAACATTTTAAATCGTAAAAGTTAAAAGGAAATTTCTATTTTTGTTCTGTAGTTATTTCACCAACACTTCAAAATGCAAGTCTTGGTTTTTTTTTTTGCCATTTGTCAGCAGGTGTAGATAAGGTTACCATTGAAACACAAGTCTTGGATTGATTTAGTCTGAGGATTGGGTGGTGTTTCTGTCCAACATGCAAAAATGTAATGACGTGCTGTCTATTATAACAAGGAAGATTTATTAAAATTCATGGGCCCATATCTGAGATAACATTAATTTGTCATACATGCTAGGTTTGGTTAACAGATGCAGACTTACTGCCAGAGAGCTGGCGGCTGATGGGGCTGGGGGCGGTGTCCTCTGAACCTGTGGAGCACACGGATGTCCTCTGTCCTGCACACAGATCTGGAAGAAAGTCAGCGGAGACAGGGGACATCTCCTCACCACTCTCCCCCTGGAGACACAGAGGACAACAGTGAAGGGTGGAGGTCAAAACACTTTCAGTTAACGATGATGATATCAGATTCAAACTGAGGATCATTTAATGATCAGTTAAGCTAATATTTGTAATTAGACAAGTGAAATAGTAGATATTAGACAAGTCTAATATTCCCTATAGTATAATGTAGTAAAACTTTAAAGTACCATCGCATATAAAGTTTCCATGGGCACATTTGCCTAAAAGCTTCCCATCAGCTGAGTAAATGCGCCGTCAATCACTAAAAATCAAGTTGTGACGTTTCTTTGTTTTGAGTCTGTAATGCAAAGTTTGTCCACTAGGTGGAGACATATAGGCTACAAGGTTTTATGAACACCAGCAGTAGGATTATTTTTCAGACGTCTTCATATTTATTTGTAACATTGATATTAATTTAAGTTAAAGAATATATTAATTATTACAATTCAAATTTTTTTGTTGCGGTAAGTAATGTGAAACTTTGTTACCCCCTCCTCAGCAAGCGCCTTCTGGACCATCTTGGATGTTTTGCGGGTCATTGTACGGGAGATGACATTGCGCCATTTTTTCCCCAGTTTGCTGCCACTTTTCACCACTTCTTCTGCCACTCCATCTGCCTCCTGACGAGAGAGAAAACCAACCGCTATCTCTTAAAAGTGTGTTCAGACATGTCAGGATGTGGAAAGACAAGAAAGTGAGACTTGAATATATTTCCTTTTTAAAAGTAACATTTCTTTTTCTTTTTTTTTAAATTTAACATTTACAGAAATAGTTGTCACAATAACTCACAAAAGTGTTCGCTTTCCCCAAACTAAAGCACAGGCTCTGTGGTAATGCGGTTTACATACACGGATAGTGAAGTCACAAAGTCCCACACCCACACCTGCACTCTAATGTGGCCGATGCTTGAAAGCAGTGTTACCATGTGCAGCCACACTGTGAGCTGATGTGCAATTTGACTTTAAATCTTTTGATTAAGCTCTGTAGTGAAGAAAGACAGTTGTTTATCTGCAGCGAAACCACAATGACAAGCTGCTACAGAGGCAGAGATGGAGTAAAAACCGAAATTCTCATATTTCACAAGCTAATCTATAGAAATAAAGATAGATAAACTTGAATCTAAAATGCATATATTCTCCTGGGGAGGCCTGTCAGACACCCGGTTAAAGACAGAGGCTCTTTGCTTGACTAGCTCTTACCATAGGACATCCTGTCTGCATGCTGCTGTCATCTGCTCTCTGTGCACTGCTTCTCATTCTTACTTCCTCTCTTTTTCTATGCTTCTACTCTTGCTTGTCCTCCAACTTCCACTCAGTTTGTTGAAAGTTTCTGGGAAGTGATTAATATAGTCTGTAAATTCTGAAATGTTAACATATGTTAGCATGTGCATCTGTGCGTTAAATTAGGAAGCACGAGCAGGGCACTTCTGTAACAGCTACAACTGTCCAGAGTTTGTGTTTGGCCTCTTCCTGGTTGCAGCATCATTTCAGAGGCTGGATGAACGGCTTATTGCTTGATGAATGAGGAACATGGTGAAAAAATATCAGTAATAACCATCATTTAGGAACTTTAGAGACAAAGACTACATAAAGCATCTACTTCCACTTCTCCAAACCATTATGTTTTGCTTGACCGAATGTTTTGTGTTCGACTTCAATGACTGAGAGGATGAACTTACATTCTCCTCTAAAGTGAACTCCTTCTCTGACACAACAGGAGAAGTGGGTTTGGGCTTCATGAAATCCTTGAAGCTGCTGGACCTCTGCAAGGTGAGCTGCAAACACAAAAACTTCATGAGAAAAAGCCTAGCAGAGCAGCGTAAACAAAAAGGCAGCACCTGAATAACTTTAGAAACACATCAGTCGGTTGCTTGGTGGTTTTTGGTGCAGCACTGATAATACTGCTCTCATGGTTGAGCGCACACAATATGCCCTTATCTCTTTAAATGTGTGAACATGATGGATCTGCAGGAGGATTTCTCAGAACAAACTGACTGTGTTTCTCTTAAGTTATTCAGTCTGGGTCCTCAAGCGTCTCAATGCTGTGAATCATACAGCGGCTGAAATGTTCGTGTAAATGTAGCAGCTAAGCAGGAAGCACAGAGGAGATGTCGTGTGCTGATTTATGAGAGAGTCCTTAGTAAACAACTTATAAAACACACGGAAACAGATGAAACAGCACAAAATCAGCCTTCATGGTAAACCTGGTACCAGATTTAAGATGGATGGATGTGGTCTAAACATGAAAAAGAACACAGAAATAACCTCTTTTCTTAAAAGATTATTTTCTAATCATTGAGAAAACAAGAATTACTCATCCTCATGCTACCAGAACATTGAATATCTTAGAATGTGTTGCAGTCTAAAATGTGACGATGGAGATGAACATACAAATCCCCATAATTAAGGCAAAAACACAAAAACCTGATAA
>JBBBVU010000007.1:16569412-16581278 GCA_037177055.1 Atherinosoma microstoma | reverse complement strand
GACTTCCTAAAAAGAGCATTAAACATCTGCAGCTCATCCAGAATGCTGCTGCTAGAGTTTTAACCAGGACTAAGAGACCTGAACACATCACACCAGTTTTAAAGTCTTTAAAGTTTACACTGGTTTCCAGTTTATACTGGTTTCCACTTTACAATGGCTTCCAGTCAGTCACAAAATAGATTTTAAAACTCATCTGATTGTTTATAAATTCCAGAACAGTTTAGGCCCAGAATACATCTGTGATATGTTTAGAGAATATAAACTTGCAAGAGCTCTTCGATCCAAAGACTCAGGTCAGCTAGTCCAGACCAGAGTTCAGACTAAACATGGAGAAGTAGCTTTTAGCTGTTATGCTGCAAATGAGTGGAACAAACTGACACTGGAGATTAAACTTTCACCAAATGTAGAAACTTTTAAATCCAGGTCAAAAACATTTCTGTTCTCATGCACCTATACATGAAATATGCACGACATCGTTTAACTCATCTTGCTTTTAATCAATTTATCTATTTGTTTTATTTTTTTATTTATTCTTATTTATCTAAAAAAAAAGATTTTATTGTAATTTTACACTACTTTTGAATGCTTTCTTTGCACTACCTGTAATGCTTTTGCTTTATGTAAAGCACTTTGAATTGTCTTGAACCTGAAAATGTGCTATACAAACAAACTTGCCTTGCCTATTGTGGCTGACCATGTTCATTCCTTTTTGACCACATAGTACCATCTTCTGATGCTATTTCCAGCAGGATCATACACCATGTCACAAAGCTCAAATAATATCAACTGGTTTCTTGAACATGATGAATTCACTGTACTCCAATGGCCTCCACAGTCACCAAATCTCAATCCAATAGAGCATCTTTGGAAAGTGGTGGGACGGGAGAGTCCCAACAGCCTACAAATTGCAGCTACTGTGTGATGATATCGCGTCAATATGGACCAACACACCTTGTTGAATCTAAGCCATAAAGAATGCAGCAAAAGGGGCTTCAGTCTGATACTAGCAAGGTGTACCCTGATGAAGTGACCAGTAAATGTATGTTGAAATATTTATAATTATCGAAACAGTCGTTCATTGATCATGCTGCTATTCCTGGAATCATATACAACAAAGTTCATACTAAGATTAAAAAGTGGAAAATCCAATCTTATTTTTTTATAAAAACAATTTAATCCATTTAAACATTTTCTTACTTTTATAAAAATTTATCTAATATTTATTTTCGGAAACAGAACATGCTTGTCATAACAGTACAGTTTTGAAAATATCTTACAGTTTCTCTTCAGATAAAATGAACTAAAACAGATAAGTGGAGTTAACACGTGGTTTTGTTTTTCTCTTTTTCCGTTTTGATCTCCGAGCTGCAGAAACACTTCAACCCCAAGTGTAAAAGGGGGATTTTAAGAGGAAACCAGCGCTTGTATTGCAGGAAAAAGAAAGACCTCACACTCATATACCCAGAGGTATTTACACATTGAAACAGGAAACTGATTACAGCTTTAGGGAAGTAAACTCTCATCATAGCAGGTGGGCATTTTTCTTTAATGTCAGGTCACAAATTTTGGTACCTTCTTTTTAGAAAATCTTGACTTCATGTAAACATGTGATTGACACTGAGAGACTCTCACCTGTTCTGAGCTGAGAAGTGAAGTGTCAATAAGCTTCCTGTCATATGGAACCAGTGACACAGTGTCAAACGTCAGGTAGTTATGGCCATACTGAGAGACAGGAGAGCACATTTATACATTTATTAACTTCTCCAAAGACTTGTCATGCTTTTTTATACCTGAAAAATTCTAGATGATAAGAAAGCTTTGCTTTGTATTTACCTTCGTCTGAGCCGGTACGGTCACAGCAATATCTTCAATCCTGATTCCAAAATCATTTTCTTTATAATATCCAGGTTCTGATACAAAAAACATAATTAGTTTGGTATTTGTACACATTTAAACATTTGAGGCATGAAATGCAACGTTAATTCCCCTCAACCTCTGAAGTCTGAATTTTTTATTTTACTTTTATTTTCTATTTAACTCAGCATAATCACAAAAACTATCCAGTTATGTTTGGTTTTCCTCAAATCTGAGAGGGTTAAAAAGTTCACTCTTCTTTTAAAGAACAAAATGGGTCTGGAGCTTAATCATTTTAATGCAGCTTATAATGCTGCTAATAATTTAACAAGATAAAAGCTGCATAAGAATCCGTGAGCTCCAGCCCCACTTTATGTTTTCCAGCTGGTTCTCCTTCAGCTGAGAAGCATCTTATTCAGTTGCATAGTAGTGGAAGGTGAACAGAAATGTCAGTTGTTTGCCGTGTTGCGTTTTTGTATCTTCTGAAGAGGGTGTAGATGTAGTCTAAAAAGAAAAAGGTCTCACCAATAGATGTGAACATGCCTGCTTTGAAACCAATGTTGTTGCTCTGAAAACCAACTGGCCCTGAACAAAGATTACACATGATTACACAATGAAAAAAAACATTGTTTTGACTGTACAGTTACATGATTTTACTGATTTAATCTCAATCCATTTTTTGAAATGTTTTTGCTTTAATGCATTTAAAGGTTATATTACAATCCATCTGTTCAACAGTTTCTCTTCCTGTTGTTCTTACTTATATCTTATATCTTATATAAATTGGACTGTAACATTAGGCCACCAATTTTTTGTTGAATTTCATAAAAGGTTGAAGTTTCTGAGAGATTTAACTGAGGATGTTTCAGTGTGTTATTCCTAAATTAACATGTTTAATTCAACATTTTACAGTGCAAGTAGAATATTTAAAGCTTTAATAATTTCTAGGGTCTTTCAGGTAAATACATCTGTAATTTAACTTCCATAAAATGTGTAAGTTAGAGGATGGTAATCTTTACTTTTGGGAACATGAGACAGATTAAGACAGTTTACGTTAAAAATGCATTTACACGAGGTAAAACAAGCTAATAATATTTGTTCAAGATCACATTTTCCACATTGAACTCTCTTTAATCATCATGTGGCATATTCTCTTCTGCTTTTCTGGGTTTTTAGTGAAGTAACCACATCACAAGTGGTCATATTGCAAAATGAATCGTGCATCCTTGTCAGCTTTTCTCATGCTTTCTTGATAGCCTAACTGTGTAATAGGCATTAATGTTTTGTTGATTATATTCAAGATGCGTATCGATACCATGGATAGATGAAATCAGCATCTACAAAACATTAATTTCATTAGAGATAAATAAATAAACAAAAGAATGAAAGCCATACACTCATGAACTCCAAAGTAGTTTCCAACCCCGTGACCTGTGCCGTGTCCGTAGTTAAGGCCGACTTCCCACAGCGCCCGGCGTCCAAGCATCTCCATGTTTACACCTGTTGATAAACAAAAGGCCACATACATAGATCGACTCAAACATCTGCTGCAGATACATACGGGCATATAGTCAGAAAAAGTTGTGGAGGAAGAGGGCTCTCTGGTGGTGAAACAAGGAAAGACTTCAGCAAGGAGTTAATATTCAAAACAAGCAGGAATGTTTTCCATTTACCTCTTGTCCCAGAAGGAAAAATAGTTCGAGAAATCTCAATGTTTCCCATGAGCACTCGAGTGAAGGCCTCCTGTGAAGCATTACACATCATGAGAAAATTATATTTCAAATGTGGTTTTACATATTTTCAATGCTTATTTCAGCACATCGTATTTCAGAAATGATAAATATCGTATTCAGCATCAATGTAACCTTTTGCATTTCTGTGGGTGTCCCCCAGTGAACCGTTCGCGTTATGTCAGTGGTCCCATCTCTGACAGCAATGAGAAACAGTGACTCATTCCAACTGTACAACACATGAAGTGAAACTGGGGGAGAGTATGAGCAGAGAGCCTTTTTACTCACAGATACTGACCACCGGAGTCGACCAGATACATCTCATCAACTGTCAACCTCCTGTTGGTTTCTTCTGTCGGGCTGCAACACAGAAATACAAGAAATTATAGCAACACTGCACCTCTGTATGAAAATAGCAGTCTTTAAAGGCGGCAAATAAAAATGACATCACTGCTGATCATTTTCCAAAGAGTGTCTTAACTATGGAGATAAAAAAGCAGAAGCGTTTAGAATATTTAGACTAAACTGAGCTCAAGGAGCTGCTGACTATAAGAACCATATACTCAGAGGAATCTGATATGCAGAGCTTTAAATACAAATACAAGCTGTTTATTAATGATTTTGGGGCAACAATTGCAGAACAGAAGATACAGACACTTACTAAACTTAATATTTTAGTCTTTTACTGTCAGCAAAGAAGGTAAATGCTACTATGTAAGGGATAATGCCCGACCAGGTGTCCATTATCAGAAAATAATGGATGACGCAGAAGCGGAGGACGGTTGCTTCCACGAAGTCCATTGTTCTCTGATTAATGATACCTGGGAGAGCATTATCCTGCTTATACCATGGTCACTCATGAAGGAAATGAATATTAAATCAATTATTAATACGTTAATGTTGCTTTTACCGTTAGAATCGTACGTTTTTCACAAGAAGCGGCTGAGTGGGCTATTTAATATCTCTTGTTGAGACGCGTTGCCAAGGTAACCGGCTTTGGCCGCAGGACCTGCAGCTTGGTTGGCCGCAACTGTTATATTATTGCATGAAATGGCCGTTGATGGTGAAATGTGATAGAGATACTGGCATGTCCATCATAGAGGCATCAGAAGGACGGAGATTTAACGTTATTGGACTCTGACCAATACTGGTCGGGACGTTGCAGGACGACAACATGTTACTCCATCCTCATCTCTCCTTGACTGACGGAGCCCAGTCAGGCTGCTTTCCCAGCGCGTGTTTCCACATTGACCACACAGGTATAAAACCAAACGTTTTGTCTATTGTCTCGCAGTTGTGATAAATAAACGGCGAAATAAATCTCACAACGGTCTAAACCAGCTCACGTTCCCTATTAGTGGGTGAACATACAACGCTTAGCGAGGTATGTTGACTTTCTGTTGCCACGGTTACCAACTGGCATTTTAGGCAGCGCAATAATTTAGAACAATCAGGCTATTTGACTGGAACTATTTTTAACTAGTGTCCTAAATCACTTTTTAATCTACACCCTGTAGCCAATCAGAATCGAGTATTCACCCAGACCATGGTATAATAGCTAATAGTTTGGTTCTTATTCTAGCAGAACTGTAAAGAATGGTGCAACTACTGTCATTATTAAAAAAAAACTCTGCTACAACAATAATTTCCCTCTAAAAGGGATAAATAAAGTATTTTTCATTTCATTCATTTCATTTCATTATAAAGGAAAGTGTGAACTGGGATGTAATTATTTCCTTTTCCAAGAATTACGGCTAATCAAATGTTGTAGTTATTACAGTAATTACTGAGTAACTTCATTTTCAAAATAAAACATTCTTATAGTCTTGCACCTAGGTAGGTTTAGGTTAGCCGAACAGGCGTCAGAATACCCTGTCGTCACCAGTTTGATCGAGCCTCTAATCTAAAACTCTAATCTGTTTTGATCAGACCTTTGACAATTTGTTAAAGCTTCAGCACTGTTCATGGATTTTGGATATACCACTGTATAATGGTGCAATAATGTGGAACTTCTTACAGGAAACTTACATAAACTATGTTTTCACTTGAGCAAGATTAATAAACACACTTTCCATATCCATCAAGCTGTTTTATGATACTATGGTTATTTTCAACATACACATAAAGTTTAATGGAAAGTCAATGAGCCCTGTGCATATATTCAATATAATACATTCCAACTATGTACTTTCTGCCTTGTGTCTGGGATGGAGTTATGTTTAATAGTTTAAGCAGGACCCCCAGACCTCCCTCTCCACGGTCACCTCCTCCAGTTCTTCCGAAAGAACACAGTGACATTTCTAAGCCAGTTCATATAATCTCTCGAGTGAGTCCTTGGTCTTCCCAGAGGCCTCCTCCTGGATAGAGAACACCTCCCATGGCAGAGACCTGAAAGCCATCCTTAACCAGATGCATAAACTACCTCAACCAGCTCTTTTTGATGTAATGGCGAAGCTCCTCATCATACCCCTAAGGTTTTGCCCAACCACCCTTTGGAGGATGTTAACTTCAGCTTATTTATGATCTCATTTTATTGGGTCACTACTCTCAGTTCATGATCACAGGTGACAGTTGGAACGTAGTCCAAATGGTAAATCAACATCTTTGCCTTCTGGCTCAGCTGCCGCCTCACTACTGTAGGCTGGAAAAGCACCGGCATCACTGCAGACATTGCTCCAATCTGCCTGTCAATCTCCCACGCCGTTCTCCCCCAGCAAGACCCTCAGATGCTTAAACTCTTCCATTTGAGAGAGGGACACACTCTCGACCTGGAGTAGACAATCCCCAATTCTCAGGCTGAGGAATATCAGAGATGGTGATCCTTTTCTCAGCAGCTTCAGACTCAGCTGAAAGCCGGCCCGGTGCCTGCTGGAGGTCTCTGTTACACAAAACCAACAGGACCACATCCTAGGTTGGCCTCAAAAAGTTTCATAATGAAACTGACTCATAATAATAATAAAAAAGGATCTACTCTGGGACTTTCTTTTTTTTCTTATATAAACAAATACATTGCTGTACATTTTCGTTGTGTGCTGATGTTTCTGCATTGCTGCTATCAGGGAAATATGTGATTTAAAGATTCTGAATGATCTTAGCAATGTCATTTTTAGCCCATTTGGGTCAAACTGAGTTGTGCCCTTCTCAGAATAAAGAAAAGCTGACAAGTATAAAGAAACTGGGAGTCTTGAAATAATGATGAAATGATGAAGGATTATATTAGACAACTATTAATGACAGCATGAAATAATTTGTCATTTCATACCACCTTCTGCTTGTAAAAACATCCAAATTGCCCCTTTACAAGTGTTACAAAGAGAGAGAAAGGATTTTAACATGCTCTGTATGATCTGAATGAAAACTAGTGTCAATAAGAAGATGAAGAACATGAATTAATCTCACCTGTAATGGGCAAGAGCAGCATTGGGTCCACTTGCAGAGATTGTTTCAAAACTTGGGCCTCTGCTGTCTTTCTGTTTGCTGTAGCAATGTATAAACATTTGCTGTAACACCCGATTATGAAGTACTGTATGTCAGTTCTCCACCAACCTCATGTATATACAGTAAGTTCTACTCACCTTCGACACTTATTGACATATTCTGCAGCACTCAGCTCAGTCTCCTTCCCCTCTGGAACAACCTTTTCCAGCCATATCAACAGCTGGATGACAGCAACTGCATCCCTCACCTGCAAACAGCCGCAGTGATTGACACACTGAGCAGAAAAGTCTCAGCCGCCATCATAATCATGTTCAGGCTGTCAATAGATTTAGTCTTCCTCTGTGTAACTTGTGTGTGTCTGTGTGGAGGACATACATGAGCATCCCTCAGAATTTGCTGCTCAGTCTCGTCTTTTACAGCTTTAGTCGTCAACACAGGTGAGTAAGAGCTGGTCGTTAGTTTGTCCTCCAAGCGACAAAAAAGAATCAAAATGTAATATTAATAACAATAATATTCATATAATACAATTGTCTTGATTATTGCTATCAAAATGCATAAAGTAGTTTCTGATTCTATGGATGCAAATGATGCAAGTGATTCAACAAAGCAAATGAGCTAAAACATCTACATACCTGTGGTGTGATGATCTCATAAAGTGCGTAGTTTGTGTACTCTGTACCGATCCACACTTTAACCCCATGCTGGGCCACATATGTTCTCAGATTTTCAAGGACAGAGTCATAATTTTTCAGCTGCACACACAGGGCCCCGTTACAGGAAGCATTAAGGTATACCTTCAATTCCTCAGTCACTCGCTCGTTGTGGACAAAAAGCCTTCAGTTTTTATAGAGGAAAAATACAAGAAATATGATTGTGTATTTATGATTGGCAATATGATTTGAGATGTTTGAAATGAATCTATGGTATTGAGATAAAATTCCTTTAAAAAAAAAGCACAAAGATGACTGACCAGATTTCATTCATTGTGAGAAGAGTGTAGGAGTAGAAGAAGGGATTGTAAGGAATGTCATTCCCACGAAGATTAAAGAGCCCTAAAAAAAACAAAAGATTAGTAAACAGCACCTTACTGTGAGCAGCAGTTCTCACATTTACTTCATTTTCAGTCATCTCCTTGAACAGAACGTAATGTATGCATCTGTCATGTGTGGCTGATGTACGTGACTTCCTCTGTGTTCCTTGTCATTGCAAACAGACTCACTAATACTGAAATCAGCAGTCAGCATCAGGAATGATTTGAAGAGTAGCACTCTTCCGGCTAGGATTTTAAAGACACTTTTAAAGAAATCACTATTCGTGTACAAGATGCTGAGCTGACTGTTAAGCGTAGTCTGCTAAAATCCTGCATCATGCTATACTCATTACTGTTTCAATCAAATCGTCAGACTCATAGTGAGATGTTATTTTCATTTTTATTATACCTCTGTAGTTTGTGTTGGTTACTTTGCTTCTCAACAGGGATAAGGTTTGGACTCTAAAAATGACCGCGCTCCCTGAAAACACTCTGAATTTGTACCCTGCAGCGAAACCTTGAATTGCCATCTTGGAATATTCCCATGCCATGAAAAAAAAGTTAAAAAGACGTTGTAAACGGGAAATGCTAATCATTCAGTCTATTCAGTTTGTCAGCTGACCTCATTTTTTAGGCCCTTGACATTACTGAACCAAGACTTGACCGACTGAAACAACCACAGATAATAATGTTTCCTTCACAGGCTTGTACAACAGGCATAAAGCATCTTGTGTACAACACTTCATCTAACATAGATGTAAACATCAGTCTTGAACAGTGTAAATCTGGACTCATCAGACCACAAGACCTTTTTCCATTATCCCAGAGTCCAATCTTCATCCTCCCAAGCAAATTCAATTCTTTTTATCAATTAGTTTCACTGATAAATGGTTTATCAACGGCTGTACCGCTGTTAGTAAACCATGTTGAGTTACGTCACGTTGTGTGTGTCTGTGTGTGTGTGTCTGTGTGTAAGCCGTAATTTATTTCAGCACACATTCAAGATTTTCTTTACACCACATCTGGTCTTTGAAGGCAATGGTTCACTACTATCCTTAAAGATTTAGACAATGTTTTGGAAAGTTCTAATTCTATCCTTGAAATCTCCTTAGTAATTCTGGGTTTTTGGATCATTATTTTGGACTCTTCTGAAACTGAATACGTTTATGACCAAATGATGTGATCAGTAAAGGTTAAATAATATGTTAGCAGCTGAAACACATTAATGTTTGCTGTACATTTTACAATGTAAAAAAACATTGCACTTAATCAATTTACTCACAGGCTGTTTCATCCAAAGCGGAAAGCAGGAGGGCCGTTGGCTCATATGGATCATCCCTCATCAGACTGCGAATGTGCTCCACCTTTATCTGCCAGGACCTTTCTGAAAACACACACTCATTTTACAGTTATTTGCATCCAGTAGCAACTACACAGCAGATGTGGCTCGTGTTTGTCATTGAGAGTAAATACTTATCATTGCCTAAATAATTATTAACCCTTTAATGTTCTACTTTGTTGTCTGGTAGAGTAAATGTTTAGTGATTATAAATAATATTATTATAAATGAGCTGAATAAACCTGCCTGAGTTATCTGTACTATATTTATCTACTACTGTATGTAATACCAACGGAGATGTGCTTGTGTCCCCTTGATGAATTTATGTTTAACATTATCTCACATTTTAGCTGCTTTGGCCTCCACCAACTTCTATGAGGAATATTTAGTTGTTGAACTTTAAATTTTTGATTTGTTTAAATAAATTATGCAATAAAGCAAAATAACCCCCATAAAAATGATGATCAGCCTAATGTGACGTGTGAGAACTATTAATTGAAAATTTAACTAACAGCTTTTTTTGTAAATGCAACACTTCCTGCTAAGTTCACAAACATATAAGTGCTCTTCCAGTAACTTTGTCCATTTCTTTGATGTTCTCATCATCTTCAACCTTTTCATTAATTTCTGGACTCCATCCAGACAGTCTGCCAAGAATAAGATCAAGCTTTTACATCTAAACTATTAGACAGCATTGATACTAAACTCACTTAAAGCCTTCTACAGAATGATTTTTCCAGATTGGACTCGGATGTACACACATGGGCCATTAGGTTTATGGTGCGCTCCATTTGTTCCATTTTTCTATTCTCCAGCCATAAAGACTAATAAGGCCCAGAGGCATCCAGGCAGCTTCCTCATCTGCAGGCCTCTCCAGTCCTTCTAAGTTAGTGTTTAATCTGCCCACCAGCCATGAAAAGATGAACAGGCTGTTTATGGCTGTGTTTGCAAAGCTGCTTATTGCTCTGTCCAGTTTGCAGGTATTTATCAGCACACAGATAAACGGCACCACACAGGTAGACAGGCCGATTGCTGTGTGTGTGTTCTACACGCACACACACACCCACACCCACACCCAAAGACACACACACACACAAGGAAACCTACGTATTACTCTATCAGGCAGGCGAATGAGGCTGTCAGGTGGGAGCGGGGGTCGGTCCCTCCACACTTGGTCGACCAGGTTAACAGTGATGGACTTAAGGCTGCGATTGCTCGACTCCAGATTTAAGGCGTAGTTTTCCTGCGTGTCTAATGGAGGAAATTGCAGAAGATTATGCATGCTGAACTGAATCAATCACATGTAAACAGTCTGCATGGCGTCTGATGGCTCCATCAATAATATTCCATCTGCTTGGGCAAGCACTTTATTGATGTTAGGCTGGAATGTGAGGTGGGGCAGAGAACTGAAACTCACTGAGGGAGAAGAGAAAGGGATCAAAGCCGATCTTGCCACCTTGTGGTACCTCAGAGATGAGCCACTCTGCAATGCTGCTGATGGACACTAGAACATCACACAAGACAGTTATCACTGACTTCAGAATATGTAAGTAATATGTATCCAAGTATTTGCAGATTAGATTTGTGTTACATAAAACACAAACTGCAACATCAGAATTACAATAATGTGATTGTCATGACATAATACTTAAATCCTCGTTGAGTAATATAACTAATATAGTTTAAGGGTGCTAAAAAAAGAACGTATCAGAGTGATTTTAGATTTGAAAATGACCTAAACAAGCAGCATGAAGTGTGCCGTAGAGTAAGATACTTATCTGACATCAGAGTGAGCACCAACAGGGATCAGCTGAAAAACTTTTATCTTGTTAGTTTTATTTTAGGGGTGGGTTTAAAGATTGTGAATATTTGTTCATAAGAATAAACACGATGCATTTATTGCTTCATATAAAATATCATAGAAATATAAATGTTTTTGTTTTGTTCTGCCAACAAGAGGTTTCCAGATTGTTGTGAGCAGTTGTTTGCATGAATGTAAAATGAATACTTAGATTACTGTCATAATAAGCATGTGCAAGTACTTAGTCACACTGAACTCTGAATGTCCTCTCCACCACAGCAGTATAAGACTTTACTGTTCCAGTGAAATAGTTTTGCAGCTCATGGGCTAAAATGAGCACCTTTTAATGTCATGATCCCATGTTTGTTTGTCATAGTTATAAATGAATTGTGTATTCATTTTTTATATTACTCCCTGATGAAATTTGAGTTAAGAACCTGTATTGTCATATTAAACTACATTGCAGTAAAAACATTGTGTTAAAAAAAAAAATAGGATGAAACTGGTTTCTAGGTAGCCTTCTCTGCTAAAGCTGGGTGTGTTAATCACAACACTGAGTATGGGGGGGGGGGGGGGGGTTCAAGGGAAACAATTCACTAACAAGGAAAAAAAGGAATTGGAGCACGTTAAGAAATCCCTTCCCAAAGAGCATGGTGAAGGGAAAGATTATCTAA
>JBBBVU010000007.1:16534136-16557762 GCA_037177055.1 Atherinosoma microstoma | reverse complement strand
AAGAAAGAAAGAAAGAAAGAAAGAAAGAAAGAAAGAAAGAAAGAAAGAAAGAAAGAAAGAAAGAAAGAAAGGGACAGAGCAATGAATGATTTCAAATTACAACCAGTACCATCATTTATGTCTGCGCGACAGCACACAGGTTTCAAACCACACCAGATTTGATTCCAAATATAAGAGTAGTTTATTTCCATAAAGTATTTCTTTGAACAAATCCTGTTAAAGAGGGTTAACTGAATAAAAACAAACAAACAAACAAAACAACACACACACACACAAACACACGGCAAAAATCTGGTGAAGCAGTGAGCCACATCCTCACTGCTAAAAAAAAAAAAAAAAAAAAAAGCAAATGAGCTTAGTTAGTGGCAAGACAAACCAACCCTAAAATGAAAATGTGTTCTGCCACCATAGGACAAACATTCTGTCTAGGGCTCACAGTATATGTGGGATGCAAGATGGATACCGAATTAAGCTGGGTTTATACTTGCGCGTCGTCCGCGTCAGGAAGGTTACGCTGTCACCACTGTAGGCTCTGCGTAGGCCCGCAAAGGCTCGATGCGCACCTCTTCAGACCAGACGTGCATCCCAGCTATGCGGACGCAGCAACGCGGAGGTACTCCCTTGTGATTGGTCAGATTGTGATTACTTGTTTCCAGATATTTGACAACGTTTAACACCCCAGAAGAAAGTGACATAAAACAGAATTTTTCCAGATCAGATGACAGTTTACATCACTGATTCTGCTGCCACATCGCCAATTTGTTGCACAAAGTCCACGGAGAAGCCAAACAGGACTAACATGGAAAATTAGCGGACTGTGCAGTGCAGCTGTATCTGTTACAGCACCCCATAAAGACTGATCAGTACATGTAATAAGTAGATAGTAAACCTGTATGTTGAATCATTGAAATAACTTCAACTTGTGGAGTTTATCGGTCGGTACCACCCTACTGCTACCTCCAGATCTGGAAAAGAAACGGCGACAGGGCGTTTTACCCTATGCTCGAGAATAAACACAGATAGCCTCTGCGTCAGCTCCACAGGGCTGACCTGACACAGACGCTGCGCAGTATAAACCCAGCTTTAGCCAACATTAGGGGGCTTGACACTGAGAAAAACCTGCCAAAGTTCTGTAGTGCTTCTTTAAAGCAGGACTATGTAACTTTCTGACCTTAACAATGCTTGTTTCTGAGACGTTTTGATGGTACAGTGACATTTATTATGTACATTCCTGTTGTTGCCTAGCAGCATTTGGAGCCTTAGAAACCAAACTTCAAAACGTTGTGTCCCAGTCTGGAACATCACGTTGCAGCCGAGTTTTGCTTTACGCACCACGTTGCACGCTAGCAACTAAATATATCCACACATTGGCTGTTTTCGATGCACACTGTGGCGGAAATGCAAGAGGATATGATCAGTAGAAGAAAGAAAATAAAAATAAAGGGACAGAGTCAGAAATAAAACGAGTTAACATCAGACTGACTTACTTACTGGAGAGAGCTCAGAGTACATATTAGATGCAAGATGGATGCTCAATTAGCCATCATTCAGGGGCTCCTCACAGAGAAAAGATGCCAAAGTTCAGTAGTGCTTCTTTAAGCTCAGACAGTTACATAGTACTACTTTAATTATACTGACACATATTCTATTGGAGAGAATCTATGAAAGATGGAAAATTTGAGTTTGCTTCAACAGTAAACAAAGATGGGAACTGATTAGCAGATTATCAAAAATATAATGCATCTATAAAAAAGGGAAATGTATAACCAAAGACAGTTTTTGATAACTCACAACTAGCAATACTGAGCAGTAATGTGCCATTAGAACAGCCATAAAAAAGCCATGAAAATAAACATAAGTGTGACGCTATGGTTATCACAACATCAAAATTATTAATGCTCTCTGCCATTTAAACCTTAGATCAAAGTCACCTGGTTTACAGCTATTAATGTTTGGCCACCATCTGTCACTGTGCACTGAGACTGAAAACTGTAAACACATCAGTAAAACCCAGGATTGGTCATAAAGCTTGTTAAGTTGCACAATTCCTCTATAACACAAGAATATGAAAGAGAAGTGGATGGGGATAAGAGGGATTATGCAACTTGTAGACAGAGGTTGTAAAATGTTGATTAGAGGCTGGTTTCAGGTTTTTGATATTTATTCGGACATAGATGCTGCAGCTTTTATTGTGATTTCTGCAAATAGTTCTATTCAGATTTTTCCAATGAATTCTAAGTTACTCAGTTAAAAACCAGATATGATATAAAAATGTTTGGAAAACTTTAAAACTTCTGTTGTTTCTAAAAGTCAAATGTGTAAAACAACCAATATGTGTTATTTTTTGTTTTGTATTTTATAGTTATAGTTTTATAGTTTATAGTTTTATAGTTGCTCGCTCACTGACTGCATTTGCTTCTGCTAAGTGCTTATTTAACTCAGCAGTGTTTGCAAAGACCAGAACCAGTACAAACATTGCACAGGTAAATTAGCAATTAGCAAAGGCTAAGGGTCTGGTCAAATAACCCTTTTTGCTTAGAAACCTTCTTAGCTAAGTGCAATGACCTGGAAGTATCTTAATGGCACCCATGATAAGAGCTGGTCAAATTCTCTGAATGATAAGGGCAGTAGCTTCAGTGCTTCCATCATTATGTTGATAGATAACCCTGGAGCATCCTTTATAAAAGGAAAGGAGATAATTCCATTCAATAGCTTTCCACATTTAAAGAGATACTAAATTATTACAGTTATAAAATGAGGGGGGGGCAACCAGTGACAACAATATCTTCTACCTACTTTATTAGGTGAAATACTTTGTCTCTTTCGTGGAATATCCCTGAAAGGCTAGTTTCTGTACTGTAGACTCAGATCATAGCTCACTGTATGTGTACAGATTGTTGTTGGAATCCGGTCGTCTTATCCCAAGTCATATTTTTTCTTAGCACTCTTCCACAAATTTGGAAAATATCATGGAATTGAGACAGAGTGACTAGAAAAAGATGACAGGTTATCATTCTTTTTGATTATTTGATTGTTTGTTAGGACACATAGGCAGCCTCAATGTTCCCCCAAAAGTGATGGAGGAGGTGACTGAGAAGAGGGAGGTCTGGCAGAGTCTGCTATGTTGCCCCATGACTCAGTCTAACCTTGAAAAACGGTGGAAATCAATTGATAGATGGGTATTTGTATGGATATTAACAAAATCATTTTAAGTTTATATTCATATTCATCATGTTCGTATATATTGTTAGATAGGGCCGGATTGGGACACAAAGTCAGTCATACCCTCACTCAGGCCACCCCCACTCATACACAGCACAATATGTCCACACTTGAGCAGGCAGTGCACACAACCACAAATCCATGCACACACATATGAGTAACTAATCACCAAAAACTCATTGTTCGTTATCCAATTCTAATCAGACAGGAACAGCTTCTCCTCTTCAGCCCCAAGCCTTCTTCAGGTTTCTTAGTGTCTTCATCTTAAAAGCCTAATTTGCTTAAAAAATACCATTGTTATCAAATTTCCATTGTTTCTGATCAGATGTTTTGTATTAATAACATAAGCATATTTTATACTTAATTAAAACCTAAACCGCAAGTTGTTTTTCTACGATATTGATTCCCTTGCACATTCTTCTAAGCTACTACCAGGCTGAGATGACCCTTCCTGCAAGTCCTCCTGTTGGACAGGAACAGATATGGATAGGGAGAAATATGGACAGACTGGTATAGCCAAGCATCCCAAGTATTAAAATATCTACTTATCAGTTTAACACATCACATATTATAACTAATTGTTTTATTTTATTTTATCCCAGTTATAACAGGAAACCCCAAATATGACCCACTGTATATCAATGGTTGGATTATCCATTTTTAGTTTTATGTTTGGGCTAAAGTGTGGTTTAACAATATAGCAACAAATTACTGCAACATGAACTTTTGAGAGGAGGTACCAGGGTCAAATTACAGCTACATAAAAAGTCTCAGGGAGAATCTCAACCAGGTCTTCATGTTATCTTTGGATAAAAGTTGCCACTTTTAACACACATTGTCTTTCTTGTATTTGTCATTTACTAAACGGTTAACTCATGTGATGTCGCAGGTGTCTGAACACGCTGCCGGTGGAGGCTTTGAAAATATCTGAAATTTTGCACATTTGCCCGCCTCCTCCTCAAGTGCCTTTTTTATTTTATTGATAAGGTCTCTTCTCTTCCGTTTTTTGGAGCATGAATTCTGTTAATACTTCTCGCAAGACCTGAGCTGCAATAATCCATGATTTTCATCTTCAGAGCTTCTGTCCTTATCAAAATGGACATTTAATCAAGTTTGCCTGAAACCATAGGTGAGTAATTAGTGGACTCAGAAAAGGCAAGTAACAGAATAAAAGGGGAAAAGGCTTTAATTGATTCAGAAATGGGTGGAATGAGCTGATGAGCAGGAACTCAGATGGAGTTTGCTGGTAATGTAAGCTAGACAATACGTCTCAGCAGAGTGTATAATAGTCATGCTGCATAAATGGGGTAGTGATATTTGTATTCAGAATAAGTAAAGAGTTGAGCCAGAATCAAGAAGTAAGAAGGCTCAGGGAACAATGATGGCAGGGAGAAGGAAAGAGAACAGGTCCAGGGTCAGAGCAAGATCCACAGAATCCAAAAACTTCACAATTACAGAGGTTGACAACAGTCAGGTATCAGGTATCAAATGAATAGTGATGGGACGTACTGTGCTGAGTCTTCGGAGCTTGTTCTGAGTGATCCAGGAAGTATTTTGAGATCTCCTCTGCCTCCACCTCCAGCCTGTCTGTCTCCTTCAGTTCTACAGACCAGTCGCCCTAACATCTCCCATAATGAAAGTACATCAGAGACTGTTATTGAGGTGAGTCAATAACAGTCACTGAAGGACTTTATAAGACTTTAAAAGTTCATCATATAAACTTAACAGGAAGCAGATGAAACGTCTGTGTCTGCAGCTCCAGAGGATCATGACAAACCGTGGGACCTTCAACAGCCAAATTGGTTTCTAATCACCATCAGCAGTGATTTTAATGCTTCTAAAGTTGGTTGATTGTCATCTAATTCTTGTGTTTCTTTCAGGCGCAACTTCTCCGGAGCTGGAGAGATAGTGTGCCAGAAGGGGAGTAGACTAAGTCAAACATCATCTAAGAGATATTTTTTTTTTAATATAAAAATCTGCAAGACTTTGCAAATTTGCAAAACATGAGAGTCTAATATTAAAAGCTCAATTCAAAACTCCACCTCAATTCTACTATCATAAATACGGCAAAGTCTGTGTACTTAAAATCACACATCAGTAAATCTCGAATCTTCGAGAGATTAAGTCTGTAAAACCTTTCCTTTTTTGAAACTGCCTAAGTAAAAAAAAGGAAAAAGAAGTATTTCTTAGTGTATCCTAATTCTTCAACAAATTCTGCATTATTAGGTAGTAGTAAGCCCAAATGGCCACTTGGGGACAGAAGTGCACCATAAAGCTTCATGCAGCATCGATGCATTGCTGGCTGACAAGATTAATAATAACACATTAGAATTGCGAAGCTAAATTATCTCTGATTAGAAATGCACAAACCCACTTTTTGTTAAACAATAAAAAGAGTCATACTTATCATTATATAACAATAGAGAAAATTGTGAAAACAAAGGCATGTTAGAGCTTCAGCTTAACAACAGGGTTCCAATAGAGACTGGCTCACCTGCTAAGACTCAGTAACTGAAGAAACTAATTAATTTATCAGTTTTCCAGTCTGTGTAAAGGAATTGCATTGACAGATGTGAATCAATCTGCATCTAAGTAGAGCAAATTAATTACTCAAAATACACATTTTAAGTACACAACTAAAAATCTAAAATAAAAAACAAGCAAACCAAAATAAATAGATAAAAGTCCCATTATTAACCAGATAAAGTGTATTACTGTGTATGGGTTAATCAGGAGTACTGATAAATCCTTTTTAATTTGTTTGCTTGTTGTATTTTGATGCAGCAGAGCATGGCATGCAACATTCATTTTAATGTAGATGAGTTTTGCTTTTGGGTTATTAAAAAATAAAAAAATATTCCCTTTTTTATTGTTAGTTACGGAATAAATTTGACTTTGATTAACTAAAAACTCAGTACTCGTTTGTTTTGGGGGATTATGTTTTACTGCACTTGAAAGAGCAAAACTGTAAGTAGAGTCAGGAGGAAGGAACAGCAATAATTTACAGTTTTTTGGTATGAAGCACAACTGACTTGATGATATTCATTAATGCTTAATTAATTAGTCTTTTTTTTTTTTGACAAACTTTGATATAGTTACTGTAGCACACATGTCTGTTCTCTCCCTATCCAGCAGATATTCCTTGATTTGGTTGTAGTTAATACATTTGCACATCTATCATTACGTAATTTTTTATTCATTCCCCTGTTTTTTTCTTTTTGCCCAAATTTATTTTCAATTGATTAGCATGTGTGAGTACAATTTGGTCAGACTTAGAAGAAGGATTGTAATTAAGGGAACTGACCACAAGGGGGCACAAGTGTCCAAACTATTTTACTTCCACATCTCTCCCAGTCTCAGTTAACACCCTGTTCTTCATAAAGCTTGCTCGATTATCAACACTCCCATTCACAATCTACATCAGTCGGACTCAAAGTCATTCCTGTGAGTGTGTATTGGCATGAATGTGCATCTCTGTTTGAGTCAGGAGGATTCACTGGTAGTGTCAGCCATCGGCCACGCTGCAGCTTTGAGATGAGGCTCAAACTTATGGACCAATATTAATAAATGGTAGCCCTGGCAACAGTGTTGAGTGTGTGAGTCAGAGGAGCTGAGGCAGAGGGGAAGGCAGGGGACTGTGGCCGAACATGGATGCTCTCTGAAACCCGCTGTCAGGTCTGGCTGTGAACCAGTGTCACATCTGTGCTGAACTAGAGTTAGACTGAATTATAACCAAATCAACATGCGATATTTATATCAGTGAGATCTTTCAACAGAGGGGTTTTGGCTCTGAGGGATTCAGAGGTTTATTTGCTTTATGCCACCATAAATCATAGCAATTACATGAAATGACTTGTGCAGCAGTGTTTGAATGGTTTCAACAATATGAAGGATTAGAATGGAGTAAACAACCGAGGGAATACAACATGGGTGTTCCCTTTGCTGCTATGGGATTGTTGGGATGTTGTGTGGTTGTGTTATGCATTCTCTCAGATCTCTGAGGGGTAGATGATATTTTTAAAGTGACCATAATGGCTGTTGTGGAGTTCAGGTTAATGAACAGGACATAAATCAGCTCAAACTGCTGCAGACAGTAGACACCAGCCTCCAAAGCCCTACAGACTTACAGAGAGACAATAGATTGCAATACAGTGACAGTAAATGAAGAAACTTTTGGAAATGAGAACATGAATTAATTAGTAGCAGCCCCATCATGTTATGCAGTTGCATGGAGGGTTTCCTGACTTCAGTCACGTTTACAGAAAGCAGTCCTGTATGCAGCCATCGGTCTCTGTATAAAGTAAACAGCAACTCTCCAAGTTGGGGTCACTCACTTTCAATCTTTGAGCTTCCTTTGTTTGCTGTACCACTGCAGAGGCCTGAGGAAGCTGATTGCAAATCATGCAACTTCAAGATTACAGAAACATAACAGTTAAAAGTTTGTGCAAAATGTTCCACTTCATATTTGCTTATAAAGCCTGGAACAAAGTAAAAAGTGAAGTTTTGGACCATATTTTTCATGATCTTCCATCACCATGAAACAAATATCAAACATAATTTAAAAAATAAATATGAGGTCATTTATTCCATCCATCCATCTTCTCCCACTTATCTAGGTCGGATCGCGGGGGCAGGGGGAGGTATTTTTATTTGTTCTAACAAACTGCTTGGTTGTTGTCATTAGTAAATACAGTAAAGTTTAATACTGCTTGGACCAATTTAGTTGCTTAATTTAAACAACCTGTAACAGATTTTTACCACTGTACAAACAGTAGGAAAAAAAAGCTTTAAAAACATACTTAATTTTTCATATTATCAGATAGGATGGACAAGCAGTCCAGTGGTTAACTCTAGGGATGTGAAATTTTTTCTTGGTTCTAAGAGCCCTTCTACCAAGCTGCCAATCAGCCATCAAGCACATCTGGAGCGTTGGTGAATGTCTGCCTATTGTATTTTTGGTGTATAACACACCATCTGTGTTCATTCTCTGACTCCATTGACTTTTTTTCCAGCCACGTTGGTACTCTCTTCATTTCTCCAGAAAAAGCAACACTTCTCACAATCTAATTGCTAAATTGGTGCATTTTCTGGTCTAAGTGGAACAATAACATTGTGCAGATCCATCATGGTATATGCAAATTCATTTCCAAAGAAGAAGAAAAACTTACGTTATGTAGCTATATCATCACAACTATACCATGAAATATAGTTTTTTGAGGTATACAATCAACCAAATAAATACCTTCATAGACAAGCAGAAGCATGCATACACATTCAAACAAAACACATTTAAAATGACTTACAGCACAGCAAACATAACAAAACTAGACAGGAAAACGCTTTACAAGCTATGAATGGTAGGCTTGTGAAAACAGGAATGTTTTTCAGTTTAGTTTTGTATGTAGACAGGTGTAATGGATTTCAGGTCAGCAGGTAGTTTATTGCAGAGATGTGGAGCACAGTAACCCACAGCTCTGTCTACAAACTTTATTCTGGGAACCACTAAAAGACCTGCTTCTGGTGACCCGAGAGACCTGGTTGGGTTATATACAGCGAGCAAGTCGGAAATGTACTGAGGAGCCAAGGTGTGAAGTGCTGTATGGACTATTAGTAAGATTTTACTATTTCTGTCTAATGTGACATAATATAATATTTTCTTCTCCATTTTCCCTTTTTTTCTATGGAGATAAGTTCATATGCAGTGATCACAAACATGCAGCATTTGAAAAATGTTACTTCTTTTCATCTGTGTCATAAACAACATCTTGAAGAAATTAGGATTTTTCTACACCAGCTATATATAACAGGCCTTTGCCTTCTTTTCTTCATGACACAATACATAATTTTAGATGCCTTGGCTGGGATGAATACCTCCTCCTCTCATTGTGTTGACAAAGCCCTCTTAAATAGAGCTGGGAGCCCAAGTGAAACCAGATTGCTCAGAGAGATAGAGAAAGCAGAAGATAACAGGCCGTAAATCAGATGCTGCTGAGACAAACATGTGCACCGAAGATACTGTATCGAATGGGAGTAACACCTTTCTGTGGTTGCAACAACTGAGAGAGTTGTAACTTCAGTAAAAGTATTTTTTTCTGTAATGGTGTGCTGACGTTTTCATTGCATAACCAAAAACACCTTCAATTCTCTGAATGGAAACTGCAGTGACTTTTTTATTCACTGGAGAATAATGTTAACACTTGACAGCCATGCTAGCAGTTCTATGAGGCTGTTCTCACAGATGAATTGTCAGTATCATTTAGCTTTAACAACACATTAATAAATACCCCTTTCCACTCATACACAATTTATTCCTCCACTACGAAGATTTGTGTGATGGGACAAAGTTGCAACTGTTGTAAAAACACAGCTGACACTAATAAAACATTTCTTGTTTAATTTCTGTTTCATGAAATATAGTAGATTTGTAGTTGGGAATTTGCAGTAACATCTATGATGCCTGTTATAAGGCTGTTATTTATTGTTTAATCCTCTGTTTTTATTTAGTAAAAGTAAAAACGCCACTTTTTCTGAAAGTTTCTAATATCTCACTCTGGCCTGATGACAAGGATATAAAGACTCATTATAATTCAGAAACATCCCAAGGGTCCCTTATCCGTAGAGCCCAGCACAGCTTATTTTGGCTTCATACTTTTGTAGCTGTTACTGTCTGAATTTTGGGGAAAGTTTTTGGGATGGTAATTTAAAAAAAGAAAAATAGCTTGCAGCTTGAAGAGGAAATACATGATAAATAGAGGAGGTAGAAGTTTAAGCTGTTTCCTAGGTTTTTGGTCACAAACCAGAGGACTGAGCAAATTAAATTTTCGGTGTAAAGTAATGGGATCTGCAAAGCCATAACAATTTATCCTAAAGGGGACACGAATGTCTGCACCAAATTTCATGCCAATTTATCCAAGTGTTTTTCCAACCTGTTCTCATTTCCAGAGAGTCAACAGCTTCTGTTTTAAAGTAAAGTCTCTAAGATATGGCAAAGGGGGTCCTTTGGTCTTGGCGTTGTGACATGCAATAACACCTTTGCCATAAAGATCTTTATGCTGATGTTATTTTCAACCATAGTACAAGTCTGATTTACTGTTATATTAATTTTAGACACCAAGATTCTTGGTTTGGACGGGGGAAAAATAGTAAAATAAATTATAATAGTTGTATTTTCATCTGCTTTCTTGTGTAAATTTTGACTTTTTGGATGAGGAGAAATTAGATGGAAATGACAATTTTGCACAACCCTTTTTGAGTTTGCGGTGTTATTTCTTGTTTTTATTATTATTTTTATTTAAAGTTTTAAAGTAAATTACTTTTTTTTTCACGGTTGAGGCGATGTGTTTTTGATTTATTTCTTTTAGGCATTGTTGGATATTCTTTTTATTACAGACATACAATGCTACAGTGCCTTGCTAAAGTATAAAGTAAAAATTAAAAGGTAAAAGTTGTTACATGCATACTTGTTCACTCCCAGTCAAGCCTTCTGAAGCCACCTTTTAAACAAATTAGGCCCACAGTTGTAAATCTCTTCGAATAATGTTTGGTACATCTAATCACAGAGATTTTTACCAAATCCTCAAGAAAAATGTCTCCAGATTCTTCAAGTTGGATCAGCTCTACTGATGTTCAGCAATCTTGAAATCTTAACACAAATTGACGGTCAAATGAGTTCTGAATTTAGACCATCCCAAAATATTTAAATGTTTCCCTCAGCAGAATGCCACTTTTTCACAGAGGTTATCTTCATTGTGGTTTTATGGACAAACACCCCAATCGCTGCTGTGAAGCTGTACAGCTATGGAGCTTTTGGTCTCTTTTTTCTTTTACCTCTTCGATTAATTTACTATTTTTCATGTTCTGTGAGTTTAGATGTTCCCTGCTTTCTTGGCAAAGCTTCATTAGTAACCATATTCCCAAAACATATAACATTATACATGCAGGTTGTACTGCTCTAAACAACGAGATGGAAATGTGATTGGCATCTTTTATATGGTAGTATTTTAAAGTATTCTTTAAATTGGCTTTATGATTTTATGGAAACACAGCAAATGTGACACAGGCCTTGTTGGTTAAAAATTTTAATCAAAACCACATAGCCGAGTCTCATGGTTACAATAAAGAAAAAGGTAAGGAACTCAAAATAATCAGAAAAAGTTTAGAATTTATTCTCTTGGGACCAAGGAAGTCTACATAAAATTATTTTGATGTATCTGATGGACCAACCGACATGCTGATGCACCAACATTGCCAGCAGCAGCAGAGCTGCAAGCTAGCTCATGGAAAAGAATCTGATGCAGAAATTCTACCCCAAACCAAATCACTGACTGTGGAGTCCTTCTCCTGCCTTTCACTGGCAACCCGAGACAATGACACCCCTCCTCCAAATCAGGCTTGATGAGATGATATAACAGGACTTGAAACTTTAAAGCAAGAATGTAGATAGAATGACAGCAGACTTTGGCCAGTAGCGGAGTCGGAGTCCTGAGTGTGATCGCATGTCAATTCAGCAGCAGATCAATGAGCTGGCAGGCTTTGATGCTGCAGCAGGTCACATGCTTGTTGTCCATGTGTATGCATGTGTGAGGTAACAGGGAGTGAGATAGTGAAAAATACTGGGATTACTGGAAGGTCGAGAGCTGTCAAATGAGATGGATGCAAGACTTCTTTTGTGCTCAAATCACCCACAAGCACACTCACAGTTGGAGGGGTTTGAGTCCCCAGGCGCCAATGTTTCACTTGCATTGAACAAGAACACATGTGTTTAGATGTAAATGCACATGCATACATGTACTCACAACAAAACAGATGTGTGTGTGTGCAGAGCTCTGCAGTCACCTTTCAAACTGCATATATCCTACCGGGCTGCACTCCAATCAGCAGGATTAATGAAGAGGTATCACATTTTACAGTACAGCAGCATGTGGAGCTCTGGGGAGCAAATGCCTACAGTCTGCAATTCGTCAAGGCTGTCCTCAATAATGTAATCGACTTTTAGGTTAGGAGATAGCATAGTTAAGGCAATTTGCAGAATTTTGTGGCACGGTTGAGTTATGTTCCTTAACAAGACCCTCACATGCAACATGTTTTTGTTTCTTTTCTATTGACCACAGACCCTCAAGAATACCTTCTATGCCTAAAAGAAGCATAGTGGTGTAATGTGTCAAAAAGTATTTGGTGAAGGAATTTATAATCTTTTAACATGTTTTGAAAAAAAAAACTAAACAATTTATATCTTAAATATGATATATGAAACTGTTTCACTTGATGAACCTAGCTCTTATCAACAAGGCCTGAGATTATGTTGAAAAACTAAAACAAACCTGGAATAACTCTAAACTAATGCTCAGTAACAGCTCTGCCTCAGTGATGAAACATCAAAAGAAGACTGACATACTGACCGTTCCAGCTCCAGACTGCTTCTGTGGCTCATTTCATGGTTAGATGATATTAAAGACACAATACTTGAGGTTGGTTTCACAATGATTCACATTCAAAGACCATTTTTGGGAAAAAAGACTCACTTTTATAAGACTGACGTCAATGTTCATTTGCTAGAGACCCTTGAGAAGAAATAGAAAACCTCTGGCTGTTCCTCTTCAAGTTTTTGTATGAGACTCAACTACCAGGGTAGATCTGGTGTTTCTGTGAAGAGCACAGGCTGCTGCCATGCGGGGGGGGGAAAAAGAGAGAGAGATGGCTCCTCCAAGTGCAGCTGGTGAGGTGGTGGCATGTTTGGCAGAGGCCAGGATGATATCAGTGTGTGATGATGGAGCGAAGTGACAGAGTCTTGTTCTAATACTCCAGGGCCTCTGGACACACACCAGGGAGACTTGTTACACTCCCATTTGTCTCTCAGAGTGTCAAATTCCATACTGCTGAGGGAATAACCCAACTTGATGCAGGCGAGAGGGAAAACTTATCAGCTCAGAGTACAGTAGATGAGTGAAAGAGTAGCAAGTTTCAGACGATAAAGGCCTGATAAAGTCTGGGGAGAACAGAAGATACAGTAAGTGTCAGCAGAGCAATTCAACGAAAGTAAACTAATCCTTCGTTATCACAGTATGTGTCTTGAGTTTGCACAAAGCGCATCAGAGTTTTAGGCTGTGTAAGCAGATGCAGACAGAGCTTTGTGTATTTGTATGTTGGCACGTGAGACATTAAGGCCAAGGCCACAATGTAAAAGACCAATGAATGACCCACATATTAAGTGTCAAACAACCAAATCTCAGCTATATCCCAACCTGAGGTCAAAAAGGCTGTGAGCTATCAGTCGGAAAAATGTCAGTGGATATATGGAGGATTTAGTGTAATCCTAAATCTGATAGCAAACTGTGGACACAACAGAACAGGATTTAGCTGGCATTCAGACTGAAAACAGCCCTGCACTGAAACAGTGCTGCATTGGATGCTGCTTCAGGTACCTGGGGTGCATTAAATATTATTCATTCAGTCATTCATTTAGTTTTTTGAAAATATATTCAACCAGCATTAGAAACATGTAGGAGGAAAGAAAAGCAGCCAGTTAAGGCAGTTCATGATGCTGTAGCGCTGACATGTAATAACATATAGTATTTGAAGAGGAATCAAGCTGCAACCTCTGGGACTGAAAAATTAGTCAGTGCAGAAGTGCTGAAAACAGTTTCTTAAATGACCATTCGGGGCTTGTTCCAAAAGAGCTTTTATCCTCAGATCCCTTTGTAAAAATCCTTAACTTTGCAGCTATATGAGCCATGTTTACAGCCCACTCCCCCCAGTATGTAGGGGTTCTCTTTTTATACAACTCTGCTGCTAAAATTTCATTTAGAATTAGAGCGAGCAGTAAGGGTCATGGAAGTCATCCAATGGCTTTATGTGTATGGTGTCCCTGACTTCTCAGTTACATAAGGCCATTGCTCTAAAATCCAAGGTGGTGATGGACAAATGTAAACTTTTAAAACCAATGGAGAACATCAGGGCAGCTTCACAGGTCTTTTTACTCTTTGTGAGGTATTTATCAGCTGGCATTGTCTTTTCAAGGCTCATCAGATGCTTAAACACTGCATAGCAATTTGTCATACTTTGGATTTTACAAAAGTGAAAAGGTAAAATAGCACATGCTCATCATTTTATTTGAATCCATTCCATTCACAGTACATTTAGCCATTTTGTCAAAACTAAAAGTTATGTCACAAAATGACCTAATGATGAATATGGAAAACTTCCATGGATGTGAAAATTTGTCACAACTCACCTTCAATGAGGCTATAAATGTTCCAAAATTGAATTATGATCCATCTAATTGTTGTTCAGATGTTCAGTTTTGAAACAAAGCCAGTTATTTGTTAGGAAAAACCCAACAAATTTACTAATAATATTATCATTTATTTGTCCCTCTTAAATTTTACACAGCAGTTAAAAAAAGGTGACTGTTAAAGTTGTGACTCCATAGAGAGGAAACGATTTTATACTCAAAGGAAGTCCTTGGAAAAGGCATTGTTTTATTTGGCAATGATAGCATTGGAGGAAAATAGCTACTTTTTACAGCTGAGTACAGCTGATGTGCAGGAGGTAGCTCTGTGGCTCTAGAAATAGTAAAAGCTCAAACCAGCATGATTTCAAAACAATGCAGCGCACACGGGACTCCATTAGACTTCCCTTTGATGATATTTTGAGCATTTCTAATGATGTCCGGTGGCCAGAAAAGGCAGACGAGAGCTGCTTGGTCCACAGGAAGATATTGACTTTAGGTACCAAAAAGAAAGCACCCAAACAAGTAGGCAGCCAAGTCAGTAAACAGGAAAATACACAGAGGAAGGCACCTGGCTCAAGTGTACGGTGCCTTCAGGGACAAGGGACACACTTCGGCTCACGCTGTGTTGTTTCCTATTGACACACAGCTTCCTTACTTCTGGACATCCTGTATGTGTGTTTATGTGTGAGTCAGTGAGTCTGTCATTGTGTCAGTTTGTTTGTTTAACAATATCTATAATTGGTATCATTAATTATACATTGGAATTTGCTCCTTTCTAATTACATATAGGATGTTACTGTGTCTGGAAGAATGGCATTGTGTTAATCTGTGCGGATGGACAAGTGATCATACAGCATCACATGCTCCTGGAGCCAAGACTCAATTCTTGCAGCTTGACTACAGCTGGATATAGCCCAAAAATCCTAATCATGTAAAAGTTAAAAGAAAATTAGACATAGCAGGTTGGCAGTAAATGAGGAAAAATCCTGTGAGAAATTACTGTAAGGAGTCGGTGTCCGGGCTAATGAGCCACAAGTCTGCACTAATCAATATTTTTGTTATAACAGGGAATTAAATTACAATGCGTCATGTACTAATGAATCCATACAGATCATCCAACTTTGCCGTTGTATCCATACCACAAAGTTCACTGTGTTGCAGATTGGTGTTTTCTGACCCTCTGCACTCCTGGTTTCATTCACTCCCACTGATCCCACTGGCATAATCTTCCCTGTTTGTAGAGGATAAAAACTAGCCCTTGAACTCAGCTTAATGCATCATCACCTAATGATAGACAAAGGAGTTAAATGGACTGACTATACTGACATTGTTAGAGAATGACCAAAAGAGATTTACAAGGAGAACAAATATTTAAACTGTTCAACTGTTCAACATTGCTAGCAGCTCTGTGATGTTATACTTAAGCTCTGAAGTGTTTTGAACTAAACACAACAGGAAGGATATTAATGTCTTATCACAACTCGAAGATGTTTAGCAAAGAATTTTGACCATCTTAGTTTAGTCTCAGTTTAGCTGGCTTTAATGATGACGTAGGCCGATGAGCAAAGCTGTAAGAAGTCATTCTGAGAAGAGCTAAAACATCTGCACCAGATCTCCTGGCAATTCATTCAACAGTTTCAAGAAATTCCAATAAAAAAACTTAGAAGTGAAATGTGGCACTATGGGAAAAGTAATGAGGTCATTAAAGTCATTAATGACATGTTTCAAGATATTTCTCTACATACGTAAAAACTTTGATCTGCTGGTGTTGACGACCATTAAAAATCTTCTTCTGGGGACCACGAACATCTGTACTAACATTCCAGTCTTAGAGTAAGAGGGAATGCTGGAGCAGAGTATATCCAGAGCTGTAGCCGCGACTTAAAGTATTGCACAGCTCGTGTCCACACATTCAGGAGCTCTTAATAGGCTTGTGTTGGGATTAGTGTGGTGCCTAACTTGACCACTTGACCCTTCAGAAAAAGGCTTTTTGCACAACTGGGAACTAGACAGCAGCTGAAAAAAGGCATATACTTCAGTTGCAGGGGGCTTTTGCCATGTCTCCACAAATTCCTCTTCGCCTCTGACATTTGTAAACTGCTCCACCATGGCAGACTCTGACCTCCATTACAAAGGGAGGGCTGCATGTCAAACCCGGCCAGTCAAGTTGGTCCATTATATGCACTAGTTGGGGGTTAAGCTGCGCCGTTGCAAATGGTAAAAGAGAACTGAGGCTGCTGTCACAGGGAGTTTTAAGTATATGAACTGCTTTTTTGATATGCCATATTTGGAAAGGAGGGAGAAACTTAAAAAGGAAAAATACAACCAAAACTAATTTTATTGCTTGTTTGAAAGAATTACTACTGTTAGCTGCCATGTTAAGAATAGCATGAAGGCAAACTTAGAGATGAAGCCAAATCACCTTTTAGTTAGAATGAAATCTTAATATTAGCAATGAGTCAGTATCCATGGATCATTTTATTTATTTATTCAAGACCTAAGGGGAAACAGATAAAAGCTATAAATTCATCTATTTGATGTTTTATGTGAATATAAAGCTCCACATCATTCCAAAAATCTCCAAAATTGATAGGAGTTGACATATATGGTACATTATTAAAAGCTACAGTCAAACTGAACACTATTATTTGGTCTAACTTGTCATATAAATCTGGGAGAACAATGGCATCTATGTCAAATTCAGCCCATGTAATGTCTGGAGGGACAGATTTTAAGGCCTCTCTTGGAGGGAGAATAAAAAGTAAACCTCGGCGGGATGAGACCCTGCGCCTGCCCCTGTCATGTGCAAGACTTTTATGGGTGTCAGCGGTAACCAATGGAAAACTGGAGCCGCTGCCGTTGGCACGCAAGGGCTGACCTCGGTCAACATATCATCCAGTCTGCCTGTTCGCTTAAACACCTTCTCCCAGCTCTGATGACGAATACTATTTATAGCTGTGGTATTACCAAGCTTTACCCTTTCACTGTACCCTTATCTAATATTTTAAAGTGATTAAAGCAGACCACATTTCCAGGCTTGACTGCTGCGAACAAATTTTATAGTAGCCTTTAAAAACTGCCAACCCCTGTCAGTCTGGCAAGATGAGCATAAAATTTCATATCTGAGAGAGAAAGGAAGAGAGAGTGTATAATGCCTCATAATCTATCTCACTGATGCCACACCTATGGCATCTTAGAGTGAAAAATAGTTTATATATAGGACGCCTTAAGAAGAATCTATACCATGCCTTAATTTCTTATTTCTTATATGATAAAACATGGTGCCTCTTCATGCTGGACATCAATTTGGGAAAACCTTTTTTCCTATGCAGTTTATGTTGTAACACAAGTGAGTTAGTAATATGCAAATTAACAATTATTTCAATTACTGACAAATTTGCATATTATATTCTTGACTAGTTGTTCAATTTGGGTTTAAAATGTAAAAAAAAAGTGTTGCAAAATAAAAGTCCAAGTGAGTGCTGGGTGATATGACGGAAATAATACATCATGGTGTTTTTCAAAAACTATACTAATTTCATTTTATTTGAGAACATTTTTTATTTCCATGTATGTAGCTCATGTATCCTTTTAGCTCAACAGCGTTTGAAGTAAATAATTGTTTGGTCCAAATCTGACCTTTTAAAACCAAACTTGCTTCAGACAATAAATGCGGCCCCTTAGTTATTTTATTCTTCTTTTTTTTTTTTTACTTGTTTTGTCCAACATTGTAGCAAGCAGAATGATGGTCTGGCTGCTGTGTTTAGCCGAGCAAATTTGCTTTGCCAAGAGGAGCTTTATATGTATAAAGCCCCTCCTTTTATTTATTTTTGTTTGTTTATTTTGAATGATTGTATATTACTAAATTTACACAACATTGCTGGACCCGACCGGAGAGGACAGAAAGAGAATAAAAAGAGAGCAGAAAAGAAAAGAAGAAAGAGAAGGAAAACAAAAGAGACAAAGAAACACCATACAGAAAACAATGTAATCCAACCAGGCTATTAACAACCTACTACACTTATACAGAAACACGACAGACAATATCTCACATTCCCTGCAATAAAGAAAAGCCGACAACCGTTGGGAGCACCCAAGAAAGATGAACTAGCTGAAAAGAAACCATGTAACTCGACTAACACTAGAGCAGCAGAAACACACACAAAGAAAACTAACAGAATATCTATTGGTAAATAAAGCTACAACACTGTGACTGTGTTGGCATGCATGTGTGGATTGATGACGGTTCAAAGAAGAGTGACCATGCAGATGCCACCGCGCCTGCACAGCGGTCAGAGGCAGACCAGAGGTACCCGAGATCCGGGCGATCAGCAGCCACCCCGGAGCACGGACCCCAGCCCCCCCACCATGGAGACAACCATGCGCCTGTCAAGGGAGGTGGCAGAGGGAGGACCCAGCAAGAGCCCGCCGGAGTCATGAGGCACAGACCCCGACCGGCCAAGAACAGCAGCAGCTACCCCCGCCGGGCACCTGCTACCCAGGGTGGACAAGGTTTAGGGCCCCTGGCCAAAGGGCTCGGGAGCACCCCCCAACCCCCACAGGCAGAGGGCCCACATTCTTCTTCTTCATCTTTTTTTTTTCTTTTTTAGCAAAATTGCTTATGTGTCATTATGTTCAACTTCAACATCTGCAACTTCACTTTAAGAACTTTCTATATCTGATAACACATGGGCTCTGCAGCATGCCTGTTTAACGGTGCAGCATGGTGAAAGGTCTTCCCTCAGTTTCCCAGTGCACAGTGTTCCAAATGTTGTTTATGCTATTTAAACCAGTGAGAATAAAAAATGTTTTTCAGTGTGAACTGGCATACCGTCCAACACTAGCCTGAGTCTAAATCCAATCTACAAGTTGTAGGGCCATTTCATGCTAATTAAAGTACTACGACAGCAGAAGGGAAAATATTTTAATGTCTTGTTTTAAATGTAGGTGTAACTACTACATTTAAAAAACATGTTTAAATACATTACTTCTGGTATTTCTGCTGTGTCCTCTTGAAATTGACATTTACTGCACTTAAAGTTTTTATCTTTCTTTTTTTTATGTGCACAGTATTGTCAAATTTGTGAAGATTTTCAGTTAGTTTGCTTCTTTTTGCATGTTTTATTAAAATGGAGTGCATCAAGATCAATAACTCAGCAAAATCCACAATACTCTCATATCTAATCAAGGATACATTAAACAAATAATAAAAATATTACTCACTCTGACAGGTTTTACCAGAAAAGGGTGTAGTTGGTTTGTTTGTCCACATGTCCAAAAGGTATCAGTGTACAGTGCGTGGTTGTAAACGGTGAGATGACATATCTCTAGGTTTGGCATCATTTATGACACATGAAGGAAATTATGACCAATAAATCATAAAAATGTGTTAACTGTATCATGTATAATTTTTGTAACTTTTAACCATCTATTTCATAACATACTGAAGACCAATGAGACCTGGAAAAGGACATTATGATGCTCGATTTAGTAATTGTACCACTATTACTATTTACTTTCTGTAATGAGATTAGTTTGCCTCACTTATAGCATTTTAATCTTGTCATACTTATACATTGAATGTGTTAAAAGAAATACCTGTACATGAAGTTAAAAAATGGTAAAAGTACTAAATCATGACATTTTCTTGCAGTTACTTGAAAGCCTTTAGAGTTTATTTTCTTTGAGCCTATGAGGCATATGAACAAGACTATTGTTTCTAAAAAAAACAACATCACTATGAACAAAATGGTGAAACCAGGTGACCAGCATGGAGCAGCCCTCAGTGGATCTATAACTTCAGCCCCTGTATGTCGATTCATTATCTCAACCTGGAGTCTCTAACAGTGAAGCAAAAATAAGCAGGACGCCTTGAGTAAACATAAGCTTGGTGCTAATAAATCTACCAGAGGCCCCTCTGAGATCCTCCAGGTCATCACTGCAGCACGACAGCGTTGGTTTGGAGGTCACGGAGGAAAGGGAAGGCATGACATACATTAACAGCAGGGCATCTGATTTCCTGTAGAGCTGCTGCAACCCATCATGGACAACTTCCTGATTGTATGTCTAACCTTTCAGCAATTTGGGTGACAACCTGCAGTGTGTAACATGCTTGTGGCAGTGGGGCTGCATGTCTTCTATGTTAAAAACAGGCTGATCAAAAGAAATGAAAACGCTGCATGCTCTCACATATGCCTGTCTTATTTATGTGGTAAATGCATGTCTATCTTATTGTACTTTAATTTAAGTATTATCCTCATTCTTACCTTTGTAGAGCTGTCAGACTCTTCAGGAGCATTATGAGTCTACTTGGACTCACAACATAAACCAGCTCCAGATCACAGAACCAGGTGCCTGAGTAGCTGTTATTGCCATTTAAAGCTTCTTACAATCTTAAAACACAGTGTAAACACCTGCACGATACTCTTTTGACAGATTTAACTGCTGGTAGTTTACAGATTTGATGCTCCACCATTTGGAGACTCTTAAAGGTTTGACTGTGCTACTCTCACTGGGATTAAATCATCAGCAACATGGTGCTGATGGTGAGATGTTCAGCAGCAGCTGTTGTAGCTCAGATAAAAAGTCGCTGTGGTGTGGCTTAGGAAATGTGCCAATGCATTGCACAGACAAATAGATTCACTATCATCTGACTGTCATTATTGTAGCTCAAATGCATTTTGGTGGTGCTGAAGAAGGAAGATCATGGGGGAGTCCTCAAGTACTGTTATATTTGTTTGTATATCAGAAGCCAGTCCAACTGTCTCAGGGACTTTTGTCCTACCATAAAGGATGCTACGAGTGATTTATGTTTTGTTTAGTCACTGTCCATTTCTCAAACTTTACAGGATCAGGCTATATATTTTCAGGATATTACTTGTCACAGATGTAGAATGAATGTCTGTCTTGGCAAACTTCCTGAAAGCATAGTTTTTCATTGTTTGTGTAAACAATAATAAATCATGAACCTTTCTCTGTCATCTTATAAGAACCATCTGACCTTTGCCTCAACATCCCCGTCAAATCATGGACAACAACAACACAATGGAGCTTGAGAGTATATTAAGTCTACAGGTGCTCAATATCACTAATGAAGAGCTCATTTCCATTAAACAATGGTTGCATTCTTGGCTGAGCTGGTGGATGTAGAGGTGATGCTCAGGCTGACATTCCTCACTGTTTCCTCGACGCATGCTGTGCTACCTTCATTGGGAGGCCCGCATTTTTTCCAGGCTGCACATCCTTAACAGTGGTGGAGCAGAGATTCCAGCAGGGTATAGGCAGCAGGTGTGAGGCCAAGGCGGACTTTCCAAGGATGTTAAGTCAATGGAAGACTCATTAATGTCTTTCCCCTACCGCCACAAACAAAAGGATTGGAATGCAGGAGGATGCCTGTCGACATGCCGCAGATGGAGAAGATATAGTCTTCTGAATAGGATCCTGATCACTGGTTGCAGGTAGTTTATACACTGGGGGCTAACTGGGACTTTTTCAGCTGGTCTTAATAAAAATAAAAACTCCATACTGGAGGAATAACAATCCTCCAAAGGGCTTTAGGGATTCAATGTTTGCTCCAAACAGAAAAAACAACCTTGTAAAGCCATCCGGTTCAAACCGTTTGCCAATTTGGGCATGCAAAAAAACAAAAGAAAACCTGATAGAAATGCAATAGTTTTAGGATGGATGTATTTCTTCATGAACCGGTTAAACATCCTGAGAACAAAAAGTGGTCAGAAAGAAAGAAAAACATATTACCACCTACTGCATCTGTGTTGTTTGACTCTAACCACATTTTAAATATCACCATGGTGATTGCTGAAGATGGGCTTGAGAGCTGAAATTGCACATAATTGCTCTATCTCAGCATAAGTGAATCCTTCGAGGGCTTAAAGTGCAGGGAACAAACAACAAAGCTCTTTAACAGCAACAGGGACAGAAAAACTGCTCTTATTTATTTATTTTTGTTTGTTTATTCATTTTTGCCTCCACAGCAAGTTCCTGTGCTTAAATGCGTCTCTTTGTTAGCTTAATAAACAATGTTATTTCAATAATAGCTGGCGATGTGAATTAATGGATCTTTCACTCAACTTAGGAAATACGTCTATAAGGTGTAAAAGCATTTTAAGTGCAGAAAAACTTCAGTGAGTTTGTCTTCACAAGAAAAAATTCACGAGAGTGATAAACGCCTACAGCAGGCTACTGTATGTTTGAGGTTTTCTTGGATGATTAGAGGGTGCTGTTTCAGCTCATCTGTGTGACTTATGGTCATTTTTTAACCATAATGTTTTCCTAAGTTTAAACACAAACACAACCACGTCTAACCTTATCAAGGAGATGTCAGGGGGTCCAATTTTTTTTATTTTCAGAAACTGGTGTTTGGGGCCTTTGTAGAGAAAAACGTATTTTTTATTGGATCTCATTATAATTGCATCACACAGATGTTTTTTCCCCTGATTACATAATGCCACAGACTTAACTTTTTACAAGTTGCCTGTCCATTCTCTAAAGGCATGCTTTTTCAGAAAATTCCGTGAAACACACTAAGGGGCAGATTGACTCCTGCTTTTCCTTTTTGTGTTAGGTGGCCTAAAAGACATTGACACAGTGATTTCTGTACATACATTTTTTTTTTTTAATTTCTCTTTCAGAGCACAAAATGTAAAGAGGAAAGTATAAAAAAATCAATCATACATATTTATTTACCAAGATCTGATTAATGTGTGACCTTAGACAAGGCAAGTTTATTTGTATAGCAGATTTCACGTACATGACAATTCAAGGTGCTTTAATGCAAACATTAGAAAATTACAGCAGAGTGCAGGAAGCATTAAGAAGAATTTAAAAACAAAATGAATGAACAAAAATAGACAACAAAATGAACAAAGAAAGAAAACCCTCAGAAAAAAAACATCACTTGTTATCATAAAAGGCTGCAAATAGAAAAGTTTTTAAACCTTATTTAAAACTGCTGAGAGTTTCAGCAGACCTGCAGTTTTCTGGGAGTTTGTAATAAGAAAGTCAGTAAAGAAAGAAGCAAACTCATTACATGCCTGATTGGATAGATGTTCCGGGGTTACTGCAGGAGGATTAGTTAACTTGTCAACAGTAACGAACAGGGCTCGAGCATTATTACTGTTCTTAGCAATGATGTCAGAAAAGAATGATTGTCTTGCA
>JBBBVU010000007.1:16509936-16534036 GCA_037177055.1 Atherinosoma microstoma | reverse complement strand
CCCCCGCACACCTCCCGGCCATCACGCTCTCACCCTCATCAGTGGTCACATGTGCGGTAATGCAGCAGTGTACAGCAATACCTGTTTATCCCCTCTGCCAGAGTCAGTGCAGCATCTCAGTTAATGTAAAACCCAAGCTGTTTGGAATCATGACTGAGTGATGTGAGGTTATTTTGTAATGTTTTTCTGATGATTGCAGCTCACTTGTGCCTTAAAATTAGACACTTCCGGTTCGAAGGGGGCGGGGCTATAGCCATGATGTAATCTGGACACATGGTTGGGGTCAGCAATGAACTGGACTGACCCATATTCAGTTTGGTCCAAATGGGGTGTTGTATGTTGGAGATATAAGAAATAATCCTTGATGACGAAACATCAACGTTTGAGCGGGCGCCACCGCTGAACGTCAACTCCTTCAAGAAAGTTTTTGATAACTTTTGATCACACATGCCTTGAGAAAGTTCCCACCAATTTTGAGGTCAGTACAATAAAATCTCTAGGAGGAGTTTGTTCAAATATAAGGCAAAGGGCCAAAATGGCCCCAAAAATGACACTTTTTTCAAGATGGCCGACTTCCTGTTCAATTTAGGTTATTAGTCCAGAGGCTTTTTTGTAGGTCCTGATTTGTTCTAACAATGTGCTGAATTTCTTCCATTACGGTCAATTTGGTGGGTGGGGCTATCTAATAGAATGATTGTAGGGGGCGCTATTGAGCCAATTAGTGTTTTTTCCAGGAGATTGTCATGGAAACCAGTTCAGGGCAGGACTGTTATCATGCATTCCAATTTTGGTTTAGATGAACCCTTTCCTGGGCCAGTTACAGGGACAATATTTGCCATGGTTACGTTTGGCGTAGGAACTAGAGTTTTTTATTGTGGCATCTTGAGAGGGTTTGACATGTTGTAAAGTAGTTTCAACTGTTTGGAGTCAATTCCTGAGGAGCAGGACCCCGCAGAGTGCAAAACATCACTTCCTGTTGGAGGTGGGCGGGGCTTTGCCCGAGACCGGAAGTGGTAATCATTTTATGATCAGGACCGGACCTCGATCAATCTCTGTTAGTTTGATGGTGATCGGATAAAAATTGAGGGCTTTTTAAACATTTATTATGTCACGGCGGCATAACAAAGATGGCCATGTCACGCCCTGCAGCATAGAGCAACAGGTTTCATTGGATATCTTCCCCCACTTGTTTTCTGTCCTCTCACCCAATTTGCACCTGGTTGTTTCCAAAATGTTAGAGAAATGGGGGTTTGAGTATAAAACATGACTTCCTGTCACCAGGGAGCGTGGCTGATTCATAATCAAAATATTGACACGTAGTTGTGTTCAGGATGGGACCGGCATCATACAAGTGTATTTTGGTGTAAATATCTGGTTTTATGTGGAAGTTATTTGGATTTCGTTTTTCATGGTGAGACATCAAAATTTGAGGCCACGCCACCACTACGCCGTTACTTTTTTGAGAAAGTTTGTGATAACTTTTAATCACACATGCCTTCTGAATATTTGTGGCTCAACGATAAAATCCCTAGGACAAATTTGTTCAAATGCGACATGAGTAAAATGCCAAAATGACTTTGACCCAAAATGCCCGACTTCCTGTTAGGTTTGGACCATGGCTCCAAGAGGCTTTTTTGGTTAGGATAAAAAAAATACATCAACATTACGGCTAAAATACATTCTTTTTACAACGTTAATGTCACCGTCAATGGATGCCATTTTTATCCTTCACATTATGTGTTGCCATGACAAAGGTTGCAAAACCATTGGAAGTAATTACAGGCCTAACATCTGCCTAATGCACACATACCACATGAATATGTTTTGGTAAAGAGGACAGTCTCCTTCAACAGTAGGCATTGGCTTGCAGAGTCACAATTTACGATGCACTTATTGGGGACACAAAAGGTTGAAATATCGATTGAAACTTTTTGGCTCATGGTCAATTTAATCTATGTTGATTCCACTAATTCATTTGGCGTTCTTGGCAATAAAGTAACCTCTGTACTGTACATGTAGGCATAAAAAGGAAAAATCAATAAGATCTCCATGACAAAAGTGGTGCTAGACTAATCTAAGCACAAGAGTAAATGTGTGAAACACAGTAGTAGTTTTATATTTAGACGCTGTCTTTACTCTGCAGCTGCAATTTAAGAACAAACATCCACCTTTAGACTGGTCACCATGACCACTAGAGAGGCCCCAGCTGGCTTGTCAAGGTGTTTTAATGGGGCTTGTTGATGGATGACTCCATTACTGTAGCACAGCATGCTGTGTCACCTCCAGCAGCAAACAGCAGTGGCACACCATTCTCCCCCATCAGTGGATGTTGTTTTGTTGTTTGCACTGAAGGAAATAAATATGACTAAAAACAACAAACAAACAAAGCATATCTCATGTGCAAAAGTTTCCTGATGATAAGAAAAGAACTTGATTACTGCAAGCGACTGGCAGATGAGGCATGCAATGTTGACCAGTGATATGAGCACAACATCCTGTTGGAGGCGGCCTCGACATGACACTCTCATGTCTTGAGGATCCAGACCACAGCAACTAGGCTGAAAAGAGGTCAGGCAGCTGTTCTTTCGTTCGACTGAATCTCTTAAACAAAGATGCAAGTGGAAAAAAGGAGAGTTGAATCAACTGAGCTAAAGCCACCACAACAAACAAGGTATGGCCCAGATCAAGGTGCTCCCCCATCGTCTTCCTGCACGCTATCTGAACCATATTAGTCAAGCTTGAAAAGACTCCCCCTGTTTCCCAAAAGACTTCTGAAGATGGACAAGCAGCAGGAAGGCAGATGAAATTCAGGTAAAAAAGAACAAAAGGAAACAGGCAGGGAGTTACAACTTTTCTTTTTTGTTCAAGACAAAGTCCAAGACTTTTTGTCAGCATACAAAACCACATGGGCTCACTCACTAATAAATACCATGTGTTCATGTCTGTTAGGTGTTAAATCTGAAGGGTCTTGCCCTCGATGGCCTCAGGGCAGCAGTGAGCTGTGCAGGGTGGAGGACCCAAGAGACCTGTCACACAAGATCACAAGTCGCATTTATTCTGTTACTTGAAATTGTTAATATGTAGTTCAGTTGTACACAAGATGCCGGTCTGTGAAAAAGTGTGAAAATTCACTGTGAGAGTGCACACATAAATGCATACCCATGAAAATGCTAAAGGGCAATCGCTCTCAGATTGATACAGCTCCACAGCCTACCATCAGGGGGTCTGCTGAAATGGGGTGATAAAAAATTTACCGCTCTACAATAAATTTTTCACTGACAAAAAACCCTGCACTATGCCGGATAGCGAGGTCTAGCAAAGAAGACAACTGTGTTGAGTAGACTTTGAAATCTGAAAAAACAATTTCTCCATTTATTTATGCCTAATTTAACATTATCTGCTCCCTAAATCTTTCCAGTCATGCATAATTTCTTGATTGAGTGATTGTATATGTTGCCAGTTCAAGAAGAGGGGAGAAAAAAAAGGCAGAAAAAATTACCGCAGGGAGAAAATATCATTCAATTTGCTGATTGCATCGTCAATGAACCAGGATATGAAGCTTGAAAGAATGTGGTCAGGAGGCTCCAAAATTACCTCTCCATTCAGTGCTGAGGTTTAAAATAACACACCTTAATTCACTCCTTTAGGCATATCTAACAATGCAAACATGCAAATTAAGATGAGAAACCCATTTCCTTTTCCAATTATGCCTCTCATTTAACTTTACTTCATTTGGCCTCACTTGCCAAAAAACTGCAGCTATAATTCAAACAGAAATCAAACAGAAGTACCTCTACTGTTGGGGAGGAAATGAACATCTGCTACAGACTACAAACTGTTTAAATTTCACGGTCCAGGAATGTGTCACTTATATTTACAGTTTGTTGTAGACTGATGCAGAATAAGGAAGTGGAAGTGTTGTAGTTTAGGTCATGTATGGGGTATTTGTTGCGGACAGGAACGTGAGAAACTACTAAATCTAGCCGAATCCCACTGAGCTGTTGGGGCACCTGTTTTCTGCAAATACAAGCAAGCTTTTGCACCTCACCCCACCACTCAAATCTTATCCTCAAGGGGATTGTGACTCCTCTTATCACAATTCCACGGATCCTCTCTCCTGGATTATTCCCATCCTGTGCAGTGACTAGTGGGTGCCAGCAGGCCACGACTGCCGACACAGATGGGAGTCCACGCCTGTGATGGCTTCCATATGTCGCATAGCTTGGGTTTTTTTTTTTCAAATGTTTTCTTTCCATCTCTCATCTCTTTCTCTGTTTTGCTCTTTTAAATGTTCTGGGCAGGGAGGGAGAGGTGAGCGCCACCAAGGTTGGAAAGGGTCAAACATGATTCCAATTAATACATTTCAATACAAAAAGTGTATTTAGTTCCAGCTTAAAGTGTACTTTGAGCTGAATGATTATTTAAGGTTAAAAATGGCAAGGTTAAATCGGCTACAATTTACTGCCAAAAAGCCAACAGGACATCATTTGTACGCTTTGGAGTGCCCTCAGTGTCGTATGCACTCTTGCAATTGGACTCATGGTGAGATTTCCCACCATAAATCCTTCCCCCATTAACTGCCACAGGCTGGAGACGTCTAAAAGCCACCCTGAGGATGCTGTGACATGGCTTTGTGTTGTTGTACGGTAAATATGTACCAAACGGAAGCTGAAAATCTCACTGTGGCACTGCAGCACTGGGAGGTTTTTCCGTCTTGACTGACACATGAGAACTCTAATATTCCCTGCCTGATTATAATCCCTGTAGTCGACCTCATTAGCCAGGCATCCGCATTGAACCCTGGCTGAGTAGGGTCTTGGAGCTTGGCTGTCAGTCAGCACCTTTTTCTTCAAACAAAGGGCACCAGGGAGAAATAATCCAGCACTCTCTGGAGCCTATGAGCAGTCTGTTTTGGGATTTGTACAGACTTATGCATGCAAACATGCACACACTTATGTCATGTTATCTCTATGACAATGTTTTAGGATGAAATAAAAAGGAAACTTTTTAGAAAAAGAAAGCCAAGACGGGTCTCAGAAATTTAAAATCCAGTTTAACTTGAAGGGACATCAATATTTTCAGTTTCTTTATCACTGCACTTTGACACTTTGTAGGAGGGGTCCACACCAAAACACAATTTTCTTTCTAAACCCCTCCCATGAGCACTCACACAAAGTAATTCTTTGTACAAAAAAAAATCTCATGTTAATGCATGTTAACTTATACGTTCAGGTTCACATCCTCAAAGAATGCAATAAAGCCTCCACTTTCCATACTAAAAGAATTAACTGAATTCCTTGAGGTTCAGATTGTGGACAAAGGTTGGACCGAGGTTCTCCAGTGAACTCTGGGCAGTCTCTTTGTGTATGTCTCTCCATGCATACCTACTTTGGTTCGCCACTTCAAGTAAACATCAACATATAAAACTACATGATTTCAGACGACTTTCTTCTACAACATGAAGTGAAATAACCAATAAAATGGCGCTGGCTACGGTCAGTGTGTAGCTTCAAAACACAGAGCTGCCAAGGTGATTTACGGCACGCTCACTTTTCCTGAGGGTGACAGCAGAGACAGGGAGGAAGACTGATTCGAGTCTTTGTGAGGTCTTCTCATAAAAGGCTGAGTGATGAGACCCCTACTGCTCTCATAACATTCCTTTGTTGTTTGGTAACATACCAAAACAGAAAATGATATGCCATCCTCGCCATTTGCAGTGTCACCAAACACTGATGCCGTTCACCATCCAGCTCGCCTCCGTAAGAGTGTTGAGGTGTCTTTCATGGGAAATGCACAGGGACAGACAGCTTTGAGCTGAAATTTAGAGAGAAAACAGTTGCACTAATGTAATAATCTCCATCTCCTGCATTCTCTGTTGGCATGTTGTAACTTTATAGCTGAGCTATGTGAAACAAATCGTGACTGTGCCAGTTCTTTTTCTTTGAGTTGAGAGAGTGCCACATACATGAAAAACAGACAGACGATAGACAGATGGGCAGTCTGAGTGTTATAGAGCATTTTTTTCTAACATCTCTGCGCAGCCTGAACGATTTTGCCTCTAGAAAACGGACATAGGAAGCCAGCACACACAGCTATGTTAATGTGAAATGCTGCAGTGCCAATCGTGTGGCATGGTGTGCTGCTCCCTACTCCTTCATGCCTGTGCATTCAACATAGCACTGCTGGACCGCCGCCTGGGAAACAGATGGCAGGGAATAACACTGTCACCCACCCTGAACACTGACATCCTGGGCCAGTCCTCTGCTGCGCACTTTGCTATCTGTCTGTTTGCATCGGCTCTGAAATGCCCCCCTCATCCTCACAGCCCCATCAGCAGATTAGGAGATGCACATGAGTGAAACTGACTGGACAGCTGAGCCTCATTAGCCAAACATACGCTACCATTTTATAATGACTTTGTTTGCTTGAGGTTGTCTTTGTAGTGTGGGCAGGTCTGTTGGGTGGGTGTTGTTTTGGGTTTAGGACAATAGGACTAATGACTAGTTTGCCAGCCCCCATGGGAGTGCTTCAAGAGCTGGAGGAAGAAAATGGAAGTCTCCTTATTCTCTGTCTGGATTTAAACAATTAGACAATTAACTATTTAAGAGGGATCAATTGGTCCAAGGATTAGGACTATTAGGAAATGCTGAAATTCTTCAGATTAGAGAAAGATTACAAAAGGAACCCAATGTTCTAATACAGATTTGAAATAAGCCTCCTTCCACCAATACAAGTTTAACATTAGTTAATGAAGCTTCTGCTTAGTGTCAAAGAAGCTCAAATCTCTGCAAAATGTTGTTTTTTACATAAAGCACAGAGAAAAGTATAACGTATATATGTTGCATTATATTATGATTATCATACTATTTTTATCTAAAAGAAAATTGATGTAGGTGTTGAATTTTTAACGGTGCGATGACAGGTTGACAACAAAGACAGGTAATTACTGTTAGGTTGAAGTCTAAAACTGGCAACATTTTTTCATTAAAGCTACTCTTAAAAAACAGATAAATGAATGAATGAATGAATAAATGAATGAATGAATGAATGAATATATTTACATATAAATACATGACCATTTTTTTTCAGCATAATGTTTTGGTTTTACATTCCACATTTTGACTGTGTTGGTTTATTAAAAGCTTTTATTTACATAATTTATTAGCAACCAGGGAAGGAATGGGCTAAAGAAGCCCACTACCTGCTTTTTTATTTTATTTTGTTTTTTCATATTTTGCAAAAGCAAAGAAAGTTCTCAGTTATGGGGCTTACAAATTACACAGTTAAACAGCCTTTATTGCAAAACTTGTATTTTGTATTGAGGATCAACATGACTATTTCACTTTTTCTTGTTAAAATGGGCTACAGATACACCTTTTTTACTTTGCAGTGGGATTTTAATGTTTTTTAAACTTTTCTTTTAGATACCAAAAATTTTTTGTTTAAAATTTTTAAACATGGATTCCCCCCGTTAAAAGGCAAGGCAAGTTTATTTGTATAGCACATTTTCAGGTTCAAGACAATTCAAAGTGCTTTACAAAAAACATTAAAAGCATTACAGATAAAAAGCAAGCTAGAATTACAATAAAATCATTTAAACACAAAAACAAAACATTCAAAAGATTGAAAGCAAGATAAGTTAATAAAAAAAACAAGCCCAGCAGGTAATTAAAAAAAGAAGAAGCCCAGCAGGTAGTTTCTCATTGCCAGGTGTTTATCCTTGGAGTACAGTTGCTATACCAATTCTACGGTGGCCCTGAAGTGCAAACCACATCAACAAATTCAAAAACACAACCACAAATTCAAAAACACTACAACAAATTCAAAAACACAAACAAATTCAAAAACACAACTACATTAACAAACCGGAAGAGGTAGGTACCGCAGTGGGCAACATAAAACACCTCTGATTGGATGATGAATGCCCTTCGTCTTATGAACCAAAAGTGGAGGGTAGCTGTATTGTCTGTTCCATATGCTTTGCGGTAATAATGGCTGGGTGGATTCTTTTGTTTGGTTGTTATGGCGATGTGGACTGGAGCACGGGTCGCATGGATGTCGGTGACAGTTGAAACTGTTAAAAGTCAGTCGGTCAGGCGGAGGTATTGCCAGAGAGAGGAGGGCTGGGTAGCTGTTGACTGCTAAGTAAGGGATAATGCACGACCAGGTGTCCATCATCAGAAAATAATGGACGATGCGGAGGTGTGAACCGTCCAACGTAAAGTCCATTACTTTCTGATTATGGACATCCGGAAGGGCATTATCCCGCTTATACCATGGTCCCTCATGAAGGAAATAAATATCATATCAAATCAATTTGGACATGTTTAAATCAATTATTAATACGTTAATGTTCGTTTTACCGTTGGAATCGTTGGTTTTTCACAAGAAGCGGCTGAGCGGACTATTTAACATCTCTTGTTGAGACACGTTGCCAAAGTAACCGGCTCTGGCCACAGCACCTGCAGCTTGGTTGGCCGCAGCTGTTATATTATTGCAAGAAATGGCCATTGATGGTGAAATGTGATAGAGATACTGGCATGTCCATCATAGAGGCATCTGAGGGACGGAGAATTAACGTTTATGGACCCTGACCACTGCTGGTTGGGACGTCGCGGGACAACAAAATGTTGCTCCATTCTCGTCTCTCCTGGACTGACGGAGCCCAGTAAGCCTGCAGGCTGCTTTCACAGCGATGTCCCGTCACTGTAGCATATCTCCAAATTCACCTAATAAGTTAAAGGAAACTATAAAATCACGCGTTTTGTCATCTGTCTTACCAGTTGTGATAAATAAACGGTGAATTAATCTGTAAACCAACTCACGTTCTCTATTAGTGGGTTAAAAATCCCACGCTTGGTGAATTCTGCTTCACATTAAAAGCCGACAGTAAAGGATCAAAGAGAGATGTCGTTGTATGTTCTGACTTTCTGCTGCCACACCGTTGATAGTGAAATGTTTTAGAGATACTGGCATGTCCATCATAGAGGCATCTGAAGGACGGGGATTTAACGTTAGACTCTGACATGTTGCTCCATTCTCATCTCTCCTGGACTGACGGAGCCCAGTCAGGCTGCTTTCTCCACGTTCACCACACAGGTTAAAGGAAACTATAAAACCAAGCGTTTTGTCTATTGTCTCGCCGTTATGGTCAATAAACGGTGAAAAAAATGTCACGACGGTCTAAACCAGCTCACGTTCCCTATTAGTGAGTGAACATATACAACACTTAGCAGGTATGTTCTGACTTTTTGTTGCCACAGTTACCAACTAGCATTTTAGGCAGCACAATAATTTAGAACAATCAGGCTATTTGACCGGAACTTTTTTTAACTGGTGTATCACTTTTTAATGTACACCCTGTAGCCAATCAGAATCGAGTATTCACCCCGACCATGGTATAATGCAATTTAATGCGCTACTTTAAATGATGTCTGCTATCTTCAACAAGTTTTACAAGTTTAACAGTTGTTGCACTCAAAAGACAGCTTTTTGAATGTGTGGGACGAGGACGAAGAGCAGATCGTCCATTAACTGGAAAGTTGGTGGTTTGAATCTCGCTTTGTTCCAGTCAATCTGTTTTTTTTGTTCTTGGGCAAGGCCCACCTTGCCTCCATTGTTGGCATCATTGGTGGTTGGCAGATTGGCTGCCATGTTTCCATCGGTCTGCCCAGGGAAGCTGTGGCTACACATGTAGCTTACCATCACTAAGTATAAATGTAGAGTGAATGATGGATTCATTGTAAAGTGCTTTGGATGCCTTGAAAAGCATTAAACAAATCTAATCTAATATTAGCATTACAAACATAGAACTCACAGCTAAATATATGTTCACATATTAATTTTAATGTCATATTTTTGCTGTAGGTAGAGTGTTATATTATAACGTGACATTGGATTTTTGCCCATATCTAATGCTTTAATAATTTTGAAATAATACATTATTTCAAAGCCTTTATTGCCTGATGAAGTACTCTTGTACATTCCCTACTTCCAATAAGTGCTACTGTTGCTCCATATCAATTGGAAGCAATAGCTTGGAAACGTAAAGGACCAGCAAATTCCTACATCCCTGCAGCATTTACATATAGAGTCAAACACCAAATAAAACACAGGAAGAAATGATGAAAACCTTTACTGGAAGCAAGAAGATATCTTTTCTGCCAAATTTTCTTAAGAACAGGTTTTGGGGAACAATCTTTCTTAAGAGTAACTGGCTCTTGGTCAAAGATTAGCAGCAGGATGGGCTCTCTGAAATGTTCAATCTTGTTGGTAGAAATTGATTTGATCAAATTGAAACCCAAAGTATCTGAAAGCTTTGTCGACTGGGACATGAAGCGCTGCTCTGGCTATTTGATGTTACATCAGCTATTTTTTGAAAGTGGACATTGATAACAGAGGGTGTTTTCTCTTCAAGGATGATGTGACGGCAGGATTTGTGAGCTACTGAGATCATTTTTGACCTAAGACTGTTACTAAGTCAAAATTTGGTTATTCTTCCCCAATAAGAAAGAAGCATTTTAGATTTTGTATATCCAGGTAGCTTTCATACATGTTTTCTTCCAAGTTTAAACTCAGGATTTATTTAAAATCTGTCATCATATTTGAGCAGTTGGAATTGTTTTGAATTTTTTGTCACAGACCCACAAGAAACAGGAATGCCAGCAATAAGAAAAGAGAAAGACAAAATTGTTATAACCTAAAAGAAAAAAAGTCACTTCATTTTTTTCTTTTTTGTTAAAACCAGGGGAAATGCTCTCATAAGTTTAAACAACTAATTTCCCTCCATATTTCACCCAATCTCTGATCAAGTCAAGTAAATGACATTCTTTTAGTTTAAATAAACAAAAATACTTTTGAGTAAAGTTATCAAATGCCAAATCCTTCATCAGTTAGTTTTCAGCTGGTTTATGTATATATTAACACCTGTGAAAGGTTAAAAGCTTTTACATGCAGGTGACTCATGTTCGTAGCTGCCACTTTAACTTCTTTGAGAGTTTTTGAGACTTTCCAGAATTGCTCATGGGGCCAAACGTCAGAAAACCTCAGTGACAGTCTCCACGCTCCATTTTCCTCTGGACCTTGACTAGAAACCCTGTGGCGTAAACTGTCAAGCCATCAGTGAAACCACCTTCACCTGAAAATCACTGCTGGTCAGACCACCAAAGGTGCCCTTGACAAAATAAAAAAAAGTTGTGCTTCAAGTCAAGAGTGATTACCTGAGGGGATCTTCTCTTGCCTCTGTGACAGAAAATCAGTGTCCCTTTTTCCACAGGTGGCTCCACATCTGGAAGCTCCAGCTGCAGTAGAATCTGGATCCGTAAGACCGCATGGATGGATGCACTGTGGCTGGTGGAAGTCCTCATTACCCATTAACTTCCTTAGAGAGGTTTGTCTTTTGAGGCAATTAATCCTTGGCTGCTTCAGGGGTCATATGTCACTTCTAGTCCATCACTCCCTCGTCTGCCACGCCATCTCACTCAGACACACACACACACGTACACAATGTCTGGCAGGCACAGAGACAGACTTGTTGTGATGGAGTTGGCCATGCGTGAGGAGCCAATAGGATGTTTTCATCACTGAGTGAAGTACACTGACAACAGACAGACTGGTAACCTCAACAGGTCAGTCAAACGCAATTGCTGCACACAGTGTCTCCTCAAATCACTCACTGAATCTGGTACAAATCCTGAGAGATTATTTAAAAACCTAAATTAAATTTTCAACACATACCTGGCAAACTACAAGGTTTTCATTTCCAAGTTGCAGTCATCCAGGAGAATATCTACATTTACTTTGTTCCTTTCGCCTCATAAAGCAAGGATGCTCCTCATAACTTATCATTCCCAAGAAAAACCATCGTTTAAGGAGGGTCAAATAAGTACTCTAAAATAATAGTGTCTAAAAATGATGTGGGAGAGGAAAAACTGCAGCTATTGAATTGCACAAGGTGTGGATGTGTACTGAAGATAAGAGAGTCTGAGAATCTGAACAGGAAAACATATATCATACTTTTTCGTGTTGGTGTTTTGGAGTTTTATTAAACAAGGATTTTCTTCCACGAAACTTTTTGTGACTTTTGTTATTTTCAATTTGGTAAGTTATTTAGTTAGACATGGAAACTTTACATTGAATGAAATATCTGTGAAATCAACTTGACATGAACGAAGAGAATATAATTATTAACAGGCCTAATTAACAGGTCTAATAACGAAACATAAAGAGACAATGTATAGCTGTATGTGTTCTCATCAATTAAACTGTCATATGTGGCGGATTTTGACATTAGCTGCTGTAACACGACAATCTAGGTACATTTTTTTGGCCTCAATTTCAGAGGACAGCCCAACTTCAGTAAATTCTGTCGCCCAGGTAAGATGTATTTCAATGTTTAAGGCAGCACAGTTAGCTTGTTGCTAGTTTTAGGCTAATGTATTGCAGACTATGTATTTATAAGGTTTGAGTGTTAGGGTTGGGGTCATCTTTTGCTGGCTTAATATACACAATGTCCCTGAGTGATGGATTTGTGATTTTAAAAATGTCCTAAAAATACTGAGCAAAAAACGGGTGAAAAACAGGTTAACATCCCAGCCCCTCTCTTCAATAAAACACACTTCTCGGCCCTTTGACTTGTTATATGCACCTACTGTCTAAGATAAGTTGTTTCCATGCAAATCTAAGAATATACTTTACTTTTAAACATGCAAAATCCAACCAAACTTTGTTTTACAAATGATTTACTTGTCTTCATCATTCATTTCGATCTCTAGTTCTACAGCACGATAAAAATAGATTGTTGTTTCTTTGTCACCAAATTTTTTCTAAGGTAAATCCAATGTATGAAGCTAAAGTTAGTTTAACACTAGCTAGTTACTAACAGATGATGAAACCTACAAAAAGTATTTTTGTTCTGTGTATGAAATATAAGGCACATAATTTAAGAAGTTACAGCTGCCTATAACTGAGATTCATGCAAAGACAATAATAATAAATATCTTGTAAAAAAAATATGATTTAACTATCCGTTTATTGTGCAGTTGAACATGAGCTCTCCTGCATAAACAACCTGTCCCCTGGGATTTTAAAAGCCCAGGACACAGTAATGCAGATGAATGAACCAGCTGTCCTTTTGTCTCTTAAAGCATGCACTTCTACCTCCCCCCTTCCTCTCTGTTTCCCTGATCTCCCACTTGTTTAATGTGCATCTGCTTGAAAGGAACACTGTAATCTTACTTCAATGTCAAACATGAACCATCTTCTCATACCCATCTCCCCTCCCAGGTGAACAAGCTCCTGTCTTGGGAAACACAATATCAAGTCAAAACAGTGGAAGCACAGAAATAAGTTATGGACTAAAATAACCCTGGGATCCCTTGAAAGTGCTCAGTGACTCACAAAAAAAAGATGAGAATCAGCAGGTGCTCTTAGCCTGTAAAACAAAAGGTAATTGGTTTTGTTTGCAGCCGAACATTTAAAAAAATCTGACTTCTCATCACTACTTGTGATTGAATTCTTCACCACAACATGCTGCAAACAGGAGGTCTTTTAACACACTGGAAGAATTATCACAGACCACTCTCTCTTGGCTCAGCCCCATACCATGAACTATTCTGCATGTAGCCAATGAGTGAAATATTACACTCATCTCCTGCAGTTATTACAACAGTAGACACCACTGCATTTTAAAACTGAAATAAGTTTGGGAAAAAAACATTCGTCTTCAATTCAAGTTATTTTTAGGAAGGACAAAGTACTCTACATATTTGTGAAAACAGCATTTTAACTTGAAGCTGCTCAGTGTAAAACTTCTACAGATTGGCATTGCTTGGAGACATACGGCTAATGTTTTTTCCATCCTGTCCTGGCTGTGGTTGTATTAAGCAGAACTGGATACCAGACCCAAAAATGAGCCAGAAGGGTTTTACAGCTACCACCTTGTGTGGCCAACAGTGTCCACAGACTTCACATTGTGAAAAGAATTTGAATAATGCACATGTAGGGCTCTCATGAGGTTTTTCAAACTTGAAAAACATCAGAGGAATTATTTGCAGCTGGAAGTCAGTGTCCTCTCATCAGTTTTTCAGACACTTATTCATTCATTTATATCAATAATTTTGGACAACAGGAAAATGTCCACCATACTATATGCATTTCTCCTCACACATCTTAACAACTGGTTAACAATGTTTTACTCCGCATTTCAAAGGAATTGTTTCAGTGCTGCTTGTGTGCCCTTATGTTAGCAAGACAATGTACAACTAACACCAAAACTATCGAGTTTGCGTGAAACATTGCGGATGAGAAAAATAAAGAAAGCACTAATCAGGATCACTTTCTTTAGAATTGTGAAAAAACAACAACACTCACTTAGCAGAGGATGCGCTCTATGAGCACTATTCTGCTTATTTATTGTGCAACAATATGTCAATTCATTACAGTTTCACTCAAAACCAGAAATGTAGTGAATCATGCTAAGTAGGTTCCTTTAAAGCCCTGTTGAGTCACTGGCAGCTTCACACTCTCAGGTCCAGATGTGGTGATGGCAAATGGCCACTGTCACAGCAGCTGGGGCACAATACAAAATCAGATCTTGGTTTATTATTAAAGGTATGATTGAGTACAATACAATAAGTTACTAATCAAGAAAACAACACTGTTTTCTATTTTTGACAATAAAGTGAAGATTACTTTGCCAAATTGAAATCAAATCAAATTCCAGTTTGATACATTACCACAGGTGTTACATGACATTCACATGCTCTCTAGAATATGGCATCGATTTTCGTTACATGCTATTTTCTTTGCCTTCCATGTGGTTGGGTGACAGTTAAACATTCAGGAAGTTTGGTCAGAACATTAATGCAGGTCAAACATCAGCTGTTCACTGCTGGATTATGAAGAACATCCTAAGAAGCAGGCGTTTGGAGCATGACCAACACATGAACAAAGAGCAGCCTATCTCTCTAACTGCTCAGGCAACACTCTTGTTAAACTGACTTCTTTGGCTTCCTGTAGGCCAGTATCACAGAGCAACCCACTCAAAGAAACTTTCATCTTGCTTTTTAAATGTTATTCCTCTTGCCCTCTCTTATTTCTAATTTGCTGGTCACAGTTAGAGGCCAGCCAAGTGGGACTTGGTCAGTAATTGGAGTCTGTGCAGTGACTGCCTGAAGCTACAAATGATGCACAAGGGAGGCTTCCTGGGGAAAACTCAATAAGCTTAAGTGTTGTCATTATTAGGAGTTTTTCCACTTTAGTGAACAGTATACAACGTGTTGGCAGCACCATCAAATGAGCAAAACTAAGAAAAGCCTTGCATTGTTTGTTTTAAGACATATTTCTTTAATCTCACTCCTGTTTTAAATTATCCTTTAGTCATTTCCCATGGCACTGCTTTGTTATATAAAGCAGGTCAAGGTCTTTTCTATTTTGTCTGTTCCCATTCCAGTAGTTACAGACATTTATATACATCAAAGAACAGGGCAAATCATTTGCAACTCAAAACACAGTTTTCCTGCTGTTCTGTTTAATCCCACCTCAACGTCTGTGGCACCAGCAAGGAAGTTATGATTGAAATCAACAGGCTGGATTTCTAAACTAGAAAGTGAAGGATATTGTAAAAGGAAGAAAAATCAATGAAATCTTCTGAGGTTTTCTGTGATAATTTCATATTTAATGCAGTATAGTGAGACAATAAATGTGATATCTGTGTTTTCCCTCCTGATCCAGTTGCCTCCTTGACCCAATCTTGCATGAGAGGTACCAAATTACACAGCAGAGGGTGCATGTTTATTGAGAGAGGATTTAATCTAAACCATCAAGTTAACTATGTACAATTTAGATAATGGTTTGCTATATACAACATAATTGTCAGAGCATGGACAACATAATGTTGTAATCCTATTTGCAACAAGGCAAGGCAAGTTTATTTGTATAGCACATTTCATGTAAAAGATCATTCAAAGTGCTTTACATAAAACATTAAAAGCATTACAGCGGTGTGCAGATGTGATTTAAAATCAAAAACAAGAGAAAGGGAGAAAGAAAAGACATCAGATTTAAAACAGTATCAAATACATGATCATGTTTAAAAATTCAAACTTAAAAGAAACGGAGCAGATTTGGACTTTGAAATAAAAAGTTTATGAAGATCATTTTTAGATATTTTAAAACCAAATATGAATGATCTCCATGGGGCTGAAAACCGAAGGGGGGCGGTGACGCGTAATATGAGAAAAAGTAACGGAGCAACACAAAAAAAGACTCCTCAGATCAGAGGCGCTGATTTAACATGTCCAACAAAGAATGATCAATAACCACATTGCTAAATAAAAAAACACAAACAGTAACAATACAAATGATAAAATAACCAGCTCTTACCTTATGGTTTCGCGCAAGCTGATGAGAGTTAACCATGGTTGAAATTTCACTGCCGGTGTTGCATCGCATTCCCTTCTCTTTCCAGCTAGCCATGCATGCTTGATGCTCTTTGCTGTTACTATGCCTGCTAAATCCCTTTGCCTTATCATTAGCATGCTTCCGATTAGTATTCCCAGTTCTTGTGAAAACAGAGTCACTCCCTCCAAATTTCCTGCAGGGAAAACAAAAGGCTGCATCTGCTTGCTGCGAATATTTACGCCAGTCTCTCTCGTTGTACCAATTAGCCGAAAACAACCCTTTACAGTCATTGCCTGAGACGAACTTGAACTGGCTCATTAACATCGCGAGTGCGATGGCGGATTCTCCGCTCCCGGTGATTCAGGCTCAGAGGCTGTGGGCGCCGGGTCAGCGGGAGGTTCACTCTCCTCACTGCGCGGCTGAACTCGCTGCTCCTTCTCCAAACTTGGCCTCCGCAGGTGCTCCTCGGCTTCTCCGGTGCTCTTCTTGCTGCTGCAAAGCGGCAGGGATGCAAGCGGTGTAGTTTCTGGCATCGAATGTTCATCTTCCTGAATTAAAACATAGCTGCTAGCTTTTGCTTTGTTTGTTAGTTTGTCGTTGTTTTTTTCCACTGGTGGTATGATCCACTGACCGAAGTCTGACAACATAACGTAAACTGCGTTGGGTTCAAGAACAACTGGAAACTCGGAATTTGGATTTGCACAACTGTTCATTTTGGTTTGAACAATTCATTGGAGTTTGCTGGTGTTTTTGACACATCAAAGACAGAAAACATTTTTTTTCAAATGAAATGATAAATTTTGACTAAGGGGGCAGGATAGTCCGTGTGAGGGGCAATGCCCCCTCACGCCCCCCCTTGACACCGGGACTGGGAGAAGGTTACCAAACCAGTAAGCAAGAATGAAGCTGAAAGTAACCTGTGGTAGCAGCATAGGAGCGTTGTAAACGATTTAACAATACAGATCAGTAAAAGCATTTACTGTCTTTATGATATAGGATTATAGCAGGTGTGTCAAAACGTTGATATGCTACGTAGATTTAGTGCTTAAAGCTAACTCCAGGGCTTCTTGTGTTACTGAAGCTTGAATATTGTTTAGTGACTAAATATAATGGAAATGCTCAGAAATATGGGATTACATTTATACATGGTTTTGCATAAATGTATAATTGTACTTTTAAATGGTGCAACAATGTTGGAACATTTTGCTAAAGTATTTCCTTACAACTATCATTTCTATAGGTCATAGAAAATTATGATTCAGATACAAAGCTGTAAATCTGCTACTATATTGACATTTAACAACTCTATTAGTATGAAACATGTTAAGTAAATGTCTTGTTAGTTTTAGCGGTAACAGTCCAGTTGAGAGTAACTTATCCCTAAAGCGGATTTTAAAGTCTAACATAAACTGCATATTTGTCTGACATCCCTGTGCTGTGACAGAGATAATGAGTGAGCTGCACTTGAGCAATAAAAGGCATTAAACTGTGATGCCCTTCTCCCACTTTAAGGATTATGTTCTTACCTCACAGCCCACTGGGCACCAAAGTGAGAGCATAAACAAACTGTAAATTGCAAAAAATGGATCCACTGCCAAGTCAGCAGTATAGCAGGACCGCTGCTCCTCCACAATAGTCTAACCCCTTCTGCCTGACACAGAAAACAGTCTGCAGGTTTCATGTGAAGCAAAAAAGATGAAAGAGATTTGAGTCCCAAATGCTTTTCAAACATTTATATTGTTCTGCCTCTCTAGGCCTGTCAAAACTCTGGAAAGTGAGATCAGGTCTCCAATCTGCTGAGGAAACTGATCCCATCGGAGCAGGTACAGCTCCCAGGAGTGGGAATATAAATTTCAACCTTCAGATGCTGCTTCTGCAGCCCAACATATATAGTATGACAACCAGACCACACTATGAATCATGGCTTGTTGCGATCATTTCCTGATTAAGAACCCCCAAAATTCAGACCCTCTCACACCTGATAAAGCACACTGAGAGTCCTGAAATCCAGGCACTTAAGTGACATTGTGATGAATGCGAACATGATGAAACACAGAGCACATACGCTCCGTGAGCCCCAAGAATGGTGCTGCTGTCCCAGGAGTACAGAATGTATTATATTCACAACCGTCAGCCTTGAAAAGATGTCAACATGATGTAGCAAAAGTGGAAGGAGGGCTGCACATTACTTAATTAAGACTTGTTTGTTATACTAACCCTCACAGTTTTCTGTTTGCTAATAAGCGGTTGAGTATACTATTGCAAACTGTTGTGAGAAAGTGCAACTGAAACTCAGGCTGTTTTCCCTGTCTGACTAACACAACTGTCGGCCTGTAGTCAGGTTTCAAAAGAGCCCATATTGCCTGATTAAAACAGGAAGAGTGATGACTCGGCTAATCCTGAGCGAGTTATTATTTTATGGATGTTCCACTATGATATGACTCAGCTCTCTGTCTTCCTGGAGATGGTGAGCTTGTGGCTGAGGCTTCCTGACAGGACACGTCCTGGCATGTTCGAATAGCGCCACCTCTAAATCATCAAGACACTGTGGAGCACAACTTGTTATGAAACGTGATGATGCAACCCTGAGAGCAATGCTGTATTTAAGAGTACGAGCAAAAGATTTGGCTGTGGAGTGGTAGTTACTGTAACTCCTCTCAGCTGGAAATATAGTGCTCTGTGACTGAATCTTAGCCTTTGCAGGAAGTGGTGGGTGATTTCTGAGAATTTTGAGGTGTAAAAAGATTGCTGCCTGTACAAAATGCCCATAATTCACTGATTATTTCAGGACTGCTCTCGGTCTTCCTAATGCTTAATGAACTGGGGTGTATTTAAACAAGATGGTCAACCCAGTCCATACTAAGGTAGACCACTGCTGCAGCACTAAACCAAAAAACCTGACATTAATCCTGAGGGTAATGTGGCCCTTCCTGTAGCTAATGAAATCTGAAGCTTTAAAATGGCTGCACCTAATGACACTCCTTGACAGTTTTTGAATTAAGCAGCCATGACTGCTAGGACTGAAGTAAATAACACACAGATGGCCCACACCCAGTTCTGTCCAGCAAACCCCCATCAAGTCTTGCCCTTCAGCTGTTGCATGTGATTCCATACCTGCATGAGTATTGAAGGAGCAGATGATTTTGAATTAGACAGCAGGAAAATCTCAGCTTGGCCTTTATAGCTATTATTATGAATTCAAAGTAAAATATCATCTATGGATAATTGTAGGATGCTCTTAAGATCATTATTAGAATGTGTTAGAATTGGCCAATACTGTAGACATGACCCACACTTTAAAGAAAAAGTTACTTCTAGCCTGAGGAACTTATTTCAATGAACTAGATAATTGCTTCAGACCACAGTTGTTTGTGTTTCCACAGTGATCTAAAGTACCGTACCAACAGGATTAAGCAAATTAGCCTGACTTGCTGTTGGACGTCAGTCTGAGGAACAGTTTGTACAATAAACACAAATAGCAGTGAAGTGACAGGGAAAACAAGGCCGTGCTCTACTCCTGCAGTCATGCAAAACTGGTGTGGTACCTTCCTACAGGGTTGTGCAGAGGTGTGGGTGTTTAACTGAGTTTTGCATGACTGCAGGAAAACACTTAAAATGCATGATTATACTCTCTCTCCATATTCAATCACAAGCTAACTATTTCTGTGAAGCAACTAAAGTTGCCTGGTTTTCTGAGCTATGGTAGTGATCAACCATGACACAACTGTCAGAGACAGAGGGGTGGAAATAATCTCCTTGGTAGGTTGTTTAGTTCCTGGTTACTGCGCTGGAGATGAAAGGGTTCGTGGACCCTTAAGGGTTCCTTGTCACTGTGGGAAATGCGGTGGAAATACAGGCAAACACATCCACAAACAGTTAAGTAACAATTTTCTACAGTTTGCAAGCCTATTTGACGGTTGAGAAATAATATTGTTCACAACCTGTTTGTTTTCAAGTCTCTGACATAGTATTATTATGTACAATGCACAAAAATACCCTCCTAAACTTTAGAAAATAACCAAATTCTTAATGTAAAATTTTTATTATATACCTCAGGAGGAGTTATTCTGAACAAAATAATTCCACTGTTGAAATGTTAGAAAGATATATATATTAGTAGCATACTGTCAACATAAACAGTTGAGAGTTTGTGTCTCACCTGGCGTTTTTAGTTAAGTTTACAACATGTGGCCCTGTCCCTGCACAGACCTACAGGCCAGCAATAAGCTATGGGTACAGATGCATTCCCTAAAAGAAATCTCTACATTTCTGGTCCAGAAGCGAAAAACACTTACTTTCAAACCATAAAGAAATATTTGGATATAAACAGATCTATCAGTGTAAATAGAATTTTATTCAGAATAGTAATATATCTGGAATGCATTGCTTATGCAGATGCATCAGCGCAGGATCTTGAAGCTGATGTCAGGATCCAAAAGGTTGCCAGTGACTTTACTACTATTTAAAAACTTTACACAATACTAATGTAATTATGTATTATCAATATCAAACATAAAGAGTCATAGAAAGTCATAGCTAAGGGAATCTGTTCATTAGTTTTTTTTCTCAGTTTTAAAGAAACATTGCTCACATTTTACAGCAAAGAATTTATATCTATATAATCTGGATTAGCGGAAATAATGAAATTATTATGATGTGTATAGATTATTCTATATTGTAATACTAATACGTTTTTGTTTGTTTTTTCATTTTATCTAATTGCATTATCTTTATTTATGATGGCTGCCTTTTAAAATTGATATTAAATCCAACCAGACTTGTCTGAGGATAGTTGAGATTGTCACAGATGGATGCAAACATGAAATTTAAAACCACATAATTGCTGATTTGATTGTGCCAGATATGTGATGCATGCAATCTTTCCAAACCAAATAAATCAACAATTAATTTACAAACTGCCATCCAAATAGAAAGCGGTCCCTGTATTTTTCTAAAGCAGTACTACGGTAAATAAACATCTGTAGAAAACAGCCAGGACCCATTTCTTTTGATGCGCAACAAACAAACCATTCCAGAAACCCAGAGGCACACTGTGGCTGCTGCCAAGGGAGACAGAGTGTGAAAATTACTTTATACGGGTTGAAAATGCAATACAAAACCAGAAAATAGAGCTTATTTCACACATTTAAACGGCATCGGACAAAGGCATTTTTCCAGAAATCTTTAAACCATGTTTTTTATTCTTTAGCTCACAAATCTGTTTCTCTTTAAGGTCGATTTCACATGTTTAGAAAGAACTCAAAGCTGCAGAAATTTTTTCCACTGGGGAAAAACCATTTATCTCCAAAATGTTGACTCTTCAAGCGTAGTTTCACAAACATCGTCAAAACTCAAAAGGCTTTCAAACAACAACATCATTTTCAAAGCACTGTATTCTTTAAAATGACACCACAAATAGAGCATACCAGGCTTATCTGAGCTGAAGAACCTCCCATGGCGCAATGCAGTTCTCAGTGTCCAGATAATGAGTGTGCACCAAGGGGCCCAACCACTCATTTGATCAAAAACACATCAGGAAAAGCAGGGCAAAACGCTTCAGCTGCCTGCTCTCATTTAAACCAGTTGGAGAAGTGAGCAAAGAGCCATGTTACGACTCCCCCCCCCCAGCATCATCCGTTGTTTCCCCATGGTAACCGAATCACCTCACCGACTCGACTGATTGTTCAGGCAGAGATCTCAGAAAGCTATATACTGTAAGTGATGGTGCTGAAATCCAGACAGAGGCTTCAAGACACCAATAACATCCAAAAGGAATAAAATACAGCGTGAGGGCAAACATAAGGGAGATCATATTCTGTGATCATCATTTTTAGCAGATTTATTTTGATTTGTTTGTTTTTTGACAGTGATGTGTTGACAGCAAAAGGACTGAAATAAGCAGTTTTGAGTATTAGTGCTACAAGTTTCCACAATTAATTTTTTGCGAAATAATGTTCAAAACACAGATTTTGAAATAGACAAAAAGGGTTATCCATGGTGTATTCTGTAAGTTATATGAAAGTGGGGTGGCAATGCAGCTCAAGTGGAATTCCCAACAAAAACCATGAAAAATCCTATTGTGTGAGCGAATCAGATTTTCACAATTCATTTGTCTGCCTTGATTTTGATCAGCACTTTAAACTCAAAAAGATTTGATAAAGAATTCTAATCCATTTTCAAAAAGTCTTTTTCAATAACCTTTTTTTCCTCAATAAAGAAATAGAAATTGTGTGTTTGTGTTTTGCTGTAGCCAGAGTGCTGATTTTGACTCAGTTGGTTTTCACCCTCACTACAGCCCTGAGACACACCTCAGTTATAAAAAAAAACAATTTACTATTGTTGACACAAATTAATGATTAGCTACAAATCTATTTGTGTAATTCAACAATTCTTGTTTGTTCATAATGAATGTAAGCATGCACAGTAAACAAACTGTCGTGTAAAGGTTTTGCTTGATGCATTTGTTAATGAAAAGGATGTGATCATCAGTTTTTGTTTGTTTAACCCTTATGCCCTCCTCGTGACATTTTTGGCCATTTTCGTCAACTTTTTTTCTTCATTAAGTGATCATTTGGGCTGTGTAACAGCTTGGAGTGTGAATTTTTGCCGAAAGTCTTCTACTTCTAAAATGTTGTGTCTTTTTTTTCTCCAATGTCTTTTATACTCTGTGGAAGAATTTTGCACCCTCTCGTGGTCCTCGTGGCAAAAGTGTCCTATTGACCTACATTACAGTTTTTTATGATTGCATAAACACTAAAAACAAAAGAATCACATAATTATCAATACCTTACACTCAAGGAGCAAAACACTGGACCAGATTTTCACCACTATAAACACAAAGTCAGCCTCACACTTTTTGCAGAAAAATACACACAGTCATTTGCAAAACACTAAACACATTTGTATACATTAGACACAGAAGTCTATCATGAAGTCACTCTCTTGCAATTCCCAAGCACTGACTGACAAACCCCCAAACCCATGAACCAGTTGCTTAAACACACACATCAGGTGTGCAAACACATGATTGATTTATTGTAGACACACCAATCAGGTTTGAGCACTACAAAAAGCAGCAGGTTAGTTCACCTGCTTTCAACCAAAATGGAAAAAGTCAGAGAAAGAAGAATGAGGATGAGTGGGGGAATCCAAATCAACATCAAAATTTCATTTTTTAAACTATAATAATTGGTAGATTAAAAACTGGTTTTCAGTGGAAGTCAATGGGACACCTTTGGCCAGGAAGTTTGTATCTGATACTACATAAAGAATAGAAATTAAATCAAATAAATTTTGTTGCTAATATTTGACATAGCCAAGTGTCTAATCATCGCCAAAGACCCATCTATCTAATATTTATTATATGGAAAATAATTCCGTTTTTGTGGTATTTTGTATTAAATGAGGTAGCACTTCAGATGTTCAAACTGGCATGTAAAAGGTTAAAATACTGAAAAATGATTTAATGTTTGGTATTTTTGAGCAGGACGGAAGTTGTTTAAGTGATTTATGAAAAAATAATCTGAAAAAAATATTAATGTATGATGATTTGCAAAGTTTACAACTTGCGTAGGAACCCTGTGATGACCTGTACTGTACACTGGACTAACCTTCCACATGATGAGCGCCCAGCACCTGCTATGCAGGTACAACCTGCTGTCTGAATTTCACCTGACACGTCCGCCAAAACCCAAGCCTG
>JBBBVU010000007.1:16499357-16509836 GCA_037177055.1 Atherinosoma microstoma | reverse complement strand
AGCTTCTTTTCAGCTCTTCAGAAACCTATGGGTCACGTGGTTTCATAGTTCGTCCATTTCTTTTACAGTCACTGGTTCTCACCCAAACACATTTCTAACAGCCTTTTTACAGCAGCAATGTTCTTTATGGAGAACAGCGGCCTTTTCCGTACAGTCCTATTACGCAAATAATTGTTGTTCACATTTCTTCTGTTGGTGGACTCAGTAACATTAGCATTAGCTAACTTAAGTAAGGTTTTTAGTTGTTTAGAAATTTACTTGGATTTCTTTGCCAACTGGTAGATTATTACTGTGAATTGGACTGAATTGACATATAATTGGATTTGATTGGACAATATCTTCAGAAAAGTCTTTAGATGATTTTGTTGTGAATTGTCATTAGACAAATAAACCAGAATTGAACTGAACAAGTGAGTTAAAACTATAAAATCAATATACATAAATTACTACAATAAATATTAATAAGCAGGGAAGTCTGTTTGCTAAATCTGTACAAAAATAAATCTCATTTTTATTTTCCACTGGAAATTAAATTTTTTAATGATTGTCTCTCATTGTTAACCTACTACAGGATGGTGGACGTGCACATACTCATCTTCAGAGTTTGTGGTGTGCTGTAATGTTGTGACAGGAGTATTACATATTTCCAACAGCTGAAATCTGAAGCAGGAAAAACAGCTGCCAACATACAGAGCAGTCAGACCCATAACATACCACCCTGGTCACCACTGCACCTCACATCATTTTACTGCATCAAAGAGCTGGATGTCTATCCAAGAAACATACAGAAGTTTTTAACTTGTCATTATTATTTCTTTTCATTGCAGCTCCTATTTGCCAGGTATGGACATTTCTCAATCTGAATTACAATGAATCATTTTTTTAAACTTTTGATTTGAAAACATTTTGAGTGGACAGTTTGACCACTAAACGGCAGTTTACAGAATGACAATGTATTTAAGCTTCTGTGTTTTATCTGAGAGGACAGATGAAAACATCTCCACATGATTATTTACTGTGTTGATACCACCTTGTGAAAAGTAGTAACCGGCACATGTAATCTTCCTCTCAAAATAATGCATAAACAAACATTTAGATTCATAATGGTGAAAATTTGCTAACTGCATGTAGCTATGAATTGGCATTGTAGTACTAAAAGGCTTGGCTCTGGTGTGATAGAATCTAGCCCTCCACTGTGTGTACATGTGTTTTGTGTATTGGTGGAAAGAGTTTACATTGAAGCATTAGCCATTTGTTGGGCTATGTCAGATCTAATGCCAGAAAAAATCTCTTCCACTTAGTGAAACCAAATCGCAGGAACTGTTCAATTGACCTCAAACATAAAAGAGTTAATAGAGAAAAAACAAAAAATAATGTTATCCTTCTTCTTTATTGGAACAAATGCATGCTTTAGATTAATAACTGTGTGCATTTTGTAGGTAATGATTATGTGAAATATAATCCCTTATACCAAAAGTTTAGTTGCTACGTAACTGAAAGAGGTCAAGTCTTCTCTGTGAAGACATGCAGTTCCTTCAGAGACATCCATTCATCAAGTGCTGCCAACATGCCAAAACTACAAAGGACAGCATACCCTTTGTCGACTCCCTTTCCTTTTTGTTTGTCTTTCCCGTCTCTTTTCTTCCTTTAAACTCTATTCAGTTGTATTTAACGTCTTTAAAATGGCCACAGGACAAAGAAACTACTATATTTTTTAGTTTTTTTGAATGGCCAAGTAGACTTTGCAAGCGGAAACGCTTTAGTAACTCTTTTACTTTTCCAATATAATCCTGGATGACTCCCATAAATATTGTGTCCTACTATTTGTCAAGTAAGGCAAACCAAAAAAATGGGGGAAAGAACTGAGGGAATATGAGCTTCATTCAAGTGTCAGGTGCTGTCCATCTGCATTTCATTGAGGGACATATAAAAGCCCATTTAATGGGTCTCTAAGCTCATGTCGAGAAATGTCCCTTATTTACCCCATCATAGGCAGGTGGGGACTGGGGTGGTTAACATAAAACAGAAACAAATTCTGCTCAGGATACTTAAAGTTCCAAGTCTACCATAAAACATAATGTGTCATTAATGAAGTTTCATTTTCATGCCCTTTTCCTTTTTTGTTCATAACATTAGCAGCTGGGAAAATACTTACCAGATCTGCTTAAACTTTATAGTCTGTGTGACCATGAATAATTTACTTCAATTGTACGTTTCAGTATATATATCAAAAAAGGGAACCTTTTAAATGAAAGATAGTGTTTTTTTCTTCTTGAAGAGAACAAAGAGAATACATAATGGGGAAGGTGACAAGACATCAAAGAGAAATGTTACAGATAGATAAGAGACAAAAGAACAGTGACTTCAAAACTCTGAGTTTCCCCACTTTGCTCTTTATAATGCTCATTTTTCTTTAAGTGCTCAGATTCACATGAAAGCTATTTTTCCTGAATTTATTTGAAGCTCCATCTCAAAGTTTTTCAGCTTTAAGAAGCAGTTTACATCTACATCACTTTTAAGCATAAAAAAAGGAAATAACAATGGAAAATGTGATTTTTATTCCTCCATGATCACCTTCATATTGTCACTGTGGGGCTCAAACCCTTGATGTACAAACTGCTGAGGAAATGAGAAAAAATAAACCACAAATAACACTCCATTGGCAAATATGAGGCCAGTACTACAAAGCTTGATTAACATACCATGGATATCTCTCTGTTACCTGGGTTGACTTACCTAGACATTCAGGATCTGGATAAGCAGTACTACCAAGCTAGTTATCAACTTGGTAATTCAACCCACAGGGTTTTTCAGTCAGTGCACGCTCACATAAAGTGGGTGGTGTTTGAAGCGTCTGACCAATCTCAGATATGGAGTATCCCTGCAGAGCAGCCTACTTTACCATGGAGGAGCAGACAATTATTCTTCAGAAATATGAAGAATTTAAACACATCAGCCAGGAAGGAATGCTGGCAGAAAATTGTAGACTCTTTTAATCCGTAAATTCTTCTGATTATTCAATATTAATTCATCGGACAAAATAAACTGAAGGCAGTCTGATCAATTTGTTACAGCCCACCCCAGTGTGAGCACGTTTTGTGTTGGAACATTAATTCCTCACCGCGACGCACAGGCTGTTGTGTGTTCCATAGATTCATGTTTCTGCAATCATGCCATGTGTGACCCCTATTATTGTCCTCATTATTTCATTTCATTACTAGGGAACAAGTCACAAACAAATACAAATACATACTTCAAACATACTTCAAAGTGGTCGGTGACAAGGCTTTATTTCTTCATCAAAAGAATTGCATCCACCCCTAAAAACTCTTTCTTTTTCCCAAGCGATCCACGCACCAACATCGACAGGAATGTTAACCCAGCGATCCGACCCTGGATAAGTGGAAGAAAATGAATGGGTGGATTGATATTAGTAGTTTTCTGCATTAGAAAACGTTACTTATGCCTTTATTTTGTTGTTCCGGTGACCCATCAGAATTTGTGATCGCAGGGGGCACTAGTGTACATTTCTCTGCATTTACGTCTTGAGACCGCAACCTGATCTCACAGACATAAGTGACATAAACACTGTGATTCTGCCACATTTTCTTTTCATTTGGATGTTTCAGAACCGGCGTTTTGGGGTCCAAAACTGGTGCTCTTCTAAAAAAGTTCCCAAAGTGAACAGCTATACAAACGCCACCCATTTTCCTTCCTCGTGTACAACCCAGTCGCACCTTTTTTTTTTAGAGCTCAATCTCTCCAGAGTCCTTTCACAAAACTGGCTGTCAATAGTTATCAAATCAAACCAAATCAAACTTTATTTATAGAGCACTTTTCATACAAACACATCACAAAGTGCTTTACATAATAAAAACAATTATTTAAAAATTATATAACCACAAACCTCAAGAATAAGAAACCAAAGTTTAATAACACACCTGATCATACTCTTTTTCACACATACATCATCACAATCACAGCGCACACATACAACCCCCACCCCTTCCCCACTCCATAAACTCTGACTTCTAATTTCTGTCTCTTTAACTGAAACATGGATGTAAATACATAACTGGAGGTAAACGAGAGGATAAAACATCTGGCTTGACACTGCTAATTGTTATTTTTACATGGACAAACATTTCATCTATCCGATTGAAATCAATCTGATCAGCTGACATGTTTACATGGACGCTAGATAAATTGATCCAAGCAGTTTTGTGTTCACATGATGGAAAGGTTTAATGCGATCATAACACAATTGACATGCACAATGCATACTAATTTGGAAGAAGATGACGTTTTGTGTTTTTCTTTTTATCCCTTTGACTGTTGAGATGATAAATATTCCTTAACTCTTTCAGTTTCCAACAAAATGTCTCAGCCACAGTGCCATTCTGTTTTGTTGCCACTATTTTTCAAGTCTTTCCTGAAGCTCATATGTACCCTTACCTCCATGTGGTTCAAGAATGCGCAAAGACAACATACACCACAGAAACCACCAGAATGAGTTTGTGCATGGTTATTTTTTCCTGCTGATCCAATTTTGAAAGGATTTAAAATCCAACGCTTTTCATCGTATTGAAAATTCTTTCTGATCGAGGCCGATTGGATAAGCTAAGGTGTTTACGTGACGCATTTTTATTCTGATTGGACGTTCGATCGGATCAAAGTGATCCATATAAGTACAGCTAATGTTTACACAAGTGCTGCACTGCACATTGTGTTTCATTAAGTTAAAAAGCCATACCAAATAATAAGATTAAGAAAGTTAAAAAGAAATACCGCAACAGAAAAAAGACTTGGAGAAAAGTGGAGCTGGATGTGGTGTGACATGTTGATCTTTCCAGCTGCCTTGTAATGTTGCCTGGCAACTGATTAAAATTTTGGTAGGCGAATTATGTAAGCTAGTGTTGACACCCTAACATCTTGTGAAATTTACTCAGTCATCTGAATATAGCCTACTGGTTCTTTTTGGGGAAACTGTAGGTTATAAAGGAGCCTGACAACTAAACCATCAACTTTCAGGATCAAATCTTCAAGCTATTGATGTTTACTTGCACTGGGTAAAATCTACCCCATTTGGTTCTGGTTAAACTGGTTTAGATGTGGGCTGGTTCAGCAGAAAGCACAGAGGTTCTGAGAATCTAGAATGAAGCCAGTGTCAGAACCGTGTCTGTGTGAAAGCACCAGTGCAGACCTCCTTCTTCTTCTTTATTGCTGGTGGTTTTCATCTCTGCATGCTCCATGTCCTCTTCTCAGTTTTAGGTATATTTCTGGGGCACCACAACAGAGGCCAGATTCACAAAGTGAATTGTTGTCAACTGAGCTTTTTCAAAGGACACACTGTTCATAAAGGGAAAAATAAATCTAAAAAAGCTTTATAATAACAGTGTAGTGTTTTCAATATAGGACTTCTCTCATTCCATAAAACATCCATAATTTCTGTCAAGGCGGAAGAAATCAACTATAAAAGTTTCAGCAAGCTCAGTTCCGGCAGTGGATGACCTTTAGCTTCCTCCTTCTGTAATAAAGACTTGGGCTTTGTGAGTTTTCAAAGTCTGTTTTCAGACTCTGTCTTCTCCCAGAGAAAACATCTCCTTATCTCTCATCTGTCAAGTCACATTTCTCTTTCCTGAAGTATGTTTGCATGACCGAGCAGTGGCACACTCGTTCCCCTGCTCTTAGATTTACCAAAAAAACACAGAATCAATGGGGAACAAATCGGCCATTTCCAAACTACATGCCTCTGTTCAGACAGATGAAACCTTTGATAACTGCAACAATATTAGAGGGAAGGAGAGCAGCTACCACCTTTGGACCCTGCCCCCTTCATTTAGCTTGTTTTGACTCTGTTTGATCCTCTGTTACAATAAAGCAGGGGTGGATGATTGCTACGTCTTCTATAAATGAGAAAAAGAACACTCCTTAGGAATTGAATACTCAGGGAGCTGATGATTGGTATTTCTATGTGCATGGGAGCGTGTAGAAGTCTGGCATGCCATTACAGATTCCTCTCTACAGACAACCAGTTCACATCACCAACAAAGATCTACAGTTAAGTAAAAGGTGAGGAGTCAAACTAAAGAAAACGTCTGTGTATTGAAGAGGCATTCAGCATTGGCACTGAAACATAAAGCTCTGAAGGTGATGTCAGAACCACCTGGAGAAAAACCCTTAGAAGATTTTTGTTGCTGATTAGGCTGTGGAGAGCACAAACATTCAAAAGACTTCCCTTATTTATCGCACAATATCTGTGGAGAATCTGTGCTTGACAGGGAGATGAGGGTACTGAGCGTGTTTTGTACATGCTCTGAGTTTGATCCTGCTGCCGCTTGAAAATAGAATGGAAAATATATCATGAGTCCTTTTTATGATTTAGCGAACTGCTCTGTTATGTTAAATGTCTTGCAGGTGGAATATCACAGGATGTTCCACCTGCAAATCTGCTGAGAAAGATGTCACCTTACATGATCTTTTAAAACTGCTGGTGAACAGAGCCATCTGCATGACAAGAAGTGCTTTTAATCAAGCGATAGTTAATTCTGAGGTCATATTTTACACTTCCTTAATATGCAGCCATTTGTGAGAATCAATTCCTAGTGTCTGTGGATTGGTTAGGGCTGGTGATCACCACTAATTTCCTGAATCGATTCAATTCAATTCACAGCAGCCTGATTCCATTTGATTTCGATGAAGTGTAATTCGATTCAATATAAATTCATTTACAAATATTTATGTAACAACACAATTTTTTTCTTGAATTTAATTACATTCTCAGATAACAATTTTTATAAAACACCAAGCCCGTTTAGATGGCTATCAACATCAGATATCTGGGAGTAATAATTTGATATGATGTGTACCAGTACATATGCAATTCTGAAATACGATATTCGAAAGATCGTTATCTACATTTACAAGTCCATTATCGAATTTATTTCAGAGTATGTACGTGTGTGGTGACGTCCCTTCCTGTTATTTTCAAAACATTTGTTGTTTATTGAGCATGGTGAAGCCAACGATCTTAGCATTATCAAATCAAATCAAATTTTATTTATAAAGTATCTTTCATGCTAGGGCAACTCAAAGTGCTTTACATATTAAAAATAATTAATGGATAAAAGAGAATTAGCTGCCAATGAGAGGTAATAAGCTGCTGAATAGTTTACAGGTGAATGGAATGCAATGGTGAATGAAAAAATACAAATTAGGTATTATCTTGGTGAAAGAAGCTGATATGGGCCTTGTCACAGCTGTGAACATAATCCACCATAAACCATTTATTGTCCTCATTTATGAAGTTTCTGATCATCACACTCCCACCTTCATGCTTCACTGTCAGGACCATGCATTCACTGTGGTGGTCCTGGCAAGGATCGTAACCAATATATATTACACACAAACCTTAAGAATTTATTTTGAATCAATCTAAACAAACTAAAGTGTTGTCACGTCATTCATAAGGCTTCCTTTAAGCATATCACCATAGCACCAACTTTTTTTTCAAAGTGATTGTTAGAGACCTTATTAGAACAAAATTTCTTTAATAAATACTGTGCAAAGTGTGAGAAACTTTCCGTTTTTATTTTCTTTTAGCTAAATTTTGCAAGTACCACATTATCCATGGAGTTATTTTAGAAGAACAGAAAAAGGGACTTTTATTAGTGCCACTATGTATGTATGCATGTACCTTCTGCATCCCCAATTTTGTCGCTCCTCTTGCTACCTTTAGCCATCACAAGGCTCATTCAATCTGTTTTACTGCCACAGCCATTAGCATCTACATGGAGCAGGCATCCAGGACAAGGGTGTATTTACTCCAGGATAGTCTGCTAGACTCGGTATGATTGGGGACTCGGTTCAACTAGGGGTTGCAGCATTCTCTGGGTCCAAGTTTGCTTTCACACTGCACTGACTCAAACAAACCGGATCTTTTAAATAATGTGTTCCCTTTCTTGCTATTGGCAACACTGCATCAAGAATTACTGAAAGAGAAAACAAGAGAGACAACAAAGAGAAAAATCTCACCAATCTATTGGTTAATGCAGAACAACTTCTGTTTCCACCACATAACAGCAAACTTGGGGTGCATCAGATTCTAGCAGCCTTTGGTTGACCATATTTCTATCAGAACTTTTACTGCAATCATCTGACAGCAAGCCATTTCTCTTGGCCAGAGCCACCTATCTTTTGACATGTGCATATGTTTCAGTTGCATTTACCCACAATGCATTGTAGTATGTATTGCAAACGAACTAGTATTTGAATCAGAAAGGCTGGTGTGAATGCAGAGTCCATTTTATTATTTAATTGAATGTACAGCAGCATTTGGAACTTCACGTCACTTCCTTAAAATATGCAAACATAGGGACTACTATTTATCACAGTTTAGGTAGCAGTTGCGATATGTATATTGTGCAGGGTAATATTACAATGAAGGTGAAATTTCGATATATTGTGCAGTCCCGCAACAACTTTGATTTAATTTTTTTTTAAAAGTGACCTCCGGTAGTTATGGGAGCAAAAAGTAAGGTGTTAAAATGGCCTCCATTTAGGTAGCATTGTACAAAAAATGTATTTAAGTCCTTACCATTATGCTTTTTGACTCTAACCAAGTACTTTTGATTTCTAATGTTAAACCAGAGATGTTATTGCCTAAACCCAACCTGTAAGTGACAAACGTGTTAAACTGTAGTGTTTCTTAGTTAACAAACTCTTGTAGTATCTGAGTGTCAAACTCAATTGAAAAGCACAGCACGTAATCATTCCATCCAACCCCCTTCATCCTCCTTAAGAGGACTTGTTAAAGGGAATACTTCAGGATGATGTTTACTCCACTGTGGAAACGCTCTTATGAGTGCTGTTTCCCTCCTGCCTCCTGTAGGGATGGTAGTTTAGAGGATGTCCCTATAGGTATGAGAAAACTACCTATCTGTTTGTCTTGACTGAAGAACTTGTAATAAACACAACCAATAATCTGAAATTGAGAATATTCTAAAAAAGATCACAGAAGTACTTCTAACTTTTTAGGTGTATGTTACCACAGGTGTTTAGTTTTGTGGCAGTAAACTTCTGTTTTGGGGGCTTTATTTTCAACATCGTTTTTTTTAAAGTCATTTGTGATAGTTAATAGGATGCATTATTTCACTTTTCAATTAAGAATATTACTATCATTGAAAGGTGATAACATTTCAAATTAGTAATGAGGTATTCTACAGGTGTGGACTTGCTTTTGTTGTCTTCTCTGTCTTTCTCCGTCATCTGATGAACAAAATTATAGAAGCTTTCTGGGAGTCATTAAACACAAGCATTTGGTCCAAGGGGAAAATTATCTGTTCAGTTCAGAAAAACAACAGCACTGAAAACTATTCATGAAAAATGTCATTTTTTATCAGGTTATTTTAAACTTGGAATACACTGATGAGGAAACCTGTCAAAGAAGAAATAAGAGGAAAGAGATCAGAAGTTAATTTGTATTTAAATGGTTACTGCTGTGTGAATTGCTTTACTTTCTGGACCAGCAGCACTCTGATGTCAAAGGTATGTGATTATTACCAGTTCATAACAGAGTTTAGACCCTATTAAAGGAGAAAAACCACATCTGGCCTCCAAATTTGGTGGTAAAACAAACCCCCTGTCTATCATGATTTCTTCCCTAAAAGATATCAACTTAATAATTTATTGTGAAATCTGCATGAAATGATTCCTGTTAACTACAGAATTTTTGGGGGAAAGCAGTTCTTCGTTGTCTATTAATGATTATGCAAAATTTGATCCGTTCAAGTATGAAATTAGAGTAAATCTCTTTATGTGTGAAGGCGATGTAACAGAATGAAAAGCAGAGGTTGGCAGAAAACTGTTGGCCTATCTTTCAGCAGGCTTCAGAGATCCCAGAGCATTTCTCAGCTGAATTTGCAGAGCTGCTGATAATGTCACGATTAAAGGCAGATAAGTTAATCCACCAAGCCTCTGATTGCTGACATTTAATGATATGAAGTGCAGGCTGCCTGTGGGGAGGATTGCATTTGTTTAAAGCTTCCAATAAGCAAAAGACAGCTTAGATTCCCTAATCTTAACTTTGGAACGTCCTAATGAAGATGTCACAGTTTTCTCTCTCATTGCTGATTGCTCCAAAGGAAGCTAATTAGCAACCCCAACCAGATCCCACTCTGACATTCTGCATTCACCCATGTTAATGAGTATGACTGCTATCAGGAGATTTGATTTATTTTCCATTTTAATAAAGGTGCACAGTATCCGACTGATGCAGCAGACACGGAAGTGCAACTGGAAGCGTTGAGTTTGGTTTTGGAAAAACATTAGACGCTTGCCACTATTCAATCATTAAAACAATTCAAACAAACATCCGCACACTTCATTAGCATCTCAAAAATCTGGATGATAAACAGGAAACACATTAATTGTGCAACAGTAAATAATGCAGCAAATCTTTTCTGATATCAGGGGACTGAT
>JBBBVU010000007.1:16462353-16499257 GCA_037177055.1 Atherinosoma microstoma | reverse complement strand
GGATGATAAACAGGAAACACATTAATTGTGCAACAGTAAATAATGCAGCAAATCTTTTCTGATATCAGGGGACTGATTTAGCCACAACTGAGAGGCCCCCTGTTGATGATCACCACAGTACAAAATTACTTAAATATAAAATATCAAAGATACCCTTTCCATCATCCATGTTGCACTTATCTTAAGAATGTTTGCTTGTTATTAAAAACTCAGGAATCAGGAAAAGTCGTCATCAGTGACCACATCCAGACATACACAGCATTCCTTCGTCAAACGCTTCCTGTAAACAGCCAAGTGTTTCCTGTGTTGAGACGCATGTGGCTGTATTGCTGCCCTCTGACTGTTGTTGCTTGTGTCACACTGCCAGGTCTCGCCCTAAATCTCTAAATGTAAAAAGGCAATCCTCTGCTGGCTTACAATCACGTCATGGCACACAGTCCACTGATGGACTCTGAGGAAACACCATCTGTTACATTTTCATAACCGGCTTTGCTTCAAGCTAAGACAATTAAAGCTAATAGAGTGCAAATGTTTGAGCCTGTTGTGCCAACTTTACTGTGTTTCACACAGTCTTATCCAATGTCTATATTACATTTTAATGACTCGTCAGTCTAGTCATAAATTATCATTGGTAACACCTGGACTCAGCACATTCTGAATATTTACCTCAGTTTCACTCTTGATACCCACATTAACTGTTCATTTGAAACAACTCTGCAGGCTGTTATCCCTAATGGCTGAGAAATTATCCATGAACATTGTTTCAAATTGAATTTTTAAATCATGCCTAACTGCTCGTAATGATGAAGTGGATTGGTAATGGCACTATAATCCCTGGAATCTATGTACTATTGGAAAGAATTACCCATGCTTCATGTCAGTGATCAGTGATGTCTCTAAGAAAATATTGTGAACAGACTCTTTTAAAGGCACTTGAGGTGAATTATCTTTCAGCTAAAAAAAGACAGGCTTGGATAAGCATCTTTAGCCCCTGGAGTTGGGCCACCCCTGAGGTGTGAGGATTGCTTCATATAAAGTGAAGGCTTCAAGTGCTGCATGTAAAAATGGAAGGTGCTCTTGTTGTTGGATTTCAAGTGGGTGGCTTGGACATGTTGCCCTCTGAGACCCTGGCTGTACAGAGACAATGGCCAGGCTGTGTGAAGCGGGAGCAGCAGAGTCGAGGGTCACTGGGCCTTCTTCTAAGGTCTACATAGCTAAAGTGACTGTTTAGAGACAACACAAAATAGGGGTTGGGTGGAGGACCATGGTGGGGAGGGGTTTGGTATGAAGGCTGTGACCAAAGGCAGTCCATCCATCATGTGTCACTGCAGCGTTTTGGGGACTCAGATCTTTGGGTTCATGGTAAATTGACCCCATGTAAACATCATTTGACTGAGATAACTAAATCTAAGATTAATCCAATTTTTAGGTGTCATGTGTTTTCTTAGTCACAAAATCTTACGACTGAGGTTTCCTTCTCATTTAGAAGTTTGATTAAGAGTTGTTGGACAAGGTCCTTGTATTGACTGTACCAGTGTTTGAAATGTCATAGAGGGGTGGAGTTCATTGTTTATGTTTCTTTTACATATTCAGAGTGCATACGGTAAACAATACAAAATTTATAGCCCTTCCTGAAAATTTTCATTCCCAAGAGGAGATGTAGAAACTTTGCCTTGATAGCACTCTATGGCAGAACCCGATAAGAAAAGTTGTTGTATTTCAAGTGCCTGCGTACAGTTCTCACAATTCACAGCATGAAATGCAACCTTTCCTGTTTATTGTCCCATAAACAAATGAAATAAGAAATAAGTTGACTTATTTTACAGCCATGCAGGGTGGTGGTTCACTTGTGGCTTTTGTTCATCGAAAGAATACCATATTTGTAGAAAAATAAAACAAATGACTTCAGTGGCAGTGAAACAAATAGTGCAAGCGATGAAATCAGGCAGATTCTGGTAAGTTTTTTCCTGCAGTTACCCCCAGTGTCACGGACACTAACTTCAAACGGTGCAAATGATTTAAGCCATACATCAGGCAAGACAGATCGAGCTGCCACTGTGGGTAAAGAATAGTTAGAGGAAGAACGCTGGCATAGATACAAAAACTGGAAAACATGAACCTCATCTCACACCTTCCTTTCTTTCATCTACTTCCCCTCATAAGCTGGTATTTTGATTCCTGGATTCCTGGCAAGCTGCCCTTTTTGCAATTCAAAGACTTTTCAACAAGAGCATCTGTTTGGGTATTATCATAAACCTGCATGCATCCCCCCTCCCCACTGCCTTCTCCTCCCCACTTCCCCTCTCCTCCCTCCCTTTGCTACCTCTCTCCTTCTTTTTCCTCTGTCGTGTGCACTTGCATGTTTGTGGAAAAGGGGTGGAGATGGTGGGCAACGGTGGGGCAGGAGGGCTTTTCCGTGACCCACAGAGTCAATGATACATAAGCCACATGACCAGCTAGTCTTCTTATCCAAGGCGAGCAGCACTCACATGCACAGAGACACGCTGACAGACAGACCTGCGAGCTGACTTCCAGCACATTCACAGCTCCACTGAACTTGCTGCCGTTTCTCTGACAGAAGAAAAGAAGACACACACACTCACAGACCTCCGTGGGAGACCTCAGATAAAGACGTGCCTTCAGTCTTAGAGTGGCGCTGTCACAAACTGATATACAAATACAAAATTAGACAAATACACACACACACACAGTCAGCCACCACACACATATTTCCACATACACACATAGGGGAGCAAACAGTCTCTCTCTCCCCTTCTCTCTTGCTCGCTCAGCTGCTCTCCCTGTCTCTCTCTCTCTCTGTCTCTCTCTCTCTCTCTCTCTCTCTCTCTCTCTCTCCCCCTCCCATCCACACACACACTCACACACACACCACTACAGTATATCAGCGAGTGACTAGCGGAGAGCCAGAGGGGAGTGCAGAAATGAATGTGAAGATCCTGACGCTGGTGATTGTGCTCTTGGTGTCTCTGCTGTGTTCTGCCAGTGCTGGTGAGTACAGGAGAGGCCAGCCTTGTCGCTTCTCCTCTCCCTCTGCCTTCTATTTCTCTCTGTTTGCGTTTGGCTTGTGCAGGCAGCTATAGTTGATCAGTTACCCAGTATGGTTAGCCTTGTGTGGGCTCTAAAAGGCAGGAATATCAGCACCTGGTTGTATACAGTACTGCACTGCAGTGGTTATACTGTCTGCTATTGTACTGCCATAGCTCTTAATGGTAAACTTGAATGTAGGTTTTAGATTGGATGGATCACATTCCTCCCTGCCTCACCTTGATGTAAGCTTATTAGACCTGGAGATGAAATGTCAAGGATTTTATTAATGGATATTAATGTCTTGAGCTATGCCTGAATGATAGATTTGCTGGATGTATGTGTGACTGTGACTGTGTGACAGGCTGTTGTGAAATGTAAGATATGCATAGCACATGTTCTCTAAGGTGGAATGGACCTGATCAATTTGTGGCTTGATGTACTCCATCTGACTCAAGTGCTATTATTACAGGACTATGGATGTGTAGCACCTATAGATGCATGCATGCCTCCTGTGGTGATGATAATGAAGACCATAATTGTACGCGTCAATGAGGAGAGCACAGATCCCAGATGCATGGATTGTCTCTGAAGGGACCCAGTCCTGACGCCCTGTAAAGTGCTGCTGTGTCTCTTGAGCCATTGTTGGACTACTTATCTTTTCCACTGTGCACCTAAAATGTCTGTTATTTGTCACAAAAACATTGACTTGGAGCAATTGTACAGGGACAGGGCATTTTCTCTCTGGTGGCTGATGGAAGGAAATGAGTTCTGAGAAATGTGGTTGTGGGGCCAGTTTGGAGAGTAATGGGCAATCTGCAGATGTGATGTAGGTAACACTGTGCTGTGAAAAAACAACACTAAGGCCTGTGTAAATGTCTAGACTATTCCTGAGATTATCACCTAACTACAAACTAGAGTAGCTTAGAAAACACACTGACAGGTTGTGTTTATATTCAGCCCATGTGGAAGATGATATATGCACAATATGTGATTGCGTGGAGATAACTTACTATATGATTAAGCAAAAATTATTATTTGGAAATGATATATCTCTACCTCTTGGAAGATAGAAGCTGATACATTTACACAACAATTTTCTTTACAGGCTGTATCGCTAGGTGTTTTATAGACAGTGGCTGTAAGATGCTGTGTAGACTTTATGTTTGCAAAACGCCGTCCACTCTGTGTATCGATCCATGGCCACAGCACTCCAAGCTCCCAGGCTCCCCAGCACATTTGTTACAGCGACATGCTATTTTTGTCTAAATAGGAAGCAATTATCTAGCATCATAGTCAGTGTCGCTTTTTACGCCCTGCGTGTGGCTAAGCATGTTCCACGCCTGAGAGCCCACCGTGCTACCAATAACGGGGAAAACAAGGCTGCTGTGCCTCGGGCTTTCATGAGAGCTTATCCTTTCTCAACGGTCAAGTCATGCCACTTATGCGCCTATCGGTTCCCTGGCTGCTACTGTAGTATCAGAAAGGAAGAGAGAGAAATGGAGTGAAAGAGAGGCAGGGATGCAAGTGTGTTGCGGCGTTGATGGGTGTGGGGAGGGATGCTAGCTGGAGTGTGTCTGCGTAGCACAAGCCTCTGCTACAGTATGCGCTGTCGCGGGAAGGTGTCGGAAGAGACTCTGCATGTAGGCAGTGGGTGTGAAGCCTTTCATCTTGAGACAAACGCTTTCCACGTTTAGTGGGCATTCTCTCTCTTAGGCATCTGCGTGTGTGCGTTTGTCTGAGAAAGATATAAAGAGTCAAACAAGGAGAGCATGTGTGTGTGCACATAGAAGTGAATCTGACTGACATACGGTGGGGAAGTGTGCATGTATGAGCTTTGATTGTAATTATGGGTGGAGATGCATATTAACAAGACCTCTAGCACAACAGGCAATTCACTCAACATAAAGCTACTTACAATATTCATTCAGTACACTAAATGAGCTCCTGAGGCCTTCTCTATGTAATATTAGCATCTTTTAGCAGTGCACTTCAATTACCCATCCTTGAAAAGCACTCTGGCTCAAGAGTGGGCTCCAGCTTTAGACATGTGGTATCCATAATTCATCCTGAGGTCGACCACTCTTCCTCCTTCTGTGAAAGTCTTATGGCACATAAACAGTTTTCAAAACATGTCTGTCATGGTCTCTCACAAGATACCAAAGCTTCACTTTTCTCTGCAACTGAAACACCCTGTCAGTCTTCACCCAGAGAGTCACAGTATAAAAACAATGGCAGCTGGTTCAGACATGCACACATACACACACAGTCAACCATTCACACATATACACAGGTGCAGTTATGCAGCCTGGGTGGAACAGGTGAGGCTGTGGTGAGTGTGAGCGGGGCCCAGATCAGAGAGATTATCTGGCAGAGAAATCGTCTGCTCGGGAAGTGGGCGATTTTATGAGAGCTGTCAGCAGTGCTATTATTCCATATTAAACTTTGATGCATTGTTGGGGCTATACCTGCTCTGTGGCACCAGCATGCATGCATACTTCACTAACTCCGATCTTGTTCAGATGCTCAACCAAATGTTGCGGGTCAAAGTACAGCCAAAGCAAGGGCAACCACTACACACGCAGCTGCTCATTAAGGCACATAAGAGCCTAGTTAGGTCTTAATAGTATGTAGAAAAAAATCTGTAGACGTAAATCAACTTTAACCAGCAAGCTTTAACTAATAATCCCCAGTTTTTCTCAGCTAAGGAAGGTGTTTGTGCCTGTGGATGTGTTTATGGTTGCTGTGGAGAAAAGAAAAGCTGCTAAACTTTTCCAGATGTCCAGAGATAGTGCAATAACTGTGGGCAAACGAACTGTTGAAGGGGAAGCAGTGGTAAGGTTATTGAAGGATTACAGTAAAATCACAGAGCCTTTTTTTAGGCACAGGAGCTTGTGAGGACCAGCTGGGTTTATATTACACACACTACACAACACACCCACAGGGTCAGATGAAATCCATTTCGCGGAGAACCTGGATTTCCTCTTGATGCAGTATTACAAGGAAATAGAGCCAATAACCTGCAACATCACTGGATTTTGTCCACTGCAGACACACACACACGCACACACTAAACATTCAATATGACGAGTTGTTTAGAAACTCATCGATTTATCTATATTTTTTATAATACTCTGTTGGATTTAAGAGAAGCACCTGAATGATATCTTTCTGATCACACATGATACAATACAATATAGTAATACTGGCCAGCTGTACAAGTGAAGGTTGACAGCTCTGTGAGATTCTGACACAGTTTATACTGCTATTGCAGGATTTTAATGCTTCTGACTGTATTATGCTCCATGATTGTCTTATAGTTGGGACTGTAAATAAAAACATCCTAGAATTACCTCAGGAGATTCAAAAGCATGCTGCAAATCCATAATTCACAGGTTTCTTATTTCTTTTCATTGTGTTGATATTCTGTAAATGTATTATGGTTGAATGTGATTCAGTACCTTGATTTATCAAATATTCAACCACAGAGACAATCCAGTGCAGTTATTTTTACCACTCTGAAACATCTCAATGACACAGCCCTAATCACCTAAACCCAAGTTACATGATATGTAATTCAGTGTTTCTGGAGACTGTAATAAGGTCATTTTAAAAAGGGATATGTGTCATAAACCATTTCACATCTGTATATTATCGCCCAATATGAGCTTGTTGAATGACACCCACTAATAATTGCCGTGGGGTGAGAGTTAACGACCAGATTTGGTGAGAAATCATAGCTCATTTGGTAGGGATATAAGGCTAACCTTTAGGCCAACAGTCTCCAGAGAGCTAAGATGTTGAAGACTTTGGCATATGTGACTGCTGGGCTGCTGTAATGTAATTCAGAACCATTTGAATGAATAAATCTACTCACTTAGATCTTCCCTTGAGAGCAAATCCAGTGAAGGAGAAAAAAAGCAAAGGAGGAGTAAAAGACAGTCCAAAGGGCAGAAAAGTAAAAGGGCACACAGGAAGAGAGCTGAGAGGTTGTTTTAACTTTCTGATGAAGGAATTCACAAAAAAGATTAGCTGATTTGGTCCATTTATTTTATTTATTTTTATTTGTTTTTAGATTTTATGTGTGGCATAATGACACTGCAAGTCAGCTAAAAAGATGTCTGCCCAACTAGTCTTGCTTCCTTTCTTTATGTCTATTGTAGTTCAGACCCCCCCCCCCCCTTTCAGTTTTGAGGGCGCAACCCCTCAGGTTTGGGCAAGAGGTAGGTGGACGAGGGAGTCCTGTGTTAACCAGAGCTCATGTGATCACCAGACCCTATCCTCAGGCCCGGGGCACTCCTTACAACTTAATTAGAGCCAGATATTTTCAGAAACAGCTCTGTTTTCAACCAACATCCAATATTAAAGTGATTTATGACTCCTTTTTCAAACATTAAGTGTTATATTTATAGTGGTTGTACCAGCAGATCGGATTGTTGATCAAGATCTGAGTCGACATTTTTATTAACGGCCTGCCAGACCACAGAATAAATATTGTAGTCTTTAAGAATGCAGGCGCTTTAATTACTTTCATGCTCAATTTGTATGAACCAGGAATAGGAAAATATGACCTTTCTATATTGCTTTGGAGATGTAATTTGTGGTAGAAAATCATTCTTTACCAGTTAAGAGGTTCTGAAGAAGCAGAAGTGAATTACTCTAAAATATCAAATAGATATAGTTAATGGTTTTGTCGCCATTAACGTCAAACTTCTATAGGTACCATCATGGATTAGGGAATTTTCATATATGCCTAAAAGTGCTGCACAGCTGGCTGTTCTAAGCCAGATAAGGGATTTCAGAGCTATGAAAATAGGAGTGTGGATCGGGGCTATGCAAGTATAACAGGATTTAGTAGATGTTGGGTTCATTTAGTGACGCCCCCAAAGGGGCTCTGCCTAAACTCAAAGCCTTAGGCAAGAGAATGTGTTTGTTTCCCTTAGTCTCAGACAATCATGGGATGTGATGGTACACCTCATGTGGTTTCGGACTATCATACACTTTATGTTCAAGTCTAAAATTAAATGCTCAAAAAGGTAAATCTCCCACATCTTCCTCACAACTGGGTGCCTTCTGTGACAACACAGAAATCATTCATTTATGAAATCATGCATTATTCATCTAAATCGCTCTGTCTTTGATCACAACTGTTATTTTCCCTAGGAGACGATTTCACACATACACTCACATGTTGGTCAATCAAATGATCTCCCCCTGACTGATGGCATGGATCTCCCCACATACTGTTTCCTGGATCAGGACAGGGCCCCTCACTGTGTCCCTCTGACTTGTTCAACAAGGAGGAGAGGGCCTCCCTGCACTCAGAGCCCCTGAACATGAACAGATGTTTGTAAAAATAGAAAAACAATATATGGAATTCATAAACATGCTTGAGCATCAGGCAAACAGTTTATCCTCACCCTGTAGACACAGCAGCCCAATAAACACTGAACCTGAGCTCACCTGCAGAACTCTACAGCTGAGCCTGTCAGTAAAAGTCTTTTCAATTTTTATTCCCTCACTAAATATGTATGACGAAATTGCTTATCGAGTTTTATTGCATTCCCTTTACCCAGAGGGGCTTTTTTTCTATGCACCACAAGGCAAAGATATCAGTGATAAAACATTTTAGGAAACACTTTTCATTAACAAAACAAATGTACCATGACTGGAAGAATTACTGAGAATTTAAAGAAAATTAACTTTAACTGTATTTCAATTCATCCTAATCATTTGCTAAACACAAACATCAGCTTTTTAATGCCATTTGGCTTCTCTGGCATCAGTTTCACTAACTAAAAGCTTGGTATCAACCAGTAAACCAGCTACTGTAGGGCTTCCAGAGATATTGCAGCCATGTGGTCATTTCTGGTTGCAGTTGTAAGTAATTGAAGGATCTTGTGTGATGCAGAGAAACAATGTAATCCTGTATATTGGCTTAAACATTAATTATGCTACTTTACACATGATTTAGCACATTATTTCCACATCTTTGGACATAATAATATCGTAAATAGAAACAAGAGGAGATAATAGCTTATGAAATGATTATCCTTCCATTTCAATTTTAAGTTTCTGAGTTAGTGTTTTGTACTTTTTAGTTTGGTTGAGTGGTAACACTGTCTGATGCAATGCTGGGGCTATTTTTCTTTAATAATACATATGCTATAGGGAAAAGAGATGGTGTCTTCAGGTTTTAAAAGCTGCAGTGAACCCTGCACAATATTTCAGTTTTGTTCAATTTTTCACACATCTCAAATGGAAGAAAGCACACAGGTTCACAGCATGTGGGGGTGATGACACATGAGAGGGCGGGGCTGTGTTTCACATCTGATTAGTGTGCCCATGGAAACGGATGGTTGGAGGATCCCTTTGCCCTTGACGAAAAATCTCTGGAGATTTGGGCAACGGTTGGTATCCTTACCTACTGTACTTGCCATGTGCTGTTGGGTTAACCTTGCTGCTGTTAACGGAAACAGCAGCACCAGCATCTCTTCCGCTCCTGCCCTCTGCTGTTTGGCACATTTATTGGAAAGTTGTGAATAGAAATCTCCCCTTGGAGTTATTTTATGTTTACATCACAGACGGCTCATGCTCGGTAGGATCCAACCTGCAGTAACCTTGTAGCCACAAATTCACCTCTTCAGCTAGAGTGGGATTGTGAATAAACCAACAGGCAGTCAAGTGGTGAGGGGAGTCAGTGGCTTCATTAGCTGGCTCAGTGCGGCTGCCTGGCCCTTTGAACTCACTGCGCTCTGATCATAGCAGAGTATGCAGTCTCACACCTCATCATTTCATACACTCTCTAGTTCAGGAGCATATAGCACCACACTTCACAGGCGGCTGACTTACTCAAAGGGACATCTGTAGAAAGTCGGAAGCCACAGGGCTGCTCAGTTTGTTTTCAATTAGTTCTGAACCTTCAGTGAGTGTGGGGGGTAATTTTCAGAGCAGAGCAGACAAAGGGTTAAGCTTAAAAGCTGCAGTAATAGGAGCAACTTTTCATGCACTTTGGTTTCCTCACTGGATTTTGTGTAGACAAAGCCAGCCTTCAGCTCAACCACAAGCCTAGCATTATCGCAGTATAACAATGCTGCATATCAAACAGTCCCAATAGAAAAAAAAAAGTGTTCATGACCAAAACAAACCCTCCTCCTCCTCCCTGAGATGAACACTCAGATGCAAAGTGTGGTGGCTCACAGAGAAGGTTGAAAACATCACACACAGTCAAAGGGCTGTGAAATTTGTAAATTGAGAACCTAGTTGATATCAGCTGACAATGTTGTTCCCTTTGCCCCAAACTGAGCTCCATTCACAGCAGCTACCATGGTAACGTGGTCTGCAAGTCGGCAACCAATTGGTACCAGTTTCTTCTAAGGCCTAGACTTACTGTTATGCAGGCAATATGCAGTGTTTCTGTATGATGATGTAGCACTGTGGGGCTTATTCTCGGTTTAAAGAATGTTTGGCTTGTATCTGGCACATTAAACACATTTCATCCTTGGCTTAATAACCTGATCCTTTAAGGTGCTTATGTAGTGGGAGCATCACTACTCATGACACGATTCTGTCTGGATGTGTTGGTTAGTATGTCTGAGGTAATGGCATGCTATACAGGAATTCATTAGCTAAAGCTACTCCTTTCCTTTTAGTGAATGAAGGAGGAAAGCACACAATGTAGACAGCAGGCCTGTTCCTCTAGCGTCATGGTAATAACCATGGATACACACACCAGAGTATTAATTCTTCCTCTCTCCCACTAACAAACATTTTTTTAATAGCCATAAAGAACAATAACCTATATATATCTCCCATGAAGACACAAATAATATCTATAATTACATTTTTGTTTATGTGTAGCAATTATTTTGTAAAAAAAAAAAGAGAAAAAAGTATGTCCTCAAGCATATGGAAAGTTTTAATGTTATTCCTGCTTTGAGCAAATTTGTATGGCTTGTAAGTTTTAAAAGCTTTAATTATTTGTGATTTAATAAATTCATTTTGCAGATAGGGAGGAAAGAAAGACTAAAATTTTACTTTCAACATGGGATGATTGTATATAACACAGCAGTGCTCTGAGCAAAATGCCACCGACAGAATTTTAGTGTTAAAAAGATTATTTTGACAATAAAGTCAATATAAAATGTATACCATGATCATTATTTTATGCTACCCTGTCAGCATTCTACTATGCAAATGACCTCTTAACATAAAACATCTGAGACAGATAGGAAGTTCTTTGATCAGAAAGTAAGGGTTTTGACTGATAACTGGGGTACTGGAAAACTACTTTAATTAATCCTGGGATAATACAGTTCACTGCAATTTATCCAGGATATATAATCTGAAAATCATGAACCTCCATACAAAAATGTGTTGACATTTGTAGGCCACAAGATAAGTCACAGGATCACCATAAATTCCTCCTCTGGGTACCAGAAGAATGCTTCTTGATAAGACAGCCAATAGCCCTTGGCATACTTTGGCCCGGCCTGATCACTATAGTTTAAAAACATCTACTTAGCTTTGTTAATTTGGTCAAGATGTTCTATTTCCTTAAGAGAAAGCAGAAACAAACAGCTGATGCGTCTCCTCAGTTCAGTACACATCGTTTCTCATTTTTTACACCTCAAGGTACAATTGTATAAAAAGCAGTAAGCAGAGTGGAGAGGCGACAGCTAATTGATGTAGCAAGTGTGAAAAAACACACAGAGGAGAGATTAAATCTGAAAAGCTCAGCCGACCATGAAAATGGATCTATGAGATTGCATGCAACAGTTTCATGATGGGGGTTAGGAGTAATGAGCGAGACTGGTAAACAAACATAAAATTCAAGAAGACAGAAAATCAATTTACACTGACAAAGAAAATTAAACACAGTTGGGATCAAATTTTGGTGGCCATGATTCACTATGTATGTTTACATTTTATATTTCTGATAAATGCAACCTTCTTGTGTATGTGTAGCTGTAGTTAAACTCCCAGGCTGGCATAGTTTAATCTCTTATGTCCTGGTGGCAGAAAAACCATTATGCTGTGGCTGCATTTACAAGTTCACACATTTGTTATGTGGTTGTTTTGGCAGTCGATGCACACAAATCTCCTTTACAACTATTAATAAGCAGCTCCAGCCTATTTGCCATGCTGTGTTCCTGCACTGACACAGTGGTGTGATATATAGTTTGCACTTGCCAGCCATGAGGGCAGCTGATGAACTTGGCATTGAACCAGAGGACAGCCATTTCTCTTCTCTTTTCGGGCTGGATGGACAAGCAGAAGACGTATATCTCTCCAGATTCCACTGATGGACTGTTGCAGAATCAACAAGGATAAACTGTCAATACTCTACTTTCCGCTGTGGCATAATAAGACAGAGTGAGCCATTTGAAAAAGACAAAAAAAAACAGATATCACCTCAGGAAGTGTAGAAACTAGGACGTGGAAATAGGGAACAGCCACGCAGCTATTCATCATCAGTCTGGAGACTGGCTAGTTTGTGACACTGTCAATTACTCTCTTCTGCGGATGACCACCTCTTCCTCTTCTTTTCTGCCCACAACTACTCTTTTCCACTCTTATTGCAAGCAGCAGTGGCAGCAATAACAAGGCATTCCTGAAATTCCCCCTTTATTAAATTTTAATTAGGGAATTACCATGTGAGAGAGGATGAGTAGATTTTTGGCGGAAAGAGTGTCAAATTGAGGTTCCAAGGTCACTCGAGGAAGATGTAAGATGCTTGTTATTGTGCAACATATGCTGTCCAGCTATTTCACTGTTTTATCGGCTGAACGCAAACATGAAAATCTCCCGTGGGAAAAGATCAGACGTGATACTACAGAGACTGGATCCAATTTCAGAGCAATAAGATAGGAGAGATATCTTTGTTTATGGAGATGAAATCTGCATTATCCAGTGATGGACCTACCATGGAGACAATCAAAAGATCTTATTCAGGAGCAACAGATGCTGCCATATTTAATCTTTATGTATTTCACCATAGATGGGTTGAGACACAAAGCTAGATGCTGATGTGTCTGTCACATTGAGATGCTTTCCATACTGGCTGCAAGAGTTAATCTATATTGCCACTGTTATCACTGAGGCCTAGCTTATTTTTAGCAGCTTTCATTACACTTTTCTCTCTAGATAGGATAGGTTGAGGTTTGTCGGGCGAATCACGAGATGTTCTCCCTTCAAACCCCGGAGCTGAGTTGTGGCTGACAGCTTTCCATGACGGGAAACATCTAAATTGTCTCATTATGGTCCTGGGTTATGACAGGCTGAGCCACCCGGAGAGGCATAGCAGAAGAGTTGTGTGAGCCGAGGTACAATTACTCTACCAACTTGCACTCCTGCATAATGACTTAGTCTTACTGTATATGTTTGCAGCACTAGTTAAAGAAGACCATCACTCATACATCAATAGCTATTAGGCATTGTGTAGCTCTGTATTTTCTGCATTACTGTTGGACATGAGGTTTTTTTTTCTTTTGCAGAATAACTAAACAGTGTCTGTTACCTTCCCTCCTTAGAAGTTTACACCCAACAGTCTGTGTCTTTTCAATTCTGACCATCTTCTTTACTTAATGAAGGATTTGCATGGGTGAGAAGAGGCAAAGAAAGCAGGCAGGTTTTTTTGTGTGTTTTTAAAAAAAAACTTTTTACAAGTTTTCCCTCCATGTGGGACCGAATGCAACTCTGTGTTCCCCATACTCTGAATAGTTATGGTGTTGTTCATGTTATGATTAAGTCAGGCTGTTCGCCCCACCTTTAAATGTGATCACTCAAATCAACTAAAACAACTTCTGCAGATGAGATGTTGAATGAACTAGTTTGTTTTCAAGCCTGCTAACATTCTTGTGTTTCTGTGTGTTCTGCATCTAAATGAAGAGGGTGTTTCATGGGGCTAAAGGGGAGAAACAGGACCTCTCTATAATACCTCAGTTTCCCACAAAATTCACTCAAACATAGTGAGTATTAACATTCAGGCCCCCGGATTTGAAATAAATGAGCTGAATGCCATTTAGAATGTGTGAACGTCTCTCATTCACTGTGTATCTAGAACAATAACAAGAGGATAATGCTCAGATTAGTGCTCCAAGGGGCAAAGATGTGCTTTAGATGCGGAAATATGCAACCAAGAATTTCTCTTGCTGTGAATGAATTAGCCCACTGTTAGCCCTTAAACATACTGTGTAATGTGCTTGTGGAAGAGGATTAGCATGGAAATGGAATTTGAGATGTCTGGCATTTCAGGGATATACATTGAAAACATTCAACAAGCTGTCTAGTTCAGTCATGCAGTTAACCATTATTTAAATTTGAAAGCCTGAAACTCTTCCTTTCTTCTTGTTTTCAAAGGTAGTTGTTCTTTTAAAAGGAGTCTTCAAACAGTCACAGCTGAAGGTCATTAGTTAATAAAGTCTGCAGGAAGAACATGCCTTTCTTCTGACAATATTTTAAATCCTGTACTTGAATTTGCCCTCTATTCAACAAATTGAAGCTATCTGCTTGACAACCTAAGGGGTTCTTAAATGCAGTAGTCAGGTTTCAGAGACAAACCATAAAATCTAAGTCAGCCAAGATGTTCAGGGGCACAGCTGTGCCTTCTTCATTTAACAACATTTAATATCACAACTCTGCCACAACTCACACCAACTGATGAAAAGAATCTCTAGAAAAGTGCAAACCTAGCATCATCGCCGCTTTTCTAAGCTGCTCAGCTGCTATCCTCAGTATACTTTTTTTGCTTTTACAAGCTCCTGCAGTCAAACCAGCTGACTTATCTTAAGCTGTGTCCTCACCCAAGCGCTTGTAAACCTAAGGAAGGTCATTCCCTCGGGAATTCTAAAAATGGTGCCAGTCTTTCTGAGGGGAGGGGACAGGAATGTCATGACCTCATGTGAGTAATGTCAATCAGCTTTTTGACGGTAGATATGCAAAGAGAAAAAAGTGGTTAGTTTGGCTCTGAAGAAATCATTGTCTCTCAAATTCAAAGAGAATCACTGGAGATGTATTTAGTGAAGTCATAAAAGGGCACTGCTGAAGATGCAGATTCATCCTCAGTCTCTCTTAATTTTAAGTAAATCAACTGTTGAAACGACATTATGGCCTAAACTATAAACTGGAGGTGGGGAGTTTAAACAATGCAGTTATTTTGGATGGTCTAATAAAAGACACTACTAATTTTTCATGCAATGGTTTAAAACTCACAATAGTTTCAGTTTCTCTTTAATCATAGGTTTGAAACTCTACTTCAAAAACAAACTGTGTATGAGATTAATTGATTCAAACTACATATTCATCACAGCATACATGGCTGCTTAATATTTAACCACTTTCACATGAAGTCCTTTGTTGCTTTTACTCAAATTTCACTGAACTAAAAAATGGGGTGCAGTGTGAAAGATCACCCATATTAAATATCCCATTACAAATAAAGATACGCTGCAAATCATTATAAAAAAAGGGACCCAAGAGGAGGTCTGTCAGTTTGCGATAGGTGGAGAGGTCACAGACACTTGAGGTGGACCAAGCCATGTGGAAAAGAAGGGCTTAAAGGGATCAGGCCACACTTATTGAGAAATGACTAAAAACATCTGGGATCACTCTCAAACACACGCATACTCACACACTTAAGACATCCACACGCTCCCAGTGAGACTAAGTGCTATTAAACTCATCCTCGAGCTTCGGACAAATCCTGCAACAAGATTCAGCTCCAGAGGGTTTTGGTGTTGTGTGGAGTTTGTAATCTCAAGGGAGAGTGATGGAGACATGAGACATGAGACTTGAGGGTTCTTGCCTCTGTCAGGGCTGCATGTTTCTGCAGTGCTATTTGTTGGACCACACCGGCTTGATGAGCAAGAATGCTGGGTGGGCTTAAAGAGGCCCACACAGACTCTCCCACAAGTTTATCCATACGTGTCTCTTATTTCCTCATCCATTACCAGTGGGATCCCTCTTTTGCATCTTGCTACTTCTTTTTAAGCACTGGTGGACTTGGCTCAGGATCCAAATGTGATGCCCTGGATGAGAGAAAGTTTTGTAACACAATTTGAATCTACTGAAAAGACCATTTTTGTGTGTGTTGAATTGATCTATTCTTTGTGTGTGTCCTCCAGGTCCAATGGCCTCCACGGAGCATGGCAGAGAGCTGGAAGAGGCAGCAAAGATAAGAAAAATGGTGCCGCAAAATCCTGCGAGAGGCGGTCAGACCCACAGACCAAACGGCTGGAAGAGAAGACGCCCACGGCCCCGTCTTTCCCACAAGGGGCCCATGCCATTCTAGAGCAAGGTGAGTTTATCTGTCAACAAACTGGTGATAACGCAGTCAGCATTATGTAATAAAAGGACTCTACTCTCTGTAGAATCTGTAGACTCTATAGACTCTACTCTCTGCACAGTCCTTTGAAAAATACATGGATAAAAAAAACAAAAAAAAACAATGTCTGTCTTAGCTGCATTTTCCCCACCAGGCCAGTTTTCTGTTGAGTTGAGCAATTCTAAAGAAAATAATGAGTAAAACACTTCTGGTCATAACTGCTGACAAGGTTTTTGAAGAAATCCACATTAACAGAGAAATTTGTGAAAGGATATGAAGTTCAGCCCTGAAATACTGTGTTGGCAAAATTAGTTTGGATGTTTTCCATGAAATATGGCAAGCTGAAAACTCTTACATGGAAATCTAATGACCAGTCAGACTGAGCTTCGTCCAAAGGATGTTATTGTTGGCACTGAAAAAAATTGCACGTCTTAAACAATTATTGAACTTAGCCTACTAGCTTGAACGCCTTCCTAGAACGATGAAGGTTGTTTTTAAATCTACGTCATTTATGTCCTAATACATCAGACAATTATACTTAGAAACCTAACCTTTGAGTCAGTTCAGCTGGAAAAGATCTTTACTCTCCATCTGGTTAAGTCAATTAAAACCTGTTCTCCAAAGATAATAATTTGTAGAGTTAGGTTTCTTGGCGGCTACAATTTTCTTGAGAGCAAATGTTTAGTTTGCTGTCAAGTAAAACAAGATTTTGTGTGAAAAACTCTCACATTTATGATCAGAGATAATATTTTACTTGTCACCTTTTCACAGTTTGATTTTCTATACTGAACCCAAACATATTCACTGTATTTCAATAAAAAACAGATCAAGCTTCATTGAGAAACTAAAATATACTACAGGCTATTAAATACCACTATCAGATTTACAGGGTGTGCAGATTTGAACTCATTAATGTCAGCATGTTGCTGTAAAAAGAAGATAACAGCAGAATTTCAACGTTTTTCCCAGACAATGTGAGAGACAGAGAAGCTGAACAAGACACAATATCGCTGCAGGAGGTGCCGACCATACCGCAATGACCTACAGAGGTCCCCCGTAAATTAAATCCATAGTGAGAGGAGGCTGCAGCCACAGAGTGTCGAGGCATGGTTAATCGGTTTTAAGGAATAGGGATCAAAGGTAAAGAAGTTTGGAAGGTCTATTCTCTTAAGAAACCAGAGATGCTTTACAACCTATAGCGAATTATGGATAATCAATGTTTATTGTAGTTTTGTGTACTAGGTTAGGCCTCTTTGAGCCCCCTTTTGTTTTGAATACGAGACTCTAGAGACTCATAACAAAGGTGAAAACAATGAGTAAGGACCAAACCAGGATAGTAGCACTTGAAGGACAAGATGAGTCTTAAAACTTCCCTTCGCCTGGCAATAAAATGTGAGAATCCTCTCAGTGAGTTGAGTGTTTTGGAGCTTATGTTCGGTGCCAGAATGCTGGCCACACAATAAGAGGAGCTTCAGGAAGTTGTGAAGCTCAGTAAAAGTGAACAGCTCAGTGAGTCACAATGCTGTCTCCGCAAACACTACTTAAACCACAACACACTGAAGATTTTTTTTTGTTCACTCCCCTCTCTGGCTCCCCCTCATTCTTTGCTAAGGGCATAGTTCACCTCATTCAAGGAGTTTTCTCCACATACCATGTCAATTTACCCCAACTTGACCACAGCGAAAATTAGGCTGTCCATCAGTATTTTGGTGATTGTGCTATACCACCCCTCAATAAATAAATGATCCTAGGAAAGTCTGCACTAATAGTCAGATTTTTTTCAGTCCCAGTTTGACCACTGCCTGCCAGAAAGAATTAAGTCTTCACAAGGCCTGACATCTAGCATCAATCTGTCCAATCTTCTGACACATCAGCTTAAAAGGCTCTGTTCTTCCTCATGCTTCCTGCTTTCTTCTTCAGTTTGTGCTGATGGTGGGAAAAATCCCTTCTGGAAGCAGCTGGAGATGCAGTTTGTTTGATCAAAGCTAGAGTTCAATAGATACATCCAGCTGAGGACTGGGATTCATATACAGACAGACTGTGTGGATATGTCACTTCTGGCCTAAACATAATTACTATACTGTTTATATAAAGATAAAAGACAATGATTTCCTTGACATTGTCCATCCTCCAGCCCCATGCTATTTAGCAACATCACCCCATTTCAGTGTCTAAAGCAGCTCATCTTTTATTCTCTATGACACCTGAGGCAAAGTTGGATTTTTCATCATTACACGTTCCAGATGTGAGCAGCTCTGAGAAGAAAGATGGCGACCTGGGTCAACTTCTTTGAGCATCTAAGTAGACACAGATTAAGCCATGCTATTACAACTCTTGGATCTAAAACATGCCAGTGACAGTCTCAAAGACAACAGGATATTACAGATTTAAAGCCAGAGGAAACCCCTAGTGGCCCTGAGTGTGAGAAAACTCAGTCAATGAGTCTTTTAAACAGTTTCCCCATGAATATAATGTTTGCATGTCCTTCCCATACACTATGTGATGTTGCATGACTTTAAGGGGGCTTCTGCACTGACATCATATCATGCATCCAAAAGCACAAAGGACAGCAACAATGACAAAACAACTCACAGGAGATTAGATACACCATAAATCATGTCACTAACATTACATGTCCACAGAAAAATGCTTTTTTGATTCAAGATCTGGCCCTTATCAGTCAATGAAACATGTTACATCTTCTGAAATCATCACAGGATAGGAGAGGATAAAAAATGATGGAAGATGAAAGGTTTTCATTGTCAAGAAGTAATCTGGTCCCCAGAGTGTAGCATAATGTTGGGCTTGTGTTCCACAGCCAGATATACAGTTGTTTTTCTTACTCCCTGCTGCACTTTCCAATCAAACACCGTGAAATCTGGTTGGAACATGTCTAGGATAGCCTTTTCCTCAAGATGTGCAAGATAACATAGAGCACAACACAAAGGAGGTTTCAGCAAAAACGCCCCTGAGGGGCATACTTGTTGAAGAGGATATTGGATGTCTGCATGGTATAAAGGCATACCAAAATGATGATTTTACATATCTTCGAAAATATTCCCTTCTTTCAAACTCTTCTTTCTTTGCTGTCATGACATATTTTAGCGCACACTAACCACCACAAATCAGTCATGATACAGAGAGCATTTTTTGTTGTCGCGTATGTACAATATTTGACGAAACTTGCACAAAACTAACTTGTCAAGACAGCATATGTTTTTGCTCATAAAGGTGTATTTATTCTGTTGTTGGAGCATGTGCCTGCTAAGAATATGAGACTTAGATTTGCTGTTTCTAGTAGAGGGCAAAAACTGAAAATAGAAGGAAAATACACTTATAACGTGCACTATTATGGTAGTAATTGGCTTATCCTTTAATAATGAATGAATAAAAACGATTAACTTATTTATTTATGTATTAGGTTGCAAGCTCTCTTACATACTGTGGTCCCCTGGAGAGATGTTGAGAGGTTCTTCTGATAAACAAAACACTAATTAAGTCAAAGCCTTCTCTGCATGACTGTATGTTTTTTAGGAAAAACAAACAAAATATGCTGATTGTGCTTTCTCTGTGTTGTTTTCCTGTTTTTCAGACGATGCTTTGAGTGCCCTCCCACAGGTTCTGATTTCTATGCTCTTCCTTTGCCTTGGGGGGCCTTGCATTGAAGGGCCTACGCTTGCCCGGCCTGAAGAGTGATGTCCATAGCACCTGCTGGTTCTTCAAGCAACTCTGTCCACAAAAAAAATAATCAGGACAAGCCGCTCACCCGCAGCTCTAGGAGGAAGGGGGGGCAGGGAAAGGGGGTGGGGGTGGGGGGGGGTATTGAGCCCGAGCTACCAGACTCTATTTCTCTGTCTCTCTTTCTCTTACTCCCTCACGACTTATTTATCTCTGTCTTCTCCCAGGTGTTTTTCTTTTCAATTTTCCTATTATTTGCTTAATAGAGCCCAATCACAGCGATCTCCCTGAGAGTCTCACACACTTTGCATGACATGTGGTGGAGAGGGAGCCCGGTCAAAACAGTCTGAGTCTTAAAGCATCTGTCACTTCTCCAGGATGTGGTATTCGCATGTCTCAGATACAACGTTACAGCAGCCGCTGATTTCATTGCTCTGTAGCTACTTAACAGCTTTACTAGTGGGTGAGGGCGCTGATTATGCAGAAGGGCAGAGTCCGTTAAAAAAATTGACAAAAGCAAAGTTTAGTCAAGACACTCTGGATGTCTGCTGCAAAAAGGAACAGAAGATTAAAGGTTTAAACTGGACAAGCAGAAGTATCACATCTGAATGACCATACTCATCACGTAATTATCATTATTAATGGTGCTTTGTACCTCTTAATGCTTGTATGTCCACATGCAAAGTAAAGCTGGACTGAAAAGAGAGCACATGTTGTTAAATCAATTTATTTGATGGAATAATTCCCTCATTTAGGAGATTCTTTAATCCAAAGCTATTTTGGTGTTTCTGAACTCATTAACACCTTGGGGAAGGGGGTTTCCTGACAAGCTCAAGGTTACTGTAACATGTCCCACCTTGAATGAGTCCTTTGACCCCAAATCCCAATGCTGTCCCCAATCCCCAGCCTTCTCACCACATTGCTGCCCTGTGCAGCTGCTCTACACGACTGTTAACTGGCAGTGGCGGTCTGCTCCACCGACAGACCGCCTTGCCTTTTAATGAAGTGCCAAATAATAACGTTCTCCACAATGCTGCCAGGAACGGAGGAATGAAAGGTTAGGGAGAAATGAGAAACACATTACCTCTTGTTTAAAGTCTTGATACACTGATACATTATGCATTTTAAATTGTTTGCAAACAGATATCCCATGTCAGACAATGTTAGCAAAGAGGACCAGTTGAACAGATGAAAAAAGGAGTCATTTCAAAGCATCAGCTCAGTTAAAATGCCACCACGATCAGCCTACCACTAGTGCTCCGGCTGTTTTAATATTCAGCACATGGCTGGTTTGACCCTTATAAAAACACATTTCACTGACAAAAAGCTATGCCTTTCCATCATACTGGAATATAATACTGTTTATGTTTATTTCTGTGTTATAGTTTTATTTCTTTTTTTCTCAGGGTGCTGTGAAAGAGGCTTGTACTAGAGCAGTCTATTTTGTGCATTTATTCAATGAAACACAAACATACAGTACATTTAAAACTTATATGAGCATATTTTCGTATTCTGTATCTTTATTCTCGCTCTATGTATACACCAATATAGCCATGATTTTTCTAGATTCAGACATTTCTACACATGATCTCTACATTAAGTTGGATACAGTTGCCTTTCTAGTGTGCCCTTCCACAGCACAGGTGGTCATGGCTTTGATCATTACGCTCATTAAATCCTAGAGTTAATCTTTCTCAGATGGATCTCCCCAAGGTTGGCCTGGGCCACTTAGTCTGAGCTCATTGTTAAATTGGCTTAGACTGAAACCACACCCTTCCCCCCTTTTCAATCGCCAAATCCCTGCTGATTCAGTGTGTAATTATCTAACACATTAGGACTGTGACTGATCACCTTCCAATCATTTTTTTTATGAGTAAGGTATGCTGAACAACCTCCTGGTTGTTTCGTATTCAGATTTCAGATTAAAATTTCACTTCAATTGTTTGTAATTAAAAAAGGCAAACTCCCTTAGTTTGAATCAGTTTTGACCAAAATCATTTGGTGACTGGTTAACCTAGATTTCCAACACTTTTTTCCCTCTCACCATGTCTCATGCAAATATTATAATAAAATGCAGTCTTCTCAGTCCCAGCATGAGAAGCCTTTATTAAGAGAGCATCTAAAATCACAGTGGTAATCCACCCAGCCAAGCTCACCTTGATTAAAAATGTATTAAATCCTAGGGCACTGTGAAGTGTAATAATTTCAGTTCCACCATTATTTTTTCATACTCTCACAGACAGAGATGTAGATTTCATTAATGCTCCTCTGGAGTGAGACAGCTTTGCTCAGGATGTCTCATGTATTATTGGGGATGATAGTAGGAAGATATGAGCTGGGGATGAAAGTTCAAAGCCGCAGGAGTTGGGATGCTGAAAGTAGACTGGGTCGAGAAAAGGGGGTTCAAATCAATATTTCCCCATCTCCGAAGTTATTGTTACGGAGCCGAGTAACGTCTGTATCCGCACTGTTCTTCATGAATGTATCCTCACCATCTGCACCAGCCATGCTGCCCTTTCAGAGACCAGAGCAAACCGATGTTTATGTAAAAACTCATTTTAATCTTGGTCTGGTTATCAGTTGAATCCAAAAAATCAAAAGCCAAATACTCCACAGATCCAAAGCCTCTGGTGTCAACTAGTTACAAGAAATAGACGTGGCTTTGCTCCAAGACTTCTCTGTATGGGTTCGCAAGGCTGCACCTTTGCAATTCCGTTATGCTGCTGGAAAAATACACCCTGAAAACAAGAGTCTCTTGGTATGGAATGGTTTTCCAGTGTATTGTGACAATTTTCTGTCTGATTCTTGTCTAGCTGGTTGTCCAAAGCTTACTTTTTTAATACAGTGTGAAAAGCTGTATCTTTTGTGGATGTAACAAAATAGAAAAGTAGTCTGCAGCACAATATGTCGTGGACACGTGAAAGCTTTCAGGCATTCTTTTTTTTGTAGATCATAGCTCACAGCCCTTCCCTGCACATCAGGTTAATGGGCCTGGTGGTGTGGAAGGACAAGCACGTCCAGGCTCAAACTGAAATGGTAAACCAATACATTATGCTCGGGGAGCAAAACCATTTTCCTTAATGGTCTTTTCCAGCAAGGCTTACACAAGAGAAACGATTCCTATCCTCTCAATGTTTCCTTTCCAATTCCTCTTCTCTGTGACCATCACAAGGCCTGAGTAATGTTCCTATGCACTTGTTAGCATGTTTTCCTGGTAGAAAAATGTTTGTTCTGAGAACTTGCCCCCTCTGTGTTTAATTAATTTTGTCCAAATGCATTTGGCAGGGAGTGTGTAAGAAGTGGGGATGAGCAGAGAGATAGATATGAGCTACTGATGGAAATGAGAAAAAGCTAGAAGCAAGTTTTAAAATATTAGCTTAGCCATTGATTCCCATAGCTATGGACACAACACCTTCATAAAAAGATCACAGAAAAACACGAGGTTTATGTTTCTTTTTTAATCCTATTGCCACTCTACACTCAATTCTCGACCAGAAGGAATTCCTTTGATATTTACCAAAACATTTCATTGATTGCAGAAATGGAAGCAGAGTTGGCACGCAACACATTCCATGATTTTATCTTGTGAATCTTTAAGCCCATCAAACTGTATCATGCTGGCCTTTAGAGTGGGTGTCTGCAGGATCAAGTGGCTGATATTCAATCCAATGCATACACGCTTTTCCACTGGCCGGGCAATCCAAAGGATAACTAGATTCAAACTCCCATGAGATATGACAATGATCTGTCATTATCTTAAAGCCTCAAAATGAGACTTCCTACACCCAGAATAGCACAGGCCCCTCCCGCCTTGATTACGACACATCCTCCATATATGTAACCACCATGTCCAAGAACAGTCCCATTCAAAACAATCTTAGGAGAAATGCAGTCTGTAGGCTTACACGCCATCACAACAGTGTTATTAGGTTTCAACAGATACCATTTGAAAGACAATGTATTACTCCTGAAACTTATATTCTGTTCATGGTGTGTGCTCATATTACTCACCAGGCCAAATGTACAGTCCCTGTCTCTGTTTTGATGTTGAACTGGGCAAAAATAAATTACATGAATAAATAAATAAAACAAGTGTATCAGAAATGGTTGAAATACTGTGTACATATTTGAACTTTTGGTTTCTAATTTATAAAAGATAAGCTTTAGCTCTTGGAGTACTTATTTTATTTTTTCCTTTCATGCGTAGCTTTGTGTTTTATTTTCTATTTCTGTAAAGTGTGTAAATATATCTTTATGATAATAAGTAATATTAAAAATCTTATTTTAAGAAAATAGAGTGTTGTGTTTTTGTTTTTGTGCCAAATGAAAAGTTTACATGAATAGATTAAGAAATGCACTTCGATACTGTGATGATTTAAACTCAAAGCTAACCTGAACAATGCTGACAGCCCAGATGCATGCATATAGTCCACAAGCACTGACTTGATGGTTGTGCCACACAAAGTTCAGAAATAAATAAAAATGAAGATGTGTTGATGTAAAATTTTAAACCAATTTAATCTAAAGAGATTTTATTAAATCACCAAACTTAGATAGCTTTGTTATCTCAGGAGCGCACATTTTTATTTTGTAAATCAGGATTTGGATTGAAGTGGAGGATGGGCCATTAAACTGACATTATCTTCCCTAAAGCCACGTTTTTTTGGTAGCCCCACCAGTCCCTGACCAGATACAATATAGAAGTCACAGTGTACGATAAAACTGTACAAGAAAATTTTCAATTGCCCTGCTCAGAGAGCAAGTGGCACAATTGCTCAGATCAAATGGAATTATTTGGTCACAAAATCTCGTCTGTATTTACTTACAATCTGTCAGATCTTGTACTCTAAGTCAGAGTTCTTTTACGTAATTTAGCTTCATGTAACATACCTGGGAGCGACCTCAACACAGGTAGCATCTAATTCTTATTTTCTGTTTTCACTCTAACCACAACAATAGAGATCATAAAAAGTGGTGCCTGAACATTGGCTATCAAGTCACACCATGTTTTCTGTCTCTGGATAACAGTGCATTCTTGGAAAAAGGGCAAAAGGAGTATATTGTAAATAAAATTGACTAATTGACTAATTGCGTGATCTGAAGACATAATACATGCTAGCAGCAACATATTCAATAGCAAAGTTATCAGAAAAGCTGTCAAATAAGTCAATAATTAATAATACTGACCCATCAATAGCCCATTGGGATCTGAGGAACCTTATAATGCCTTATGCACCAATCAGGTCTTTATGTGCTTTTTAAAAATAATAAGAGTATTTCAGTTATTAAACATAGTTTTAACAGGTAAGCAGTTTTATTTGAAACATTTGTGCAAGATCATTTCCTGTGAAATCAAGGCTACAAAATGCACTCAGGAGTTTGAGAAAACAGCAGAGAATTATTTCTAAGGTCTACTCCTTTTATCCTAAAACAAAGTTACTTCCACATATTGTTTGGTCATCAAACAGCTTTAAATACTTTAACCCATTGATTTGTAAAATACTGTAAGTAGTTTTATCTGCTGAGTTATTTTTCATATAGAAGGGGAAAGCCTTCAATGACAGAAGAGACCAAGTTTTGTTTCTTGACTTTTTGATTTTTTTTTTCCCCACAAGAATTGATTAGGGAAGTACTTTTGTGTACATAACCTTCTCCAGAGAAGCTAACATGACCATGATAATGTTCCCAGGTAGGAGGTGAACTACCTTTGTGATACTGAAAACCCAGGGTTAAACTTACAGTTGCAGTACTAAGCCCTAAATCTCTCTTCTGGTCTGAAACTTTAAAAAAAGGTAGGCAAGAACAGCAAGATGTTAACTGGCAGCTAGAACCATTTAACCTTTACCTTCAGCCAAATCTTGTCTAGAAATTTCTCTGCTGCAGTATGCCTTTGGAAATGTAAATCAACTCCTCATCCATTAGGGAACACGTCAACAGTGACAGCTAGCTTTTCCAGAGTTTATAGTGCATACTAAGCATGCTGCACATTAATGCACCACAGCTGCTGAGCATGCATGGAGACTGTAGATATATAAAGCAATGAATTTCAGTGTGCATACGTATCATATCTACATACAAAGGGGCTTTGGGATCAGGAGTTCAGAAGTTAATTCAGTATGTCTAAATATATAATGATGTATTGTTTATCTGAGTTTCTTGCTGTCAAAGTAACATTTGAATAAATATTCCATTGTTACACCAGGATTGATACAACTGAAAACATCACTCAAAGACAATTTTTTTCATTATGCTGTGTAAAAAAAGGAACTTTAGTCAAGGAATGTGATGAAATGCACCGGGGTTTGTATGAGAGCCACTTTTCATCCCTAACCCCCACTGGGACCACTCAAGGAAGTGTCTGGTTAACGCACAGAGCTAACATGTCGTGATAGACAAGAGGTGCACCCCTGAGCCCCTGCAGACCTCAAAATATGCCCAAGGTTATATCATCAAGCCTGGGTCAGCTGTATAATTGGGCTTGGGGTCACCAGGAGGATATGGAGCGTGACAATGGGGCTATAGAGTTACAGTTTGTGGCCAGGCAGCACGTAGGACCACTAGTGGTGTGTTACTGCGAGGCTAGACGTCCCTTTTAAGGGTTCAAGGTCCATCTGTGAAAGTGACTCCAGTGCTGCTTGGTAGCCACCGCTGGAATGTGTGTCAGCGCCTGCAAACCATCAGCTCACTGTGGGGAGAGTGAGATTGGGTGAAGCAAACACAAACAATAAACAAATAAATAAAACTTTCTGGATCATGAGTGTCAGACACAGTTGCAAACTCAAGTGTGGTTCTTTGAAGTTTTGACAACATTCCCTCAGGTGGAGAGAAAAGAAAAGCTGTGAGATGTGAAGACTGGAAGAGCTGTTCTATGTCTTTCTGTGTATGTATGCAGTGTATGTCTATCATAGAAGCAGACTGCAAGAGTAACATCTGGATTGCTCTTGGCACAAAGTCCCAGAATCAACTTCTGCCACATCATAAAAACCTTTATTGCAGTTGGCTCTCCAGCATTACCACCAACAAAGCCCACAAAACTGTGGACAAACCCACAGCAAGGGATATTACCCAGCTCACAGCTGTCACTCAACCACCTGGAATTCATGGGCTTGAATTATTGAGAATGTACAGATGGTGATTGCAAATTAAGTACATATGTAGCAACACTTCTGATAACAATTTTTTTCTATTTTATAAATCTTCTTCTGTCATTATGCAGCAATAAAAAGATTTAAAGGGAGTATATGGAGTATTTGAGCAAGATTTTTGCTGGGAGTACCACTTTCATGGAATACGGAAAAAACTGCACTTACAATTACATTCAAAGTGTACACAAGTCAAATAAACAAGTCAAACATGTGGGACTTAATAAATATTACTTAACAAGCAGGAATGTTCTGATACCATTTTTTTCTGTCCGATACCAAACCCCTTACTTTTGGCAGGATCAGAAAGTATTTCATTAATCAATGCATTTCACCATGTCAAAATCCTTTCTTGTCAATTGTGAGTGAGCTGCTGAAATGAAGTAAGCTGGGGATTTTCTTTTTCTCTCATTTTGTTTGTTTTGTGAGGAACAACACGGAGACAGTAAATATCAAAAGTAACTGAATGCTTACTTAAGAAATTAAATAAAAACAGATTACTTGAATTGCAGAAAGTGCAACATTAGTGCAATTAATAGTTCAAATGTAATTGCAAATTACCACAAAAAATACTAAAGTAACATGCTGCACTGCTCACCAGCTGTTTCAAGTGTGGGCTGGAATACAAAGACTTCATGTGACTAACTAGCATCTCCCAAGATATGATATAATAATCCCGATATTCTCATAGAAGAGTGTGATTTCCAAAAATAGCTGTCTTTATTTTCCTTTTGTGGCTGTGCACCACAGCTGTTTTTTTCCACCTCAAGGTTTGCTTCTAATCAGGACAACTACTTCTTCTACTGAATTGCAACCACATAGTCTATATCATCACCTTCTCTTCAAACCACATCTCCACATTTATTCGCTTGAAACCAATCAGTGGAAGTGTGTCAGATTCACATTTCTGTTTTGTAACTTTTCAAAAGATAATTTCAAATGGATTTTGCTTGTGAATGGAAACCTGATTAGTGACTCCTTCAATTTTACTGGCATGTTTAAATAAAAGGAACATGAATGCAAGAATGACCAGTGTCTGATTGAATGAATGTAGAAAATCTTACAGGCCAATGAAGCTATCAATGTCAGGCGTCTCATAGCTGAATAGGGTTCATCACACCATCTTTTATTTTATAGTTAACAACTAAGGTAGGATATAGATGTTAATGCTGCTATTCAACACCCTGTGTCACAACCTGTGTGTGTTTGTATGTATGAGAGAAAAGCCCAGTCTCGTGACAAACACAGAACCAGGACAAAAACATTATCTATTGATACAAACTCTTTTTTTTCTTTTTTTTTAAACTTGTCTTGTCCAGCATTGTAGCAAGCAGAATGATGGTCTGGCTGCTGTGTTGTGCAAATTTGCTTTGCCAAGAGGAGCTTTATATATATAAAGCCCCTCTCGATAATATGAATTCTTTGTATTTATTTTTTGTTCTTTTATTTTGAATGATTGTTTATTACTAAATTTACACCTTATTGCTGGACCCGACAGGAGGGGACAGAAAGAAAAAAGAGAACAGAAAAGAAAAGAAGAAAGAGAAGGGAAAAAAGAGAGAAAGAAACACCATACAGAAAACAATGCAATCCAACCAACCTATTAACAACCTACTACACTTATACAGACACATGACAGAGAATATCTCACGTTCCATGCAGGGAGGCAAGGCTAACGACCGTCAGGAGCACCCAAAAAAAAATGGACAAGCTGAAAAGAAGCATACATCTCGATTAAAACTAGAGCAGCAGAAAAACACACAAAGAAAACTACCTGAGAGTATCTATTGGTAAACAAAGTTACAAGACAACACAGTGACTGTGTCAGCATGCAAAATATATATGCAGCAGAGTGAACATGCAGATGCCACCCCGCTTGCACAAAGGTCAGAGGCAGGCCAGAGGCACCCCGAGACTGGGGCGATCAGCAGCCACCCTGCAGCATGGACCCCAACCACCCCACCACGAAAATAACCATGCGCCCATCCAGGAAGGTGGCAGAGGGAGGCCCCGGCCAGAGCCCCCCCGCAGCCACAAGGCCTAAGAGCCCGGGAGCACCCCCCACTGGCAGAGGGCCCGCACTGCCCCCCGGGGGGACCCGGCCCCCCCAGTAGTGCACCCCAAGAACCCCTCCTGCCCTCCTGCCCACCACCCATCCACACACACCCATATACCCTCCTGCACATGCATCTCCCACACACACACTCCTGCTCCCCCACGTACACACGCACTCGTGCCTTCCCACCACCAATCCACACACACCCAAACAAACCTTCCTCCCCCCGCCCCCACACACTCTCTCAACACGTACATCCTCCCCGCACACACACACGCACTCAATTGATACAAACTCAGTGACATCATTTGCTCATGTTTCGTGACAGAGGACATGGAAATAACTACAGGGTCGAATAGAATAAAGGCATTCTGTGGCATTGTCATGAAAGGGATGTGTAATACATTTCCCTTGTGCTTTTAGTTGTTTACGCATTAAAACCCATGTGGTCAAGTTTAGGTCTAAAAATTAATGGTTATGTTTAAGTATTTAAATCAAATTTGTTAAGGTTTTGGCATTCACAATAATTTGATTAATGTTCGGAAAACTTTGAGCCTTGCCTTAAAACAATATGGAGAGAAAGTGCCTGCAAAAATGAGCATCTACATCTAAACCGAAGAGCAAAAACTTCCTGCTTGCAAATAGAGCCTGGAGCCAGGTAAGAGGCAGGAACAACAGTGAGTAATGCACCTCAGCTGTGTTAACACCAGCAGTTTTGCACTAGCAACGGATCACTGAAGTGGTCATAAAAACAAAGCAAACACAAACACAGGACAGGGGGCAGCTGGGAGGGAATGTAAGACTGGGATGAGGGTGACATAAAGAAAAGAGAATCAGCGGCTGCATGAACTGCCAAGTTTTCCCTTTGATTGTACACATTTGGGATTTGCTGTAATTTTGAATTTCCCCAGCTCCTTTTAAACCTCAACAGAAAGACACAACAGTTTGGTAAATTTACACCTCTCTTTTACCTGCAATTCTGTGTCAGTGAGCCAATACTTCCCTCAGGATTACTTTATAAACTGTACAGCTCAGCCACATTAGCTTTATCTCACACGCCAGGAACAAAGTGAGTGCACTAGCCCGTAAGCTAATATCATCAGGGTCATAACTTTCCCATCATTGGAACGTTACACACTGATGACAGCTGCACTTCGGATATGAACTGTTAGGTTCTTTAAGCCCTTCTTCAAGTGTCCCCTTTCAGGCCAAGAAGGCATTTCCTTTCCTTTTACAGTATAAAGAGCAAAACTGGTCCTTGTCTCTTTTGCCATTTTTCTGAATAGCTGCTAAATGAACATGGATGCATGCACACAGAGGCATGACAACAACTCTTTACAGCCATGTAAGAGGTAGTAAATAAGAAACCCTTTTCAGAAATTCATGTTGCATTGTAAAGCTGTGCAAAAAGCTATTGTGTTGTGCAGTCAAATTAAAAGGGACCTAAAACAGAGCAATGACAAGTGACTGGAATGTTTTCTATTGTTTGAATGCAAACAGAAAAACATCCTGCTGGAGATATCTTCCACAACATAGTACGTAAACAGCTTCAAACAAAAAAGTTTTTCATCAGTAACTCTATCTTTAAATCAACCACATACACATCTACACTCAGCATGCTGAGGAAGTGAGTGAACAGATGAAATGAGTTTCACAGAAAATGACATATTTATCAGCTTTGTTCATGGCACAGATTATCTCAAAACACATCCTGGACTTCACAGAGATCATTGATGAATCCCCCACGATTCACGTCAGTAAAAGCCACTCCTTCTACCCAAAGGATCTGTGCGGGGTTATTATCTTGTAAGGGCCAGTTAAAAGGCCAGGTCTCTGACGGCTGTGCTGACCCTGTCAGGAAGGCGTCAATGTGCTTCTGTGGGCTGCCATGTAGCCAGTGAGGCGTTAATGGTCCAAACCTTTTTGCCACATGGACATTCAAAAGAGACAAACACACACTCCAAGACAGATAGCTACACAAGTCACTTCACTACCCTCAAGGTGTTTTGGAGATCTGTCAAGAGACAAATCTACATGGCGGCAACACTGTGTGTGTTGGTGCCTGCTGACAACATTTAGAACCATAATATTCAGTGAACAAAATCTGTTATGTTAAAATTACACAATGCAGCTCTAATGACCGCTTCTTGCACCAGTTATATGTAGGCATAAACATGTTTTAAATTGAATACAGCAGAGATGCGGCACCATGCTATAGCATAACTTAACAATGTATTGTGTTACAAGCTGTTTACAATTCAAAGTTATGATGCAACTTGTTAATCGCAGAAGCAGAGCAGTTAGACCTGGATTACAGATTACATGTGACTATGCCAGACAAAGCCTATTTACACAATCAACCTATTATTTAAGTTAGATAAGAATATAAAAGTGTTTCGACATTGTGTTTCTTGACGTGGGAGTTTTGGTTAGTAGGTGTTTATTAAGATAGACTGTTTTTGTTACTGTTTGAGTGACTTATGAGCAGTGGTGAGATGTGGTGGGGCTCTGTGGTTTTAGGGTTGCTGCAGATGTGGATGAGTGACAATCAGCATCAGCAACAGTGGCAGCCAAAAATAGTTCTACATACAAGGCCTACATTTTAGAGAAGAAGGCATATTATTGATATCACTAAAAAGGCTGTATGCAAACTAAAACAGGATCTGATTTGTGGTGACAACCTGCTGCTCTAAATGCAACAATGAACCCTTTATGAAGATGAACTGATGTACATCAGAATACAGCAATGATGACCAGTCTTTTTGACAATTACGTTTAAATGAATTAAAATGATTTTTTCCCCACATTGTACAGTATTAAAATAAACAATCTGAATATCAATGCTACAACTTGGGAATAGTCAAACTAGCTGAGGCATGATGAGATGAGCAATTAGTGAGGCATGATGTAAACTGATATTCTGCTCAAATCATGTTAGCTAGCTGAACAAACTTGAAATTGATGTTGCTCACTGTCTTAATATAACAGATATCCTTTCTGGCTGGTATAATAAAAGTTTCCAAACTGATTTGTTGTTAAAGCATAAATCCAGATCAATTTACAATCAGATAAATTACATTTCTGTGTCAGTTTATTCCCTTCAGTAATAGGCAAAACAGTTTGCTAGTTCATGGTTTGCTAGTTCACATTTGTTAAGGGAAATTGCTTTCTCTTTCCCACAAAAACAGTCAGTCCCACTGTGACTCTTTTAATTTTTCATTATTAGTCAGATGTGGTTTTTCCAGGGCCAGTGTATAGTGCAAAGCAGCTAGTGTCATGTTTATTCTCTAATTTACAATCAGAATTTTGCCCAACTTGAGCAACAAGTTGGGCAATTTGCATGTCTTGTGTTTTTCTGACATTTCAAAAAAAATGTCAGAAACTTCACACTAGAAGAAAGATTTTGACTTATAGTCTTTATAGTGTGGCAGGATGAAGGAGGGCTTTGGGATGAACCCACAACCTCCCAGGTGAGAGTCATGCGCACTGACCAATCAACTGTGTCCCTGTGGCCAAGTAGCCAGGGCACATGATCAATTGGAGGTATAGTGACAGGACCCTCACTGTCACATTTCTCCCCATCTTTATGCACATTGCCACCTATTTGGAATCAATGCTACAGGGACCCTACTTGCAGCACCAGAATGTGGCAGGACGAAGGGATGAAGGCCTGGGTGGGGACTGAACCCACAACCTCCCAGGTGAGAGTCATGCACGCTGACCAGTCAACCAAAGGGATGTCCCTGTGGCCAAGTAGCCAGGGCACATGATCAATCGGAGGCATGGTGACAGGACCCTCACTGTCACAACAGGTTTTATACTATAACTTTACATGCTGGTGTTTGATTGGGAATTGGCCAGGAAACTTTTACAACTAGAACAACAACAACAAAAAAAGTTCAAGTTGTTACTCCATTTCAGCTCCACTTTAAATGGCAAAGAGAAAAACACAACTGATTGCTGCAGGAGCTGGTTCTGAGCCATTCAAAGGGAAGACAATGATGTTGTGACACACACTGACCTATAATTACCAACAGCAGAGTGCTGAGGGGCAGTGATTGGCTGGATCTTAGGGCCCTGTGACCTCAGAGGATGAGAGCCATCATGCAATTGCAAAGGATCAGCAAATCACTGTCAGATGCCCACTGGCTAGACCACTCTAAACCAAACCAATTTTACTGTCAGTATCAGAGGGTTTGCAGAAAACAATAAAATAGAAGTGGTTACCATTGGAAAAAAGAAAGAAAGAGTCCTTTAGGAATGTTTCAACAAAAGTACTCAGGTCAAAGAAGAAAAAGTGCTAATGCATGAAAAGTAATGAAGCTAAAAGAATGTTGGCCTAAGTTTCATTCATTTAGTTAAGAAGAAAAAGGCTGTGTTTGTCCATGTCTAATAAACAAACTAATGTGGTGATAGAGACATCAGCTAAAAAGCGTTTGGGTGATGTCCAAGCATTTCAAATCTGCCAACATAGATTAAGTGAAGTCTATTTAAATTGTAAGACCACATTTCCTTAAATCACTGCCAAAACTCCACAGTTTAACAAGCTTTGAAGATGTTCTAAAAAACGGTTTCTATTAGCCCGTCAGGCAGTTTTTGATGTCTTAATGCAGGTCAACTCTCAGACCTGCAGCTGCACAGAGAAAGACAAACCAGGGGGGAAAAAAGGGTGGATGTGTGAAATAAACCCAGAATCAGCAGCTCTGCCTCAGTCTCTTTTCTTATCTGCTCACACAGCCAGTTGAGAAGCTCACAGACACAGCACTTGCAGACATAGCCAAGCTTTCCTGGCATCTCTACCCCTCACTAAGGAGAGATGAATTTGTTCTCCCATCTACAACTCTGTGTGAAGCCCAACACAAAAAGCAACAGCAGCAGCCTGAGCGCACACATTTAATGGGCCAGCTGTCGTAGTGGTCAGAACTACTAATTACTTCAGAAATGTCAGACAGCAGTTTCTCAACACTCTCACAAGCCATATGAGAGCACGCATTTTAAACATGCATAAGAATCTGAGCACAAGCCACACATGTTAATATCACAGAATTGCCCTTGTTTCTATATTCCCACTGAACCAAATCTCCTCATTTTTCCTTTGGGACATCAATTGATTAAATATTCAATAGTACACAAAGTGTGTGAGGCTTAGAAATAGATTGCAATCAAGTCTGAGCATAATAAACAAAAGTGACATCTTTTCAGCTAATTATCTCTGCTGATTTGTTTATCAAACACAAACCCTGAAGACTTTTCTTTCCTTCACTACAACACTTCTTTGAAATCTGTGTGTCTGTGCACATGTAGCTGTGTGAAGTGGGTGTGTGTGCTCTCTATGTAATGTGTTTGATAGGTGACATCTCTGGCTAACTGCATGCAATGTAGTAAACACATACATCAGCAACATACAAAGCACACTGACCACGGCTGCCACAGGGAGTCACAGTGGAGATGAGTCAGGAGAGCCAGAAGATGGAGAAAATGATGAAGGGCTGGCAGGTTAATGCCGAAACAAGCAAACATTACTTTTTAAATGAGATGCACTTAGAGTAAAAGTCTTAATGGTGCAGTTATTGGTAGTAGTGGCTGCTAAATAAAAGGTCATGCCATTAATTGTAATCATTTTATACTTAACCCCAGTCGTGCCAATTTTCTCCCCAAATTAGTGGACATTTCAACTTTAGAATTGCCATCTGACAGAAAGATAGTGTCAGTCTAGGTTTTATGACAAAACTCAATTACAGATCAAGGCATTTTTGTTTTAAATTTCTGAAAATTCAAGAGAGTATTTCACTAAATCACATGGTGTGCACATTGAAAGAAGACTCACAACTCCTGTATTCAAAGTTATAGATCCTGATCCAAATGAAAATGGTAGACAGAAATGCCTTTTTTGCCACTGAAGGCGCATGCCTGTGATGTGTGGTCAAAATGTGGTCAAAATAAATATGTAAACAACTTTCTTTTTTCAACTTTTAAAAAACCTTAATAATGTGTTTATATCTACTTTTGACTGTTGTTTGACTAAAACAATTTCTTATAACATGTCCCACAAATATAAATATCATTACAACATACATGCTGTAATATTGAAACAAAAACAGCCAATATTTTCTTCATTCTGAGATATGTTTCATCAATGAATGAATAAACCGAACAACAACTAACCCAGTTAGGCATTAGCACCTAGCCAAAGTAGCTAACATTTCTGAAAAGTGACAGTTTCGACTAACTTAGAAAACTCCTTAAAAATATAAAAGAAAGACACAAAGTCACTGAGACTGTTTCACAGAAACACTTGCTTAGTACTAAGCATATTTTTTGTACTTTTTCAATACTATTTTCATATGCTAATAACGTTAGGCCTACCTCTCACGATTCCATGACAAATACTCACAACTCTAAAAGAAAAAGAGAGAAATTCTCACAAATTGTTTTAAAATCTATACTTACATTGAAAAAAATTATAGTAATAGATATAAAAATATGAAATATGTTTACATATTGATTTAATAATGAAAATATGTGCAAAACCTTTAAAACCTAATGCCCTTGTAAAACACAAAATTGATTTCCTTTAGCACGCTTTATTTCATAAACTGGTGAGACAAAGTTAAAAGGGCTTGGACCCTTTTATAGATGCTGCTTTGGTGGGTCTTACCCATTTCATACTTTATACATCACATACGACACTTATTGTTTTGAGTGTTGCCATGACGCAAAGTCACAAATCTTTGGTCCCTTAGATGAGTTGCTCAGAATAAAAACACCTACTGAGTTGTTCTGGTTACTCAGTGTGGTGAGTAAGTATACTTCTGAGCAGTTCTGGTATATGCTGAGCTATCTGTGTCCAAATGAAAGGACAGACCCCCGTGGCAATTGACAGTCATCATGCAGTCTCATCATTATGATTATGAGATGTGATCCTTCTCACATGCTTAGGCCTATGAGATATGTCTTCAGTAGATTTATTTTCTTTATGAAAATAAAGATTGTAAAACAATTTGTGAGCATTTGTCTGTTTTTCTATTAGTGTTGTGAGCATTTGTCTTGTGAGCAAATGTCTGCACACCACCTCTCACTGCTGGCAAGATGATTCCCACTCGTCCTAATGAACAAATCTAAATTTGTAGCATACAGTTTTACATGGCATAGTAGGGGAAAGCACCGGTACAGCAGTGCTAGTTAATGATGGTTAGTTCAGGGAAGTCTCCCAGCAGCAATACATGACAATGAGCAAGACTGTATGATACATGAAATCCTTTCCACATGCTAATCTAAATGGAATGCAAACATTTTAATGGTGTGAATTACACCTGCTATTTCCTGCGCTGATAAGTGTCTGCAAACAGTTTATTATGACACGTGTCTGTCCTCCCTCACAGGTTGACTCACTTAGACTTTGGTACAACATGCTGTTCATGCAAGATCATTCTTGTACAGATGATCAGTGGATATAAGGGAATGTTCTAAAACAACTGAGTAATGCTTTTATTTGTTTCGTTTTTGTAACATACCGTTTCACATCTTAGCCACCTTAGATCTACAACAAATTGTTGGAAAGCAATGTCTTACAATTTCCCTCGAGATCAATAAAGTATCTATCTATCTATCTATCTATCTATCTATCTATCTATCTATCTATCTATCTATCTATCTATC
>JBBBVU010000007.1:16426392-16455299 GCA_037177055.1 Atherinosoma microstoma | reverse complement strand
GTCTGTGAAGCGCCCTGAGATGACATTGTCGTGAATTGGCGCTATACAAATAAAGATGAATTGAATTGAATTGAATTCCTGGACAAAGTGTAGAAACAGTGTCTCTCTGTTTGCTGCCTGATCTTCTCTTCTCGAGATGTTATGTCAACCAGATTCAACTAAAGATTGGTTGGGTTTTTTTTGTTTGTTTGTTTTTTTAAATAATGATGCAGTCAGTCCAGAATTATTCAATTCTCTGCTAAAGAGACAAACGGCTGCATCAGTAGAACATATTGACAAAGATGTGAATAATTAGTCTTTTATTTCTATATATTGTCCATAAACACCTATACAGAAGCTGCCTTTAACACATTTTGATCCAGAAGTAGCCAACTGTTGGCCCACAACCAATAACATAGGCTAATAAAGAAACTCAGAAAGCTGCTGACTCACTCTTAATGTCACTTTAGGAAGATATAAAATACTTCATGTAAGATCTGCTGTTTTAAACAGTGAACACAACCAGTTAACCAGCTGTTCTAGTGGAAACACCAACCTTATCATCTAATTCAATAAATGTAAGGTGATAAACTAATGTGAGAATAAAACAGCTGTTTTATTGTTGTTATTGCTGTGTTGTGTGTTTTATGGACCAGTCAGATCAATAAATGAACTGTTGGCCCAAAAGACACGTCGACCCACCGGGAAAGTGCCTTGTGTGCCCTATAGCCAGTCCGTTCCTGTGCACAGGTCATAACAACATTCTCAAGGGGTACATTTTACTATTGACCTTTTAAAGAAATAGAGATAAACATGAGGTACAGTCATTAGTCACAGTAACATCTGAGAGTTTAACCTCTCAAATGATTTTTTATATTTTTTGTTACTTTAAATAAGAATAAAATGTTTTGATGTACAATTTAAAGTTTGCCAGATAACCTCTAGGTCTGAGAAGTCTTTCGCATAACCTGTCTGGTGTCGTAAATTTGCATCAAACCACTTCTGGCCTTTGTTTGTTTTATTTCTTTATATCTATATTCTATTTTTTTTTCTATTTGCTCTCATTTGCTCTTATTCATTTCATAAAGTATTTTTCATTTCATTTCATTTCATATTATCTGTTATTGATCTTTATTCATTTATTGTTATTAATTTATTTGATATTAAATTGTACTTTATCTTTTTTGTTTTGTTACATTTTTCCTGATATTCCTTGTATTCATTTTGTTTTGTTTTGTTTTTAAATTATGATTTAATTCAGGCATTAAGGGGATAAGAATCCCTTGACTGAATCTTTAAATCAGGTGTAGTGAAATATGTTTTTTGATCTGTTCTTCTGTCTTAACCATGGGTCTGCAACCCATGGCTCTTGAAGCTCTTCAGCCCTTCCTCCCTGGCTTCAGAGGAAAATAGAGTGCAATTGTATTTGTGGACTTGAGCAAAATTAGTGACTTGTCCCTCTGTACAAAACCCAACAAGAAAAGGACAATTAAAATGACAACAAACATCTCAATTCAGCAAACTGATTCAGCTCCGCCAGGCTAAATAATTTATGATGAGTCGAGTGATGTTGACAATATTGAGTAGACAGTAGTGTTTTGTAGGTATGTGAACTCAGATGGTGCACAGGTTGGGGCTTTTCTTTTGTCATGACACATATAAAGCTATTAAATCAGTTTCCTTAATAGCAAGTTTACTTTTAAAAGTCAAATTTACAGCTCTAACAATTTTTATTTGGTGGGACAGGTGTTAAAATACTGTAGCTCTTTTATTAGTACATGTTGCCAACCCCTGGTCTAAAGGATCAAAGATTGCCTATATTAGGCTTACATTATTTGCATTGAAATCCCTAGATTCCTTTCATTTTAATGATATGCACTGCAGAGAGAAAAATATGAAAATCCCTTCCAGTTTTTCTGTGATGAACATTGTTTTAAAACATTTAAATGACTTTCTTACATGTTTGTTGACATAGTGGATATATTCTGTCCATCCAACCTAAATGTTTTGGGCTGGAATGTGTTGTGGGCTCAACATGCAAAAATGGATTAATATCAATAAATCAAATGATTTGATACAACAAAACATGAAGTATCATGGGTTTATTCCATCTGACATTAAGTAAAAGTCCACATGAAGAAGCAGGAAGCAATTGCCGGACAACCAGTGGACACTTCAAAAGGTTAATATTTGTTGATTAAGGACATATGTGTGAACTGCAGAGATGGGGGCATTCACACCAGCACAGTCCAGGGGATTTGGTTTGATTGGGTGGGGAATTCTGAAAATTTTGTACCTTCCTTTGGTATGCTTTGCTTTTAGACTGCAAGCAAGCCAGACAAGGGTTCACTTCCAAGTGAACTGAGACCCCTGGCTTTAAAGAGACCCCGGGTTTGTTTCTTTGGTCCGCACCAGAGAGTGATTGGACATTGAGTTCACACTACTCCAAATAAACCCCAAAATCTATGGCAGCGGCCCAGGGTTCATTTAAAGCAGACCAAACAGCGCCAGTGTGAATGTGCCCTTGAATGTGTTTTCTTTTCTTTTTGTAAAGTCAGGCGAGCTTTTACCTGTGATTTCTAGCTAAGCTTACTTGCTGCTAGCTGTGGTTTGAAACAGACAGACCTGTTTCCAAAAATGTTACTATATATTTCTTATTGTGTAAATATTAAAAAAAACCTGTGGTTTAAGGCTGAGCTTTACATAAACAGGGAGGTGGTCTCCATTTTAAGAATGGCTGTGTGGGCAAGATGTTTCACTTGTAATGTCTGTCAGCATTACCAATAATTCAATCAATAGATCAATATCAAATGAATGGGATATTCAGTGCCTCAGGTAACACAGCATACAAAAAACCCAGTATCTATGAACGTAACTTCACTAACTCTAAGATGGACTGATGAGGTTCTGAGGGAAATTGTCCTGTGGTCTGATGAATCAAAATGTGAGATTCTCTTTGATCTTCAACAAAAATATTAAGAACAGCATGTCCTCCAGACTAATGATGAGAGGGACCGACTCGCTTATTACTGTATGAGTTTATTCAAAAGGCAGCATCTGTGATTGTGTGTGGGGAGCAATGGTACACATTGCTTGGGTAACTTACATCAGCACAAATCCTCATGAAACTTAATATTTAAATTACAATAGCACAGCTTTGTAGGGAAATGAGTCCAGGAGCTAGTCGGACATGCCTGCAGTTCAGACCTGAAACACACTTGAATACAGTTACTGCATTATGAGCCTAAAAAGTTGAGAAGTTGGAATCCTTGGTCAAGCAAGAAAAGGGAAACACTTTGTATGAGATAAGAAAATTCTCAGATAACTTTTCCTTTAACAGTACATTCTGCTGTATGTCATCTCTTCTCCTGCCATTAAATTTCATATGTTTATATCACACATGAAAGATTTTGCACAAGACATACTGCACTCTTCAAGATATAATGTCTGATTGGTTCTTTATGCAGCTTTTTCAGTTTGTTTAGCCCCAATATTGAGATAGATGTAAGCTGAGTCTCTTCTGATGCACTGTATACAATATGTCACAGCCTTCTTTATTCCCTCCAGACCTTCTCTTGAATGGAGAGACGGATGTTTATGCAGTTGCCATGGCAAAGGGTGTCATTAAGTGGAGCTGCAGAGGTGTTGCACGATCCACATCACCCTTTCAGAGGATCATCAGACAGCCCCAGTTGTGTCAACTGCTGAAATACCATTGCCTCACCATGGTGGGCACAGTCATTTGGGAACAAGGACGTATGCTATAAAAAATATCCCTAATCTATTTTCATATAAAATCCCATTTCACCTCAAAATAACGAAGGAATTTTTTACATTTACTTTACATGATGGGAAAACAAATATTCTCATTAATGAGAATATCCGGCAGAAAAACAGTTGAGCTTGAAAGTATTTTAGATCCAGTGTGTTATTGTTTTTAAATCATTTCCTTCTTTGCAGGGTATTGTATTTCCTGAAATATGAACATATTTTCTCATAGGCATCAGCATACACACACAAACTTAGACAAGTAGGAGGAAACTGGTTTGAGTTTCCCTGATTTCTAAAGTTAGAAATGCCTGGGATACATCCATAAAAAATATCACAAGGACATTGTGTGGCCAAATTTAAGGAGGTCATGGCTCTAATTATTAATTAACTGGGTTATTACTCTCTCTTAACTCAGCCAGCCAGCACATATGTGCTGTTATGTGTACAGGATGCATTGATTAAAGCCAATAAAATACTTTAGCTCCACCATTTCCAAGCAATTTCCTGTAAAAGTATGTATACTGGTTTATTGGTCATTTCATGGTACAACAACATATTTAAGACATACACATGAAAATAATTAAAAGCATATATTATGTACTGTACAAAATACTATAGCCATTGTTCAGTGTTAAAATGCTTGAGGCTACTGGCAAAAGCACAAGAAAAGCTGCACCTCTGACACCTTGTACTTAGAGTTGGCCAATAAAATGAGTGGTTTCAGCACTCTGAAATCCTTGAGGTGCAGATATAGCGCTTGGTCTGGCTCCCTCTTTAAACATTTGTCTTCATCTTCAGGAAGGCTGCTGGCTCTGGCCTCACCACCAGCTCATTATTGCCTGTTTGATGATTAAATACATTTTGATTTGCCGGGCCTTGTTGTAAACTTCCTGTGTGGTTGCACCGTCAGTTGTATGTTCCACGCCACTGCTCCCCAAAGGACTTGCATGAACACCATTATTATCCCTGCAAATTAGCCCAGTTAACCTGCCCCTGCTCCAGCTCACTCTTTGTTAACCCCTCATTTTTCACTATGTCTGGACCAAAGGACTGCAGAGGCTGACCCCCCTCCACCGCCACAGTCCCAACGAACCCCCATCCTGGCAGATCCTAACCCCTGTGAATATTAAACAGCACAGACTGCAGGAATGCCTCAGCTCAATTGGCAGCAGATGTTGTTGAAGGGATTTGCTTGTGAGGTGTTTTGTCTGCAAACTGAGCTGTAAAACATCGCAGATCTGACAGGTCCTCTGGTGAACCTCTGAGGTGAAACGGCACAAGGGCAATATAGACTGTTAGTGACTCACTGGTGGCTGAACACTCAACTATCCATTTAATGGTTGCTCAAGAGGAAAGATTTCAATTTAACAAAGAGACAACTTTGAATTGCCATACATCAGAAATGTGGTGTTTGAGCTGTCCCTTTAAGTGTAAATAATATGAGTCATATTTTTAGGATTGAATTATGAAAAACCTGTTAATACCCATAACATCATCTCACTTTGGTCCACATTGTTGTCATTTACATGCCATCATGAATGTTTTGTCAAACCAGACATGTGGGAATCACATTAACTTATAATCAGATTACATTTTAATGTGTGTTGAAATATACCTAAAAATCTTAAATATAGTGGAGGAATGAAAAATGTTGCTTACCTGCCAGTCATGTCATTTTGAGGTGAAGCAGGCCTTAGATGCCTGGGTGTCTGGGAAAAAGATGAATGACTGGTGCACGAAGAAAATGATTTCGTAGTTTGTTCCAAATTCTAAACCAGCCATTGCTCCAGGCCACGGCTGCCGACATAAACTGTGGCACATGTGATTTCTTACTCCCAACCCAAATTATGATAGTTTGGACTACTGGTGCTCTGGCTCCAGCTCCTCAGAGGCAAAGCAACAGGAACTGGTTGTGAGCCAAAATGAATCAATAGATCGTAACAGGAAAGAATGTCTTGATTAGCCTTGTCTCCATATAATTGTTAAGTGAATTTGAGTGAGTAAACTCTTGAGGGTTTGCTACAGGAAAAATGTGAATTAAGCACGTTTTCTTGTAGAGCAAAAAAAGAACTGTGTAGGCTATAGTAACAGTAAAGTTCAATTGGGGAATAAACACGGAATCAAAAACACTTATAGAAACACTGCTTTCGACTGTAGCTACAGAAAAAAAACTTCTAAATTATCTAAACTTACACATCACAATATATTTGTAAGAAAATGATTGTAGTAACAAACCAGACAATTGTCACATAACCATGCACTTTAGCTCCATGGAGCCTTAGACATTCTTCAGTTTGCTGGTTTGACTTCTTTGCCTACAAGTGTAAAGATTTGGTTCAGTTTCACTGTCCCAACAAGCTATGCTTTAATCCTCTAAGAAAAGATAAATTAACATTATTAATAAATTCACTTTGCACTTTGTTTAGAACTAAATAGCTAGCAACAAGCAAGTTAGCAAAAAAGCTAACTGGCACTCTCTTATAGAAGTTGAACATATTTCCAAATTTTTCACTCATTAGACCAAAAAAAACATCAATGAAGGTGAGGATTTGAATGATGTTCATTATATCGCCAGAAACCTCACGCCATTTATCTGTTTAATGGCTAGCAAGTCGGGGTCACTTGAACTAAAGAAGCCATTTTTCATCTGGAACTTTTAAGTTAATATATTTTGCAGAAAGGCCGTACCATATTCAAAACTACTATATTTTCATCATGTTCAATCATTGACAAACATAGTCATGTAAAAAGAGGCATGTTGGCTAAAAAAAATACACTGTCTCTACAGTGGACCTTTCAGTGTTTTATGTGGCCAATGTAGTATTTCCTAGACAGGAAGGGTGAAACAGTGGGTTTTCAGTTGGTTGTAATCTGTAACTTCACGATTAGATATCAGTAAATTTATAATAATAATGATAATAATTTGTATAGCACACTTTAAAATCAAACTGATCAAATGGGGGTCCTGCTGATGTTTTGTAAATACACTTATGAATTAGCCTTGCATTTTCCTCTTATCTGCAAAATCCCTGTGTACATTATGACTTAGTTCCGTTTATTCTAATAATATAACCATGTGCACTCATCGTATGTTATCTATCAGGGAAATTCCAGAGGAATATTTGGTCCACAGTGGATGTGAGGACCTGTTGCAGGAACTGTGTGATTTTTTTCAGGTGATAAGGAACCATTACATTACCAAGACATATGTTCCTGTATATAGGGCAAATGGAGTGAGCAACCCATTTACTGACAAGGTGAAGCTTACCATGAGCATTAAAGTCAAGGATGGCCAAGTTCCATGCAGGCCATCTGCCAAGAATCCAATTCAGCAAATGGTTGGATCCCAGTAAGCCCTAAGCTGAAAATAAAGTCACTTATACTTAAAAAGATACTAACATCCTTTAATGGGTATGAAAGCCACTGCAGGAGAATGCAAATCCTCGCTGTTTTTTCTTGTGTTCCCTGTAGCCCAGACTTTTATCCACTTCCATCTAGCATGCCTTGTGAAGTTGATTAATTGAACACTTTGGGACAAAGAAGAAACTTTTATCAACTTTGGCCATGACTAACCCACTGGGTGGAGTTAGGGGAAATATAAATCTCTTTTCTCCTGATCACAAGGAAAGCATTAATGTGTTTGCCAAGAAATGAAGATATCAGAAAACAGCAAAAAAGGCAGATCACAACGAGGAGTCTTGTGTTGGTAGTGTCTGCCACCTGTTTTGGGACTGATTTGAGGGGAGTTTGGGGTAAACGTGGGGTCGTAGCTGTCAACAGTCTCTCAGTTATACAGGCCAAGAGGGACTGCAGATATGAGGAGGGCAGAAACTGCAAAGTTGACATGATGAGGGACAGGAGGGTTACACAGTTACCACCACTACCTTCATTCAACATTGCATGCCTTATAAACTCTGTATGAGCTGAGCTGTGTGTGTTTGCATGTGTAAACATTCCTTTAAATAGTTTTCTCTCAGGACTCTGGCCTTGTCTTATATGGCGCTCCCACACTGGAAGCCTGTCCATGACCCCTATGAAAAGAGAGGGATGCCCACTTCCTTCCACCCTCAGGCATGCCAGTCTTTCCTCAAGGGAAAGGGGCCCCTTAATTTATTATTTGTTCTCCTCTTGTTAAGGAAATACTTTCTCAATAGCTCTTTCTCCTTTGTATATTTTTACTGTTCTTATTTTCTTCCTTGATTCAACCCTGTCTACTCTTATTTATTTGCTTTCTAAACACCATCTTGGTTTGCTACATTCAAGCTGCCAAGAAGAGACTTTAAAAATGGCTTTTGTCCTCAATGAGGACAGTGTTTATTTGTCTGAGTGAACCTGAAGGGATACAAGTATTTTGGGGATACCTATGTGTAGGTGACAGCTGAGCCGAGTCATACAAGCTGACCTCGGTTACCATTACCTCAGGCCTTAATCAGATTCCTCTGTTGCAGATTGAAGATATGTCAACTGATACAACAGGCTCAGATGTCATAATTTATCAGCCTGGGCCTGCCACTCTTAATGTTGAGCCATTCCTGCACCATGTGAACTTAATTGGATCTTATGTGCATAGCACGTGTTGTGAGAAATGGTTTCTTTCAGTGAAATCAGGCTGACACATTCAATTTTATTCCACTGCTTGTTTATTTGTTTGCACTGGTCAGGTTTTGCTGTCCTCTCAACCCTCCCCCCTGATAAACACCTACAAAGTTAAAGCCACTGGATGACCACTGATCCACCACTCGGCTTTGAAAGTCCTGACCCTGGCCACTCAGTGTCACCGGCCAGCTTTGAGGGGTTAACACACATTTTCCTCAGTTGTCACAGATGTGTGATAAGGGCAAAAGAATACAAAGGAGAGCAGGGGTCAGGGCTCTCCAAATATCAAGAGTCTTTGAAATACTTAATTGTGTAATAAAAGAGGCTGAGAATACCAACTTTGTAAACCCAGGCACAACATTTAATATATCTTTAATATCTTTTAAAAAAGCATGTCAGGATTTGAGTGCTGTCCACAGCAATTAAGTACTGATGTTTATTTAACCTGTGTTGACATATGAGAGTTCGGTTGTCTCAGCTGTCATCAAATGCAAAGAAAATTTCCTTTTTTGATAGGTTCAACTTATATTTACATATATTTCCTCAGTTGTTCACCCAAGTTATTGTGAGAATTCATGTGTTAGCAATACGAGCACATGAATTCTAGAGCAATACTGGAGATATTAACGTCAGTGAGTTGAATTAACTCTTGTGACAGATAGCGGATGACTCTGGTTCTACTGATGATTTTCCTTCCTGTTAAAGGGATCGTTTTTGCCACATGCCGAATGTCACGGATTGTCAATCTCTGCTGCCAATCTACTTTAGTGATGTTCGGTATAATACCATGTGCTTTTTTCTGTGTATCCCACAGATTACATTCATTGTTTAGTTGAAACCATCCTTGTTAAGTAAAATATTCCTTCGTGATATCAATAACGAAACTAAGTAACTTTAACTCAAATTACATTTTATATCAAGTACTTTTTTACTTTTACTCAAGTAGATTTTAAGATGGGTACTTTTACTTAAGTAGAATTTAAGCAAAGTAAATTTACTTTTACTTATATACAATTTTTCAGTACTTTTCACACCTCTGTTTAAAAGTGCCTTGAGATGACTGTTGTGAATTGGCACTACACAAATATAGCTGGATTGAATTGAAGTGCCTCAGCAACTCTTGGATGTTTTTTCCCACACCCTAGAGGAGACCTTCCTGGTGCTGAAAGGATGAATCCTCAAGACTTTCATGAGATTTTTTATTTGATGTCACCATGACATGTGAATGAAAATAAACTGAAAAAGACAAAATTAATTCAGATAATGCATCACCACATTGCAAGTTTCTGAATAAAAATACACATACGCAACACTCCCTTTAAATGCCCTTCAGAAAATTTTACATGCCAACATGCTTATGCAGCTTTCCTGTAACGTCAATAAGAAAAAATCTGTTCCCTCATGTTTGTCCTTCCTGCTCTTCTGACCTCATTGTTTTTTTCTAAAGCAGTCCAACTCTGCCAACTTTTTTATTCAAAAGTCACTGTTTTGAACAATTGAGCTTATGCTCACTTTTCTTGAGTCAACCAGGCTCATTCCAGTCCTTTATAACTCATCACACTTGTCATTCTTCCTTCTTGATTGACTTTCGTATAACTCTAATCCGGACTCTTATCTGAAGACTCAGCGACCCTCTAACTGCCCCTCTAGTAGCATCTAGACTCTAGGGTCCTTTTCCAGCTTCCTCCTCAAGTCAGCACTTTACAATGAATCTAATTACTAAAACTCTTTACCTAAGCCTTTGTCTTTCAATCAATCTCTCCTCATTGAAGTGTTAGTTTACCAAGTACACAGCTACAGTGATGTGATTACTTTCCAGAAAAATACAGTAATTATCTTAAAGAAGCTTTCCTACTGTGACATTTTGTCAGCTTGCTTACTGTTTTTGATATTGGCTCTCTGCGTTCAGTTGGTCTGGTACTCAGATGGTAGTTGGTGGGACTTTAGGGGAGGAGGTTATTTAACAGTTGTATTAGCTCAATGTGTGCGTTTAAACCCCATCAGTGTTAATCATCAGGTTGAAAATTTTAACTTCATTGGGCGGCTGTAGCTCGGGAGGAAGAGCAGTCGTCTGCCAACCGGAAATTCGGCGATTGTCAGCCCCCTGACTACATGTCGAAGTGTCCTTGGGCAAGACACTGAACCCCACCTTTCCTCCTGATGTGCCCATCGGTGGAATGAATGTGTGTAGAAGCACTGAACATGTAGTGTCAAAGCGCTTTGAGTGGTCGTGACTTGAAAAGTGCTATACAAGTACAGTCCATTTACTATTACCACATGTTGACAATGTAGTCATTTACAGTATTTCAATTGAAAAGCTAATTAACTTTCTGCATACATACAGAGATACTTGAGTGTTTAGCATGTGACAAACACTCAACACCACTTTTTTTTCCCTGCTTGATTTAAATATAAAAATGCCTGAGCTATGTTTTGGAAAGCCAGAATGTTCAGCTGTTAAATGAAATAGTTGTGTGTCATATATTTGTGTTTTGTTGTTTTTTTTTTGTTTGTTTTTTCAAACATAACAGTGTAATGAACATCCTCCATGAGTAGTGATTCCATAATTTGTTTCCAAAGGTTGTACATGGAGCACAGCAACTGGAACAGACATCCAGCTCCTCTCTTTTGAACTGTGAGAAAACATACAAAGCTGCTTCTTCGTGATCCGGCCATGTTTCATGTCGGGGCAATTAAACAAGTCACCACAGCCACCAAGCCCCTTTGCCAGACACTGAGCTCAAGTATTACTGAGACTAACTCTTCATCACCCACAAGTTCACTGAGTGTGGCTAATCTTATCTGATCTGTTATTAGGAACATTTTTCATCTTTACGGCAGAGCTAACGAGCCTGTGAGTTCTTTAATAGCTGGGAATGTTCAAATCTCACGTTAAGCAGGGAGATGAATGAAAGTGGGATCAGTGAACATAAATCACAATGCACCCCCTCAAAGTTATACAGTACGGGGGAAAAATCTTAGGCACAAAGATTCACATGCACTTCATATGAAATGGAGGTTTTCACAGCAGAAACCACACAGCAAAGGGATCTTTCAAGTGACTAGTTTTATTCAATTTAAAACCCAAGTACATTTTAATGCTCATGCAGAGGAACCAAAAATGATTTATCACAGACTGCTTAAATGCTGTGTTGAAAATAAGGAAAAGATTAGTGAGGAATGTATTACAAAAAGGTTATTTCTGCAAGACAGCAAATTGGGACAGTGCTTTTTTAAAGAGGCAATAATGAATCACTCAGACTTTTCTTGTAGAAGGATGCAGGTGCTCATTTTGGAACAACTGCAGAGAAACAACTTCATGAACCATTTGAAAAGCAAACACAGAGCACTGCACACTTGACTGTCAAAAGCAACATGAACACACGACTGTGAAAACAAAGAGAAGGTGAGATGCTTTTAGTTGCTGAGGAGAGGGTTGTCAGTGTGTTTGATAATGGTGAAGGGGTCACAGGTTAAGAGCTGGTTAATCAGACAATGTTTGAGTGACGGACGAGGTGGTATCAGAGTGAAATGACTCATTGGAGCCACACTGTTCAGCTCACGTGTCTGCATTTGTGTGTAAGCCTTGTCCGACAAAGAGGGGACAAAACATTTATGAATCAGCAAGCTGGCAAAGATAAAAGCCACTTAAGGAAATACCCTTCCAGACACTGAATGAATACACACACTGCACAACCCCCATCCTCCCACCAGTTTCAGACAGCTCCATCTTTCTTGGAGTCTCCAGGTCATCTCCCCGCGATCTGTTATCAATGGCCGAGCTTAGGACTCCAGACTGCATTAATCCATCATGATAAGTTTACATCTGCTCAAATTGTTGCATCGGTACCTTAAGCTTCATTGAAGTGCTGATTAGGGGTCTGTTTTTCACATTGCTCTTTAGCCTGTTTTCTAATCCAAGTGTCAGCAAGCATCCAGCCAGTCTGAGTCTTCATGCTTGAGTCACAGGCTGCACAGCCTCTCATCCTCGTTCTCCAATAGACTCCTGAACCACAGAATTACATAAAACATGCAGGTTACAACAATGAACATGTTCACAGGTTATGCGCCAAGGGTGACCAGAGAGATCAGCCTTGTTATATATATTCAATATGGATTCATTTGTAGATTAAGAAAACTTGATAATTTCAGTAGTTTGGATTATTCTTCTAAATGTTTGACAGTTTCCTTTTGTTTGACACATTTCTTTGAAGATTTAAAAATTACGTTAAAAAAAAAGAAAAAAAGATGGAATTCAGTGAGATGATCTGGAAGCTTATTTAAGAAAAAGCAGAGATAATAGTTGGTTAAATTCTGAGAACAGAAATGAGTTTCAATGCTCCCTTTAGTATCTCCTTTAACATAGGAAATAGTGGATCATCCTTTATGAAAGAGAGTCCATTCCATTCCACAATTCCTTGTGGGCTCAACCTCCAAAGCAACTCTCAATAATTTTCATGCAACATTGATTCATGGAAATAAAAATCAACCTTTTAAAACCTGAGGTCCCCCAGTTGAAGGACTTTGACAACAGATGGTGCCAAACTGTGCAAACTTTTTCAAAATGGCCATTTTGGAGACCTTGCCTGAACGGTCTGTACTAAAACCTCTGACTTTACTCTGCTCCACTTCAGAATTTTCCTTTGCAGTGATAATAATCACATTTTGCACATACGATTTGATAGAGGTTCAGAGCTACAGCTGCATTATTCCAAAAGGATATCCATAATCATCCTTACAGTATCTGGAAAAAAGTTATTTTTTAAGGTGAGCCAGAAACTTCATTTAATCTTCATCAGTGACACATATACTGATATTTACACATCTTAGCAAATCTGACAAGTCTTCTCTATACTATAACTCCAAAAGTATTCAAATAGACATTTTGGCTGCAGAGATATACATATTATATGCAATTTTCGAGTAGAGGCCTAAAAAATAAGCACATGGATCAAAGGGGGGCAGGAGAGTGTGTCTGAGCAGCCTGTTGAGCAGCCAGTGACAGCATCTTTCACTTCTGTAACTTTATCTACTTTTGAAATAACCAACCCTGATAATGATGCAATATTCACATCACATCTCTTCTCACCAGTATAAAGCCAGTATATATATGATGGCATCAATGAAACAACATGATAAAAGGACATTAGCTGAAATACTTCATACACTTTCTGTGGAATATTTTTACCTCTTGTAATTCAGACCAACATCACAGTTGAGTGTAACTGTGGTCATATTTACACTGAATGTGGTTGCCAAGTCCATATGAATTTCTTACTGGTCCTTATGAACCATCCTTTCTTATTCTCATAATATTTTCTAATGAGGCCAAGGAAAAGTGCTTAGGGGGTCATTTTTTGACCATTCAACCATATCCATGGTCTTAACATCTTTAACCTGCAATGTAATACTTTTCCTTCCCCTTCTGGCAATATGTTTACATGAAAATGCTCCTGACATCTGTCTTTGCTGTTGATCTCTTTGTTTTTAGCCTATAATCATTCCAAATTTTTTTGTCATCTACAAAACAAACAGATTTTCCATGCTACTTAAGCCTTCTTTCATAGACTACTCTGTTCTCCAAGTTGCTTAAGTTATTGTCCTCTTCAGAGTTGGCAACACATTCATGGTTTCTTTAAAATGTATCACTACCTGCATGTTTCATCTGTTGATGAAGATTTAAAACAATTTGAGATGGGTTGGTTGGTTGATTAGTATCATTGTTTCAATTCAACATGGCATCACACAAGTATGTTAACAAGTAAACTGATGTTTTAATTGTACATTGAAACCTGCATTGACTGGTTATGTTTAGAAGTTACAAGAACACTGTCTTCTTATATATTTGATATAATGAACTTTTTGGCAAATCATCTGAAGTCATGTTTGTGTCTGTTTGATCTATGAAAAGGAGCAGCAGCATAGGGCTTTTGGTTTCTGAAAATGTTATTCTTGACAGTAGGATCATCATTTTAATTCAGTGAAAACTGGGGCCGATGTGCAGCGACGGTGTATGTAAAAAGTAACTTAGCTGGATAGAAAACCAAAAACAATGTGTATAAAGATGCTGTAAAGCTTAGCGAAGCTGACGGAGTGATTTGATTTGATCAAATTTATTATAGCAATCATTAGATACCGTGTAGTTTAAATAAAAGAGGATCCTTGTCTAGGCTACTTGTTGTTCTATCATACAGCTACAGCAGGATGAGTAACAGTGTAATACTGTTCACATTAGCAGCGTGCAAGAGCAATGAGCATCTACCCAAACTGCTCGGAGATACTTTCACAGGCAATAAGCTACTCGATAATGGCAGCTTGGGGTCATTAAGGTCTGTTGTGCAGACAGTTCGCTTTGGCATGCAGAGAATAAATAACAGCCATTTTCATCTCTTATTCATGGCTTTAATCACGGATGACAAAACATACAGTGAATAAAGAAAAGTAGGAAAAAGTTGGCATTGCCTGTGTGCCTTTCCTGCAGCTGAAATGTTTGGGACAGTCTGCTAGGTAATGAGAGGGAACAAAACTGCAGTGAATTAGTTAATGTGTTGAAGGGGGAGAAGAGAGGGTGGGCTGACATTAACAGGCTGGCATGAAGAGGAGCTGGCAGTGGCCCACTGCACAGCACTGACAGTGAGAGGTCCTCTTTGCCCATTCTAATGAGGTATTTTGAGGGTCTGAGCCTAGGCCCACAGCGGAGCCCCCTGTGGGTCAGATGGGTGATGGAGGGGCTAGGAGGAAGTCTGTGGCAGCGGGATGGGATGGCTGAACTGCGTCACTTCACATACCAGGAAGGCAGATGGTTGAACAACCTCAATGAATGGAGGGGAATAACTTGAAACATCTTCAAGGCCACATACAGGAAACTGCATCATATCCAGGAGCTGTTTCCTGTGACCTCATGATGTTAGTTCTTTGTCTACAGAAGTATCTTATAATACACTGCGGATGTCCAGGTGATGCTACATGACCTGAACCTGAATACCGGGCAATGGAAATAATTCCTGTATTACTCACAGGAATTTTTTTGTTGTTTAAGAAACAGAGTGGACATGTCATTTCCAAAGTTGTATGACAGGTGATTTATCCATATCTAAAGAATGTCAGAAAATAAACTGGGGGTCAAGTTAATTTAAATCTAATGAAATCATCTCAGTCCGTTCTTCCTCACAAGATACGTCACATCTGTTTTCGGAGAAACAAACCCACAATGCATGTGAGAGAGGGCTCAGAGTGTGTGGATTTTAATTACAATCAGGTAATACAGCAGCTGGTCAAATGACTTGAGAAAGTTTAAGAGAGGAGGACAAACTTATCAGGGAAATCACCCGGTGCAGTGTTTTTGTTGGAAGGAAAACCTCCCTGCTGTCTTTCTGACTGGCAGTCTAATAATCAAACCACACCATCCCAAAGTCTTCTAAGTCTGAGCAATAAACCTTGCTTGCCATGTCACTGTGTGTGCTAAAATTTTATTGGTCTCACTTAAGAATAACGCCCTGCAGCTCTTTTAAGAGGGTCATGAAGATGATCATAATTAGTTTTGTATTTATGGCAGTTCTTCCAGAGATGTGGTTCAGTATAAACATTTCACTGCCTGTTTTCAAGTAAAAATTGAATAAGCACAGTTTTTTCACTGTCAGGAAAAAGAAATGTTTCTACAACTGAAATGAATTATCTGAAAACACCGAAGATAGAGATTCTCCAGATTATCACCTGCTAGATTACTAATACAAACAACAAACGTATTTGAGGTAAAATGATCCTCTGTAATAATTCAGATATCATATTGTGCATGAAACTCTTTGTCAGCACCAAGGATTGGATCCAGAAAGCAAGCTGAACAAACCTTAGAGTCAAACTCGTCCAGAACAGCTGAGTTATTACAATTGGCTTCAAGTATATTTATTCTGAATGAGTGCTTTTAAAAACCCATCTTTTATATAGCTCCAATACTAGGATTTATCATGGCAGCAGGTATGTGAAATAAACATGAGTGCATACCAAACATGATATTCATCTAAATGTAAAACTCAGAGGAAGAAGCAGCAGTGACATCCAGGGTTTATGGAGCTGATAAATATTACTATGTGACTTTTGAATGAACATAAACCTGCCAACCAGCTGGCACATAACTTCAACTTTCTTCTATGGTGTTTGGGATTGAGGTTTTAAAAATTTGGGACAGTTCCAGATATGATCTGCCAGACTGCAGACTCGGGTTTGTTACTGTATGTTCCCTCAGTCGCAAATAATGTGATTAATGAGTTATTAAGTGCAATTTGTGTCAAATTTGCATTGACATCGTGTCTCAAACTGTAGAACAGATCTCAATTGAGACATTCTGTGGAAGAAAGGAGGGACTTGAGTTGCTTACTCCACAACCCGAAATGTGTTGCAATTAAGTGTAAAATCATAGTTTGAGAGTTGTGATGTTTCCCTGTGGTATTTTGACTAAAAGCACATCATTGACATTTTTATAAAACCTCAGGAAAGTGTGTCAACTTGTGGGGAAAAGGCATAATATTTCTCTATGCATAAGTAGTAAAAGCTCTACGGTGATCATCTGCAAAAACTTTCTCTACTGCTCATGGATCAGATGTGTTTAATATTTACATATATTCACTATTTTCTATGGCCAAGATGTGATAAAGTAAATGTAGATTTGTTTCTGAGCAGATGATAAAATCTGATGTCTAGTGTTGGTTTTAGATCAGGAAAGAGATTATTTTTAGTACTCTGAAGCTTACATCCTTCTGTCCAAGTTAACATCTGTGCCAAATTAGAGAGATTTCCAGAGGCCCTCCAGAGGTATTGTGCTCATGAGGCTAAGGTGGACAGATGAATGTAAAGACAACCAAAAAAACATAATGACTACAACCATGGCTGCCGCAGGAGTAAAACAACATAAACCAGATTCATTACATCAGACCGTCTGACCTGTATGCAACAATCTCCATGTCCCTGGCCATCTTCTCATTGAGCAGCTCCTTGTTATCTTCACACTGTTCCTTCATCTGTGCTTTAAGATCGGCCTCCTGCTGCCTCATTTCATCTATAGTCCACTGAACAACACACACACACATACATACATAGATTCAGGGTAGGGTGTAGTGAGGAGGATGAGATTAAATTACACAGAATTAACCCAAATCACTGGCCAGTACAGGTTGTGATTACATTAATCACTGCACTCTCATACCTCCAAATCAGCAACCTCATCCACGTATGCTGATTTCTTCATCTCAACCTCGTCCTCCAGCTCCTCGTTACACTTCTCCAGCTCTGCTATCTCCTTTTGTAATTCTGAAATCTACAGAAAAGGTAGAGCAAGATCCATTTGTTCAAAATGTACCTGAAAAACAAACATTGTAGCTGGATTCTTTCGTCAATAATAATGTAATGATGCTTGATTAAAAAATTATGTTCCCTTCAAGGAAATTTTCAAGAAGATTTTCAAGCTGACTGCACTTTAGCAGAGCAGATGATTAAAAAAAATTCTATTTGAAAGTTTTTCTCCAAAAATCTCGACCTTAGAACCACAATCTCCAAATACCAACATCTGATGTATTGCATTGAAACCGTTATGTCATTAGAAAGTGAACACATTGTTGGTCCAAATCATATTTTATATTATTTGATGACAATTTGATTCACATAAAAATCTGTACACATATTCAATGTTTACAGATTATAAGACCCACTTTAGTGATCTCCTGACAATTTATACAATGCTATCACAAGGTTCACATTTCTAGTTTGAAGGTAAAATATTTCAGAAGTTTTTAGACGGATTCTCAGCTTCCGTTTAGAGTACAATATGGCTGTAGACATTTGTATGCTAATGCATGTCTATCATTGCTGTAAACAGGAAGATGAGAGCAAAATTTTCAGGTCACTTAGCAAAAACAATGAGCAAAAGCAGAGAGAGGTTCATTCTCTTTTAGCAATCACTCTCACATTATAAAGAGTTATTTGATCTTTTTTTTTGTCTTGAAAAATAGAAGATATTAAGCTCAAACTACAGGTAGCAATGATAGACCTGGTTATTTTCTACCATAAACTCAGTGAGATGTATGCCTCCTCCCCGGTGTCTGTGTCTGTAGTGTCCTAGCGTGAGTAATTACTCCAATCACAAAAGTTCAACAATTAGCTGTCACAGCCAGATGGGAATCCAGGAGGTCCTGCTCATCTTTCAGTGAGATCATGTGGGCAGAAGACGACTCGGTTACTACTCACAGGCGCATGATGACTTCCTAGACTGGTCGGGCCAAGAACTTACACTCTTTTTCCTTCTCAATGGCATGATAAGTGTAGTCTGGCCATGTATGTATATGCAAGTAGTGGCGTACAACCCCATCACAGCCTGTTCTATTATATACACTTTTGAGTCAGAGCTGATTTCATTGCAATCTGTTTGTTTGGCCATGTTGTGTCTCAGTGAGAAACTAGACCCGAGGCATCCATCACAGGCGGGAGAGGAAACAGAGCAGATCAGGCCGAGCTGTCCATCCGTCAGGCTGGAGTGACCTGAGCAGGGCTTGTGAGCTGCATGTTAGAGAAAAGTAGATGATGTTGGAAGAGTTCTGCTGTGGTTACAGAGGCTTGCTGTTTATTTAAAGAGCTGAAAGCAGAGCTACAGCCACAGTAATGAGAACCAAACCACCATGTTCGTTACAGATGTGGTCAGGTGCCAGCTGTGGTGAGGCAGCTGATGGATGTTAAAGAGAGAGAGCAATGCAGAAAGGGGTAGTTCAGTTTTCATGTGGTGATTTTACCTGAGTCACATCTTTTATTAATGCTTAACTTAGCTGCCTCTTTCATTTTAAGAATACTCACTTTCCTAGTGTATTTAGGTTTTTTTGTTTTGTTTTGTTTTTTTGGCTGGCTGGATAAAAACTATTTGATGAAGGTTAATTTCCTTGTTTTATTTCCAGAAGACGTCTCCAAAAGGCCGTACTTAATAACTGAGGACACAGAGGGCAATAAATTCTGTCTGAGCTGCAGCCGAGCCCCTTCACATCTCCTGCTGAAAGTGTCCACAGAGTAAACACTCTGGTCAGCAGGATCCCCCACACTGTTGCTCTGCTGTCACTCAGACAATCTCGACTCCCTTTGCCTGCTGTGGGAAACTATTCATTTTCACCACAAAGTCTGATGTAGGAAATGGTGGCCGAAGCAGAGCCAGCTGTAGATTTGAAGTCTAATCTTTTCCTTGTCACTAAAGAGGTTGAAAATATATCATGGGAAGAAAAGAATTGGCCAAGGACAATTTAAAAATCAAATTGATGTCTAAAAGATCAAGAAAAGCTCCCATGAGAACTCATAGGATTACTACAGAGTCAAATAAAACTCCTCATTTGATTATAAAAAGCTTCAGGAGGATTTAGCAGACTGTGGAGTGATGGTGTTCTGTTCTACTGTGCAACCACACCTGTATAAATGTGTCATCAGACAAAAACCTCTCCTACATATTAACAGCTAAATTCAGTGTCACAACTTTGCAATTAAATATTTGAATAAATGCATTATTTCTGTCTTGTGGACAAGAAGCTTAGTACAAAGTTTGGAGAGAAAAAATCATTAGGAAAAGAACATCCCTCCACCTGTTGGGCATGGTGGTGGAACAATCATGCTTAGCCCTGTGTTTTTCTTTCTTAAAGAAGTAGTAAAGCATTTGGGGAATATCACTTTCTTGCTGAGATACAGATAAGGTCAACATCACTCTCTTCTGTAAAATACATACAACTATTATGAGATGTCTGCTCACTTCAAAACTATAACAGAAATGGAAATGGCTTATTGGTGTTTAGGTCAAAAGTTCAGAGCATGACTACACTCAGCAATGATATATCTAAACAAAAAACCCAAATGAAACCACAGTTTGTCATTCTTAGATTACAGTTTTTGTGCACACAAGACAGCAGGCATCTGTTTATTAGTTAACTTAATGTCTCATGTCTAGTCCCTTAAAAATGTGTTACTCAAAATGTTGCATTTTGCCAAGGAAAACCTTCTCTTGGCTTAAAATGCAAATCTGGCCCATATATATCATGTATCCTCCTGTCAGCAGATGACAGACTTGCCTGTTTTCTGACCGTGCTATGCTATGGTCATTTCTTTATATTGGAGAGCAACTGTTAACAATAATGGTAAATTACACAAGTTCACATACAAGTGGAGGTATAAAACTGCTGATGTGGGCTATTCTTTTTTATTGCTTTTGACAATAGTAGAAATGCACTGCTTCGCATCCACAGTGGCGAAGTGGACAGAGATTATATGTCCTCTAATGTATAAAACAAATTCCAAATTTATTAACAAGGTTAAAAACTTGATTTATATCGCAGGTGGACCTCTAAAAAACTACAGATGTTGGTCTTTCAGGACAAAGCAGGGCTTTCACTGAGTTTCCAATCTTAGTAATAAGTTCAGCTAAACGGCTGCAAGCTGCAGCCTCCTACTCATTGTACACATAAAAACATAAAAGTGGTCTAAGTCATAGCATTCAGTTCTTTCTCAAGAAGACAGTAGCTATATTCTCAAAATACTCAACCATCCTTTAGAGCTAAAAAATGATATTAAGAATAATCTGATCATTTTCAGAATGGAAAGCTAAGCTAAAGCTACCCAGAATGAGAGCACCAGAAAAGTACGTTTTTCATCATCTAAAACAAAAAAATTTATATATCTCTTGAATGTGCAGGTCTGAATGCTTACATATAAACAATTTCAGAAATTACCATCCAAAAATAACACAAAATGATCTTGCACATGTAAAACACAAGTTATTTAAACTAAATATTTATGTGTAGCTTGTGACTCAACTTTTTTTAATGATTTGGATAGACTGACCTTGTTTAGAAATGAAAAATAAAAAGAGGAAGGAAGCACACTTACCAGCATCTCCATCTCACCCATGTCCGTTATCTCCGACAGATCTTTTCCTGTTGGCCATGCAGTTCCTCCCACTTCCAGTTTCTTTCCATCACCTCCGTGCGCCACAACAGCAGAGGATGCTCTACATTCAAACTGAAGTGAAAAATTATTATGAGACTGTGCAATTGTGAAAGCTTGTTCTTGCAAAGAAAAAAAAAATCAAAGCTTTAAATCCAAGTCTACAAACATTTTGAGGGGTGGCCCTCTGCACTTTGAAAGAGGGAGCAAAGAGCAATCAGACCTTCTGAATAGGTAAAGCTCTCCTTGCTTGCACCTATTTGTAATTAAATGGAAAAAACACAGCTGAAACAAGCAACACAGGGGCGCGCAGGTGTGTGGGAGACTGCCAGCAATCACAATTATTGTTCAAAACCAACAGCAATCATTTTAGCATCAAGACAATCGTGTCTCGTAATCGAAGCCAGGCGCTGACAGGACGCTGTCCAGCTGGCGATGGAGGAGTCTGAGTAGGAGGAACACAGCGCATAGATGGGGTTTAATGGAGAACAAGAAAATGCACCGAAACATCAAGACATACACAAAATCCTAGAAATGTGCCAGATACCCTTCAGTCAAGCCTCCAAATGAAGGTCACACACACGCACCAGCGTCCACTGCAGTGCTGCTACGGAGCCTGGGAAGGCGGCCTGCAGTCTGATTACAGCCCTGACCTCTGAACCGTCAGACATCCTCGCCCTAGAGGGGGTCAGACCCACCAGAGCTATAATCTGACCCTAATGCTGTACCTCTGCACTGCGACATGCACTTATACACACATAGGTGGACAAAAGCATTCTGTTCTGGTCCAGAACTGCACCTCTGATTCTCAAGTTCTCCCCTGGTGTTGTGTTAAGAGGTAAAGAAAACAAGTGGGAGTATCACAGTGTGATTTGTGAAAGCTGAGATTTACGTCTGGACCTGACCGGGCCGTTTCAGAGGGGGATGGTGAAGGTGATGTAGTAAGAAGAGGAGGTGATCAGAAGGCGGATGAGGTGCGGGTGTCTGGATTGGGTCTCTTAAATTAGAAAAGTAGTAGTACAAGAAAGGCATGCAATGGAAGTAGAAATGATAAAGGCATTAAAACTTGCATGCAGAATGGGAACACTCTTGTCACTGTTGTGCAGAGGGTTTGTCTGGATCTATTCATCTAAAGCAAGAAACAGACTTTGTGATGTTAGAAGTTCTTTGTGGCATGTTTTGTGTCTTATGTGTTGTACCTGGAGGCTCTCAGCCAGCTGGCTGTAGTACTCCTTTACATCCAAGGCCGCAGTAATGTCAGGGCTGCCATATTTAATAGTCGCTGCTCCAAGAGTCCTTTCATCTGGCTCCAGGACTCCCTCCACTTCCTGCTTATACATGCAGACCATACAAATACACAATGGTGAGGAATTTTCCTAATATTCAAATAAAGGAGTTAACAGTAAATAATTATCCTTGAAAAATGCAACATTATTTACAATAAGTATTTTCATTTCTTTAATTTGTTGCTCATAAATCTGATTTCTAATCAGTACATAATATATCAGTAACATCTCTGATAAAATGTTTTTTTTCCTGTGGTTTTATCTGTGCTTATGCGCTTTTCGTTTATATTTAAATATTTAATAAACCTGTCAGAGACTGCATTTAAAAATTTGCTTATGTGGTTAAATCTGGGATATTTACATGATGGACTGAAGTATCCATGTTCATCAATATGTATAGCCCTTTCAGTAATAAAAAATAAGAATAGTTCAGAATAAAAATAGTTCAATAAATTGCTTTTTTAGATACAGAAACAGCTAAGTTAAAGTGTTTTAGAAGTAGAAAATTGATGGGGGTTCACCACAAGTGGGCTTGGAAAGTAAATCCACATTCAAGGCCAATTTTATGTTTCACAGTTTCAACAAAAGAGATCCTGATCCAAAGAGCCTATGCTCCAACTCTCCAGATTTTATGAAAACTGGTTTGGTAGTTTTTGCATAATTTTACAAACAAACTGGAAAAACAAGCAAGAAACCAACAATTACATCCACCTGGGTAAATTCTCACCTTGGCAAAAAGTACAATTTAAAAAGGTACAGTGTGAAAAAATTACTGACATCTTGTGGCATTGTGAATGTTGTGAATGTACAGTGGCCATCAGTGCCCAAAATTCTTCCAGAGATAAACATGTTTTTATCTGTGAGTGGATCAATCCCGAACCGCCCCCTACACAATCCCTCTACAGATAACCTTTACGTTTGCGCTCTCGCAGAGGCTCCGCCATATTACGGGCCGTCCCAAACCACGTAGTGTGGAGGGCGAGTGGACCGTTCAGCCCTCATAGCGAGTCTGTAACGCTCAACACTTTGCAGCTGGTGCGATGGCAAAATGGAGGAAACAGCCTTCAAATGCAAATTCTGCATGTGTCTTGCATGTTTGTCACACTGACAGAAAATCACCAAGGTTTAGGAAGATAAATCGTAACTAGCAAATCTCACTATATGCAGACATTTGACTTGATGTAAGCCTGATTAGCAGAATTCATTCATTTATTTGATTAGAAATATCAAATGGTAATGGGATGGAAAAGTCTTGTGGAGTCCCTTAAAAGTATTTGAAGTATAACGTAGCTCCTGTCATTGTAATGGTTGCTGAATTTATGATGTTTCAGGGACTGTGAGAAAAAACGAGGCAGCTGGTGCACCTCGCAACCTGCGCCACAATGCTACGCGGGCAACTGTGTTGCCATGGCAACAATTGCTTTCCTTTTCCAGTGGAGGGAAGAGGGCGTCCCGTTCCTGCCCATCATTTTTATGCGGTCCCCTTCCAATTAAAGTGCACTCAACGGCTGCAAATATGGCTTCATTGGGAGTGACTCTTGGTAGTGAAGGGGTAGTGTGTAGGGGGCGGTTTGGGATTGAGCCATTGTGCACATGTGTATACTGTCTTCTTCTGTGGTCTTTTTAAGGTGTCACTTATCCAAAACGGTGCTCTTGCACCTATCAAACAAAGCCAGGTCTGGAGTTTTAAAGCTTCACATATCAGGTTGTTTGTCCATTCAGAGACACCGTAATAAAAATGGTGGCACAAATATGGCAGCTGCCATGTATGTGAACCCACGGCAAGCAGATATAAATGGCTCATTTTAAGAGAATAAAAACATAACAGTCATTTTAGTAAAGGGATTAGATAGAAATAGAAATAGTTTTAATTATAAATTAAATCTTTCTATCATTTACCTTTGCTTCTTTTTTTTTTTTAAAAACACACTGCACGATTAAGAATAATCTAAATGTAAAAATGCAAAACCATAGAATGAGTCCAAGAATCCAGAGAAATCTGTATATAAGCACCAAGGACAATCCCTGTATACAGATATCAAATACACAACATTACATGTTTTTTTGGATTGTAGTGCTGTAATAATGGAAAAGTACTATGAACTAAATGAGAGAGCAGCAGATGAAATAGATCAAATGTACTCTAAGTGGTTTTATCTCATATGGATTTATATTTTAAGCCTAGAAATTTTCTATCTAAAATCTTAGTCTGCAAAGTAATCTGTAACCAAATCCATTACATGCACATAGTGGGAGAAAAAGTACAACACTTCCCATCTAAATGTTTTATAGCAGAAGAATAAAGTGAGACCAAATCAAATAATCATACAGTAAAATACAGTTCATGGGCAAACAAATGCAAATGGTCCATATTGATGTATTTACCCCCCCCCAACAGTATAGCTGTTGAGGTGTACAACATCAGCCTCGCACATGTAGCCCCACATCCCTCACTTAGAAAAATGAACAGCTGCAGAGATGCAGTGGCAGTCTAACATTTTCCTCCCTTTCACTGCACCTGAGTAATGGCACTGCTGCCATTTGTCAGGGGAATATTGGGTATTTGGAAGTGTTGATAATAACAACAGTTGATAAAACAAAGCAAACTTCTGTTTTGATTTGGTTTTTCAGCCACATTTCCCGCACTGAGTTATCGAGCTTGTCCCACAGGGAGTGGGTTAAAAACTGGGCAGCCAGCTTAGGAGTGAAAAACACAGAGTGATGGGTTAGCTCCTGCTTTGGCTGCCTGACTCTCTCTGCCGACAGACTCTAGATGTGATACTGGGCTGCGTCTGTCATCTTCTGGTGCGGTGGAGAAAATTGTTGAAGGTGCAGAGTAGAGTACCTATGATTAACATTTGGCCTGCTGACTCATCTTCTATTGAAAGAATAAATATGTTTTTATTCTCCATGTTACTTATACAAAAGCCTTAACAAAGCTGTCATTTAAGTTTTTTTATTACTTAATTGTATGCTCATTTCCAGATCTGGGTGTTATTTTAGGAGTCTACTATAGGGTTACTTGCACTAATGTTTAAATAACACATTTTTCACAATACTGCAGCACCTCTTGTCACCTATTGTCTAATTTTCTGTCTCTCTGGTCTCTTTCTGCTCCAATTGGTTTGACAAGTGATCCCAGATATTAGGGTGTGAGGCCGCTGCTCATTCTCAGTCTTAGGTGTGCTAAACAAGTCACTAGCCAGGGAATATGAACGCATTTCATGATGATTTACAAAACAAAAAGAGATGAAAACCCTAGAATAGAAACAAGGTGTTTCAGGCAGCCTGGGAGCTGTGTGCTCTGTGGGAGAAAATAACTGTTTGTGTTTGTGTCTGTCCACACATCTAGCAAGGGCGAAACGTTCCTGAGGCGCAGATATTGCGTAAATGCCGTGAGAGGGTGCATGTAGAGCTGCCTTTGAACCCGGCAATTTGTTGTGGCTGGGTGGGTTTGATTTGTTGTACCCATGCTTGGCATACCTGTTTTTGTGGATGCCGGTTCACAGGAATTAAGAAACCATAATAAGAGCACATATGTTTGGGAGGGAGCCAAAGTTCTTACGGAGTATAGCTAACCTGTAAGCAATATTCAAGCCATTAAACCGCACTGAAACTCGTGAGTAAGATATTATTTGGTCAGGTTTCCGCGATGTAGATATTCTCAGAGGTTACATGTGAAGTTTAGAGTGAGTCTGTTTGTTGATCATGTGGATTTGTTCCAAGAAGACTATATAAGATGAATATACGAAGGACAACTGTGTGTTTATACTGGTCACCTGTCTATGTGCACATCCACCACTGAGCACAGACTCCGTGTTTAGTCAGGTAGTTTTGGACATAGCCAGGCAAGGCGTTTCCCCTCGTCTCCAGTGTTTAAGCCAAGCTAATCTGCTGCTGGCTGTTTCTTCACATTTACCACACAGAAAGATTGGCATTGATCTTATAATCTAACTTTTAAGATACTTGATAACTCCATTTGGAAAAATAAATAGTGGGCACAATCTGACTTTTGCGTTTTTATCTCCAATTTCTTCCGTTTGCACAGTTGCTTTTGGCTTAAACTCTTCAACAAGGTGACTGAGGTCAGAGATTTGTGCTTGTCATCACAGATCTGGGCATTCTTCCAACACTTTAATCTGACCTAAGTGCCACATTTCAAGCCATTTTCAAGGCTATAAACTGTTTTTCCAAATTCATCAGACAGCAGCTACATACTCTCGTGTTCTCTCACCGTCTTGTGCTGGACCTCCATGTTGGCCAGCTGTTCCTCGTAGATTGCCACTTGCTCCCTCAGCGCCAAACACTCTGCTGTCACTGCATCTACTTCCTGCAAAGACAATCAAGTGAGCAGAGGATAATTCTGAACGTAAGTTCAAGATGTCTGGACGAAGCGCTCTACAGGTCAATAAATAAAACCACTGCTTGGAAACAGATAAGCCTTTGTTTTCGCCCATAACACCCATTTTAAGAACCTCCAGCACATCCACCCTGTTTCACTGAACAGCAAGTAGACACTGCAATGCAGAGGAAAGAGGAGGAGGAGGAAGATGAGAAAGAGACTAACTAAAAACAAAAAGCCCTGTCGCCCAATCCATTTGCCGGCAGGGGTTCTCAGCTCATCTGCTCCTTTTTAAAGAACCAGATTAATCAGCATTGGATGCAATTACTGTGGGTGTCTGCATTTATATTTGTACACTTTAATGAGGCTTTAGTGGTGTATATGCGATTCCTGGCCGGGAGGGTGGCAGCGTCATTGTAATCTGGTCCTGCTGCTGCTGGACTTTGTTAATAGCAGCTGGAGAAAAGCTTGTTGCAAATCAAATTCTGACCAACTTTAAACACAATATTCACTGATTTCTTTGGCAAGTGGAGCAAACTGCAAACACAACAGCTCCTTAATATAGACTTCTCGGTTATGTTTCACGCAAAATGCGAAACATATGTTCCTTCAGTTCAAACAAATCCAAGTCCACGTGATGAATGTAAAACCTAATATTCACTCTGCATTCAACTTAAAACGCTTTCATGTTATAGCTTCGATGCATCTATGCTCATCAGTTGAATCTATCTTTCTGCTGTAAGCACCGATAGTGAAAATTTATTAAATCTGTATGAAGTGAAAGACAATGCAAGGCTACGCAGAGCTGAGAGGACCTGCAATTTAGGCAGCAATTCTCTCTACATACAGTCACAGACTAAAAAGGGGAACTCTCTGAGCATTGATATAACGCAGGAGCAACACAAAAGCAAAAAAGAAACCCCACAAAAAGACAAAAAAAACTTCAAAAAACAGACTGAACATGGCTTTTTTTTTTTTCTGTTTGAAGAACTACAGCTTGTTGTGTAGTATTCACTCCTCTCCTACACATCTCTGTTCTTCCTCTACCTCTCTGCCAATTTCCCACCAAATCTTGTCACCCTGCAGCTGCTTCCAATCAGAACCAAAGAACTGAGCAAACAGGAACATTACAGCACAGTATTACAGCAAGCATTACATCTGCAAGGGAGAAATTGAAGCCTCCCTCACATCTGGTCCAACTGGGTGGAGATAAGCTCAGGCCTGTGAGAGGAAGAGGTTCTGTAAAAAGTTGCTGGTTCAGGTTGAAGAGCAGTCCAGACTGTGCGACTGCTGCTGATCAACACCCACTGGTTATCACTACACAGAGCAGCTTGGCCGAGACACAACTGGATCACAAGGAGGTTGAGATGCTTGGCAACACTGCCATCTAGTGGTAAAAATACATTATCACAATAAGGACAATATGATGTGGATATAATTGGATAGAAGAATAACATATTTCAATTAATACTGTTATTACTGTTATTATTATAATATGAATCCTTTACCTATCCCATATCACATTTATTTAAAAGTAACACCAGCTATATGCATTTTATGTCTGGTATGCCTCGAACAGGTTGTCTGAATGAGACAAGATCAAAATGCCTTTATTTATTCAACCCGTGGTGGAATAAATCACAAGTAGAAAAAATCATTAATCAACAATTTAATATTTCATGGACTGGACTGATATTAAAAGTACACATAAAAATAGCAAATCCATTTTTTTCCTATGGCATAACTGTCTAAAGACCCAACTGTGACTACAAATAATTGTACAAAGTTTCAGGAGTCTTTGTTGCTTTTTTCCAGTTCTGTTCAGCTTAAATTTCAAAATCAGATGTAAAAGAATATACTACAAATTTAAAGGATTTTTAATTAAAAAATTTAATCAATGTTGGAATGTGTGTGTGTGCGAGTGGTGTGAGGGTCGGGGTGTTGTTGGATGGATGGTGAGATGACATGGGTGCGTGTGG